>CM056197.1:139192479-139732147 GCA_029692085.1 Gymnothorax javanicus
CAAGGAAGGAAAAGAAGTGAAGAGATATGATATGATATGATATGATATGGGCGTGAGGCTAATTTTTGGAGTGGGCCGTCCGTGCTCCTTCAAACGACGATTCAAAGTGACGTCCATTACTTTCAGTTTACACGAGTGGCTCTTTTCCTGGCAACAGCAAAAGGTAGATCAACAAATCCATTATTTATGTGTCATACATTCCAGGGAATAAACAAAAAAAAAAACTTCCATGGAGGTTGATCTCGACCTTCGTGCTCAAGGCCTTCGCAAAAATGGATGGGATGGATTGGACTCTGCTTCGTGATGGCGGATCTCAATCGAGTGCTGGGTAAAGCGAGGGCGGATGGGCGTTTGTTAGAGAACAGCGATCGCTATAAGCTGAATGGCAGAGAACTGATGTATTAATGGTGCTTGGAATGTCTTAAAGTGCGGACACACCAAATCCGCCGAGGACACGTTTGGGCGCAACAGACCTCTAAATGCCTTGGCTGGCGGGTGACATAACTGCGAGTCGGGCGGCGCTTGGTTTTAGCTCAAACGTTTTCGATGTGGCGGCCAGGTCACAAACTCTGTCGTGTTGCAGCTAAACAGAATGGTAAAACATGTTTCTGAAACCATTTGAGGCGAGAAATCGGCAGTGCAGTAACATAATCCTGATTTGTATTTGATCAGCACTGCTTAGTTTTTTTTTTTTATTGTTTGGTTTGAGTTTCGCAAGTCTGCTCTAGTACGTCGAGGAGCCTCATTTGCATGAAGGATTTGTCGAGTCCTGATTGTGCAATTTCAGATACGGCAAATGGTCATTCTACTCGCCCTGTTGTATACATCATGCACTGGGAGCCCGGGTCTCCTGCTCTCCATAGAAAATGAATAGGATCCATTGAATTCACATACAGGGCTTAACAAATTTATAAGAGCACCACCCAATGTAAGGTTTATGCCACAGCTGCCCTAAATTAACAGTGTTGGCAATTACCAAAATCATTTTATTCTTTCTATAATGGTTAATCCACCAGTATGCGCAAGCTCTTTAACTGAAATGATATTTTTAATGCTAAAATATAATTATTGTTGTTACCCATGAATTTTCGAATTTGCCGTTTTACAAAAAAGCAGCGAGAAATAGTTAAGCATATTTTTTTTTTTTTGATTAAGATGCCAAATAACAGTTATTTTCTTGCATTCCTGAAAATAAAAATTAGCTTTAGTTGTTGAATGCAAGAATGCAAGCTGTTATCTAGGCCAAAGGAGGCCATACAAAATATGTTTTTTTTTTTTTTTGTTTTGTTTTTATGACTAAGGACTATTTAGTGGTCTCAGTTTGTTATTTGCCATAAAGCCTCACGTGATCACTCCCTAATGTCTCCAGCGCTCACAGACCCGGCTCCCTAATGACTCCAGCGCTCACAGACCCGGCTCCCTAATGACTCCAGCGATCAGGCTCCTACAGACCCAGGCTCCCTAATGACTCCAGCGCCACAGATCAGGCTCCCTATCAGTGCTCCCAGGCTCCCCTAATGACTCCAGCGCCACCAGACCAGGCTCCCTAATGACTCCAGCGCTCACAGATCAGGCTCCCTAATGACTCCAGTGCTCACAGATCAGGCTCCCCTAATCAGGCTCCCCACGACTCCAGATCAGGCTCCCTAATGATCCAGCGCTCACAGACCAGGCTCCCTAATGACTCCAGCACTCACAGATCCAGGCTCCCTAATGACTCCAGCGCTCACAGATCAATGGATCCAGGCTCCCCAGCGCCACAGATCAGGCTCCCCTAATGACTCCAGCGCTCACAGACCAGGCTCCCTAATGACTCCAGCGCTCACAGACCAGGCTCCCTAATGACTCCAGCGCTCACAGACCAGGCTCCCTAATGACTCCAGCGCTCACAGATCAGGCTCCCTAATGACTCCAGCGCTCACAGACCAGGCTCCCCTACAGATCAGACCAGGCTCCCTAATGACTCCACAGCTCCTAATGCTCACAGATCAGGCTCCCTAATGACTCCAGCGCTCACAGACCAGGCTCCCTAATGACTCCAGCGATCAGGCTCCCTACTCTGAGACCAGATCAGGCTCCCTCCAGCGCTACAGATCAGGCTCCCTAATGACTCCAGCTCACAGATCAGGCTCCCTAATGACTCCAGCTCACCAGGCTCCCTAATGACTCCAGCGCTCACAGACCAGGCTCCCCTAATGCTCCACAGATCAGGCTCACAGACCCGCGCTCACAGACCAGGCTCCCTAATGACTCCAGCGCTCACAGACCCTCCAGCGCTCACAGATCAGGCTCCCTAATGACTCCAGCGCTCACAGATCAGGCTCCCTAATGACTCCAGCGCTCACAGACCAGGCTCCCTAATGACTCCAGCGCTCACAGATCAGGCTCCCTAATGACTCCAGCGCTCACAGATCAGGCTCCCTAATGACTCAGCAGATCAGGCTCCCTAATGACTCCAGCGCTCACAGACCAGGCTCCCTAATGACTCCAGCTCCAGATCAGGCTCACAGATCCAGGCTCCCTAATGACTCCAGCGCTCACAGATCAGGCTCCCTAATGACTCCACTCCAGATCAGGCTCACAGACCAGGCTCCCCTAATCCACTCCAGCGCTCACAGATCAGGCTCACAGATCAGGCTCCCACAATGACTCCAGCCAGGCTCCCTAATGACTCCAGACCAGGCTCCCCTAATGACTCCAGCGCCACAGACCAGGCTCCCTAATGACTCCAGGATCAGGCTCCCCTAATGACTCCAGCGCCACAGACCAGGCTCCCTAATGACTCCAGCGCTCACAGATCAGGCTCCTAATGACTCCAGCGCTCACAGATCAGGCTCCCTAATGACTCCCTAATGACTCCAGCGCACAGACCAGGCTCCCTAATGACTTCCACAGATCAGCTCAATGACAGATCAGGCTCCCTAATGACTCCAGCGCTCACAGATCAGGCTCCCTAATGACTCCAGCGCTCACAGATCAGGCTCCCTAATGACTCCAGCGCTCACAGACCAGGCTCCCTAATGACTCCAGCGCTCACAGATCAGGCTCCCTAATGACTCCAGCGCTCACAGATCAGGCTCCCTAATGACTCCAGCGCTCACAGACCAGGCTCCCCAATGACAGGCTCCTAGCTCCAGCCACAGACCAGGCTCCCTAATGACTCCAGTGCTCACAGATCAGGCTCCTAATGACTCCAGCGCTCACAGATCAGGCTCCTAATGACTCCAGCGCTCACAGATCAGGCTCCCTAATGACTCCAGCGCTCACAGACCAGGCTCCCTAATGACTCCAGCGCCACAGACCAGGCTCCCAGGCTAATGACTCCATCACAGATCAGGCTCCCTACTCCCAGCGCTCACAGATCAGGCTCCCTAATGAGTGCTCCAGATCAGGCTCCTACAGATCCAGGACCAGGCTCCCTAATGACTCCAGTGCTCACAGATCAGGCTCCCTAATATCAGGCTCCAGATCAGGCTCCCTAATGACTCCAGCGCTCACAGATCAGGCTCCCTAATGACTCCAGCGCTCACAGACCAGGCTCCCTAATGACTCCAGTGCTCACAGATCAGGCTCCTAATGACTCCAGCGCTCACAGATCAGGCTCCCTAATGACTCCAGCACTCACAGATCAGGCTCCCTAATGACTCCAGCGCTCACAGACCAGGCTCCCTAATGACTACAGCGCTCACAGACCAGGCTCCCTAACGACTCCAGCGCTCACAGACCAGGCTTCCCAGAAATCCATGCACACCACAAGTGGTTTACAAAATGCACAGATCCCTCCACATATATAAATACGGACATATCCTTGGTAAGATAACACAAGTGAAAGTCAAGGTCTGCTATTGAAATGAAATTCTTCTGTAAAAGTCTACACAGACATACCCCCTTACTCTCCCTTACACCCTCCCTGAGTTTGTTCGTCCAACCACAAACGATTCCTGCGTGTCTGACCTCCTCCGCTCCTCCCTGTTCATGCCCAGCTCCTCAAATCACAAAAACAACTGCTTTTCAGTCCTTTCGGCCTTTTACCTGGAATTCAGGAACAGAAACGCGTCAGTAAATAAACCGGATGAAAATGCATCGGTAAATCACCCGGGTAAAAATGCGTCAGTAAATCACTTGGGAGAAAAGAACACCAGGGCCAGGAATGGTGTGTGGCTGCAGTTGACAGTCCCCGGCTTTGGAACTCGATCCAAGAAGAAAGACAGTTCTGAAGTTCTGGTGCTAATTCTGTTGATGTCGCGGCTCCCCGTCCTGAGCGTTTGATGGGATCAGAGGTACGGGAGGATATGGGCTCGCTCCAGCATTTTTTCTCATTCGTCCGCCTGACCCTGAGAGATCTCAATCTACTGCTATTGATTAGCCCATAATTAGTTAATTACAGACAGGAAATGGAGGGACGGAGAGGTAGGGGGAAGCTGGGCGAACGCCATCCTGCCGTTGATCTAAAGGACGCGGTTTTTAGATGCAGTGAAGCCTGCAGATATTTGTACTGCTACATAATATTTTGCCTTTTGGTTCCGTACAGTGGCGTACTGGATTTGGGAGGGGATTGAATGTACAAACCACAATTCCAATGAAGTTGGGACTTTGTGTAAAACGTGAATAAAAACAGAATACAATGATTTGCAAATCCTTTTCAGCCTATATTCAATTGAGTACAATTTTTCGAACGTGTTGCAGGCATCAAATTCAAAATTAAAGCTGCAAGCAGCGTTGAAAGGGCCCTCGCCCCCCTTGTGCACGTTGGGGTGGTGCCGAGATGTTGACAGGTGCAGGTTTCCGTTCACAGCCATTGGACACTGCTATACTGTGTACAATGTGTTTCACTGAGTGGAGTGCAAACACCACTCCTGAAATCAATAGTTGAAGCACGTTAAAGTATGACACCTGTTCATGAAAAAAAGTTGAAATTTTAATTCAAAATAATGCACTTCCTGTTGGGTTCGGGTCATGGCACGATATTATTTTTTTACAAGTCTTGGCACGTTTCATGTCTCCACCAAATTTTGTTCATGTAGGTGAACTGAACTATGAGAACTGTTTTGTTGAAATTTTCTAGAGGGCACTTTGATACCATTTTGACATGCCTGTGTGCAAAACCTATACCAAAGTAATCGTAATACCGGGCTCAACAAGTGTGTTGATTTTTGTAAATTTTCAATCATGTTGAGACGCTCAAAAGGGCAATTCTTTTGAAAAAAAATTAGGGGGCACTATAGAGCCATTGTGCCACATTTAGTGCCAATTGATATATGAAATTAGAGATGACAAGACAATTATAATTTCTGCAACGTTTTGCAATTTTTCAAGTATTCTAAGGCCTTCAAACGTGTGTTCGTAAAATTTGGAAAAACGCAGGAAATAGCTTATAGGTCACTTCCTGTTTGGCCAAAAAACTTTTAAAAAATTACCATAACCCTGGATGACAAATTCAATGATCACACCAAATTTCATGAACATTCAAGCACTTTTATCTTAAAATGGCCAGTGCTAGAGGGCGCTGTGGAGCCATCTGGCCACTCCCGATCTAAAAGTAGCATCTAATTATGCTTTGGAGGAGACTGTTATCAAGCTTTTAAAGTTTCGGGCAAATCTTACAAAATATGTGGGAGTAAAACCAACTTCCTCTTTCATGGTGGAACATCGAAATTCGCCGCGACGCCACGGATACATCGTTCGATGAATCCAGAAACGCTTCACAATTTAACATCGGCAAGGTCTTTAGATGTCATTCGCTAAATTTTAAGTTGATCGGATAAAATCTCTAGGAGGAGTTTGTTAAAGTACGACGCCTGTTAATTGCAAAAAATCAAAAAAAGCTGCAATTTCAATTAAAAATGGCGGACTTCCTGTTGAGTCTAGTTCATGGCACCAAGAGACTTTTTTTTTGGTCTCTGCATAATACACATGCACACCGAATTTCGTACATGTAGGTTAAACGAGCTGCGAGGGCTGCTTCATTGAAATTTTCTAGGGGGCGCTTTAATGCTATTTTGCCACACCCATGCGTGTTCCCAATATCCTTATTAAAGAAATGACCGGCTTAATACGTATGCAAAATTTCGTGAGTATTCAAGCATTTTTAGACAATCTAAAGGGCAATTGTTTTAAAAAAATGATTGGGGGCGCCATTGTCCCACATTAAGTTCCAATTGGTGTATCAAATTGAAGACCATAAGATAGTTATAATTTCTGCAACGTTTTCCAAGTTTTGGAGTATTCTAAGGGCCTCAAACGTGTTTGTAAAATTTGGATAAATGCAGGAAATGGCTCATAGCTCACTTCCTGTTTGGCCAAAAAATTTCAAAAAAGTTTCCATAACCCTGCATGACAAATTCAATGATCACACCAAATTTCATGAACATTCAAGCACTTTTATCTTTACATGGCCGTGGCTAGTGGGCGCTGTGGAGCCACCTGGCCAATCCTGATCTAATATCAGCATATATTTATACTTGGGAGGACACTTTTATCAAGCTTGTAAAGTTTCAGGCAAATCTCACATAGTATGTGGGAGTAAAACCAACTTCCTCTTTCATGGCGGAACATCGAAATTCGCCGCAACGCCACGGATACATCGTTGGATGAATCCAAAAAAGCTTCGCAATTTAACATCGGCAAGGTCTTTAAATGTCATACGCCAAATTTGAAGTTGATCGGATAAAATGTCTAGGAGGAGTTCGTTAAAAATACGACGCCTGTGAATGGCGAAAAAATCAAAAAAAAAGTTGCAATTTCAATTAAAAATGGCGGACTTCCTGTTGAGTCTAGGTCATGGCACCAGGAGACTTTTTTTTAGGGCTTGGCATATTCTACATGGACACCGAATTTTGTACATGTAGGTTAAACACGCTGTGAGGGCTGCTTCATTGAAATTTTCTAGGTGGCGCTATAATGCGATTTTGCCATGCCCATCTGTAAACCCTATATCATAGTAAAACAGATGACCGGCTTTATACGTTTGCAAAATTTTGTGAGTTTTCAAGCATGCTGAGGCCCTCAAAAATGCAATTATCTATTAGGGGGCGCTATAGAGCCACCATGTCACATCCAGTGCCAAATGAGACATCAAATCGAAGAGATTCATGTTTTCAACCTATGAGCCAAGAATGGCCAGTTTTCGACTATGATAAGACCCTCAAAAATGTGTTTGTAAAATCTGAAAAAATGCAGGAAATGGCTCATAGCTCACTTCCTGTGAGGCAAAAAAATTGACAAAAAACTTCATAATGACTTCTATGGCCATATCGAATTTCGTGAGAATCTGAGCAATTATGTTCCAAAATGGCAAAATGCGTGTTTGGTGGCGCTATAGAGCCACCGGGGCATGTCCAAGCACAAAAATAACAATACTTTGTAATTTTCACCACGACTGACGCCTCTGCAAATTTTTGTGAGTTTTTGTGCATGGCAAAGCCCTCAAAAATGTTCTCTCGCAGAAGAAAAATAAAAAATAATAATAATAATAAGAAGAAGAAGAAGAAGAATAAAAAAATCCCATCAAAAACAATAGGTTCCTCGCACCTTCGGTGCCAGAATTGCTTCCGGGCCCTGGCACCGAAGTTTATCGGTTTGCATTAAATATCTTGTCCCTAATGAGTGAATATTTCCAAAAAAAAAATGTCCCAACTTCACTGGAATTGGGGTTTGTATGAAGTTTATCAGTTTGAACATTAAATATCTTGTCTTTGTCGTGTACTCAGTTGGATATAGGTGGAAAAGGATTTGCAAATCATTGTATTGTTTTTATTCACATTTTACTCAATGTCCCAACTTCACTGGAATTGGGGTTTGTATGTTTGGGGTATCTCATAGAGCTGCAGTCTCTGGAGCATACATGTGTAACCTCCGTGTTAAATGGCTGTGCTGAACTTCTGTGTTGTTATTTGTGGTTCTCCTGTCTCATGTGTGATACCTGTGTGAATGCCTGTGGTTTTACTGTCTCAGGTGTGATACCTGTGTGAATGTCTGTGGTTCTCCTGTCTCAGGTGTGATACCTGTGTGAATGCCTGTGGTTCTCCTGTCTCAGATGTGATACCTTTGTGAATGCCTGTGGTTTTACTGTCTCAGGTGTGATACCTGTGTTGTTACCTGTGGTTTTACTGTCTCAGGTGTTATACCTGTGTGAATGCCTTTGGTTCTCCTGTCTCAGGTGTGATACCTGTGTGAATGTCTGTGGTTCTCCTGTCTCAGTGTGATACCTGTGTGAATGCCTGTGGTTCTCCTGTCTCAGATGTGATACCTTTGTGAATACCTGTGGTTTTACTGTCTCAGGTGTGATACCTGTGTTGTTACCTGTGGTTTTATTGTCTCAGGTGTTATACCTGTGTGAATGCCTTTGGTTCTCCTGTCTCAGGTGTGATACCTGTGTGAATGCCTGTGGTTCTCCTGTCTCAGATGTGATACCTTTGTGAATGCCTGTGGTTTTACTGTCTCAGGTGTGATACCTGTGTTGTTACCTGTGGTTTTACTGTCTCAGGTGTGATACCTGTGTGAATGTCTGTGGTTCTCCTGTCTCATGTGTGATACCTGTGTGAATGCCTGTGGTTCTTCTTTTTCAGGTGCGATGAGTGTCGTCTCTGTTATCACTTCGGGTGTTTGGACCCTCCACTGAAGAAATCCCCCAAACAGACGGGCTACGGCTGGATCTGCCAGGAGTGTGACACATCTTCCTCTAAGGTGAGCACACACTCACACATGCATACATGGGCGCACACACACACACAGACACGCGTACTCACTCTGCTAACACGCTCACAGTGCGTGAGTAGGCTATGAGAAACCACTGTGAGTGCGGTTGTGCTTGTGGTCACGGCTTTGGTTGTGGGAGTGGCCATTGAAGTAGGTGCGTCTTTGGAAGTGGATGTGACTGGTAATTGGGGTGGGGCTGATGATATGGGTTTTTAGCGGGGTTATCTGAGGCAGTGGGTGTGGAAATGTTAGAGGGCTTGGTGATATCGGTCGATGTATCTCTGGAAATGGGCTAGGCTATGGTAATAAGTCTGGTTTTATAAGTGGGTTTGTCTAGTCCTGAGCATGGCTTTTGAAGTTGGTTTGTCTCAGGAAATGGGTTTCCTTTTAAAGTAGATGGGACTGTGGAAATGGGTGTGGCTTTGAAGTGGGCATGGCTGAGGTAATGGGTTTGGCTAAGCGAGCAGTTATTATGTGGTAATCACCAAGGTTGTGCCTTTATGAGTTAGCTTGATTTTTGGCAGAAGGTAGAGAAGGAAATGGGGAAAAAATATTTTCATGTAAAATCGACTGTGGTTCATTATAATTCTTTGTTATCGTAAGACATACACTCTTGTTCCTATTTGTAAATGCGCCAATAATCTTTTTTTAGGATTTAATAGGACCCTCATAAAAGGTTTTTAGACCTAGTCAAATCATTGTGTGTATTGACCACGACACTGAAGGGTTCTGGGCGAACTGAGAGGAACGGCTCTTTCTAAAAAGTCCCCGTCGAGCTGCCGAATGAACCCCCTTCATGCGCGCGGAGAAGCCTCCTCCAGTCGAGCTGATCACGCCGCGCGCGGCTTAATTATGGATCACAGGGACATGATGCGCGTTTGAAGTCTCGCGCGTGAATACCCGGGAAACTGCCGCGTTAAAAATGAATTAATTTATCGCATAAAAAAAGCGCGCGCCAGGTTTCCTTCGAGTTTCGCCGTCTCCCGCTCCGTTTCCGTTTGAGATTTTTTTTTCTTTCTTTCTTTCTTGAGAGCAGCATCGTCGCAGAAACGCATCGTTGCGGGACCTTTTGTGGAAGCCTTTTCGATAAAGGACAGGTTGCAACCGGCGGGACTTTTTTTCTCCTTAAAAAAAAAAAACATGTTTTCATCGAATTACGACGAGGGAAAAAATATAATTGTGGCAGCAGTATGGCAGCCTGTTTTTCCCCCAAACCTAATTAAGAGCTAATAAATGTAGTTGCCTCCATTTTTCCCCCCCAAAAGGGCAGTGCTTTTGGCAGTCTGTGGAGGGCTTTATACAATGAAGGTGAGAATGTCCTCTTTAAAAACGATCAGGTACAAAGCGAAAGGTGTTGCGATTGCTCTCTTGCCCTTTACTTCCCGTTGGGTAAATTGGTATATATTTTTTCTGCTTTGTTTTGCTGCAGATTTATGTTTTATTGAACTCCTCAATCTTCACTGGCTTCCTCTCCCCAGGGCAGTGAATAATCTTGTTAACCCCTAAAAATAACAAAACAGTGTGAGCAAATTAAGAGCTCAAGCATACAGATGTGTTGCAGCTTCCTTGAGGAGGATCCGTAATGCCTTAATATTCTCTCCCTCTCTCATACACGGGCACACACACACATACACTCATGCACTCACCCACAGACATGCATTTGCACGCATGCGCACAGACCCACACACACTCTGGGTCACATACAGACATGCATTCACACACACAGACAGGTACACGCACACGGACACACGCACAAAGACTCGTGCACACATAGATGCATGCTCTCTCACATGAACACACTCTCACTCACTCACTCACACACACACACTCATGCATTGAGACACGCACCAGCACATTCAGGCACACACACACACATACACACACAGGCATTCGCTTGCACATACAGACACATGCACTCATACACAGACATTTGTACTCACTCACCTGCACTCACACACACGCACACACACACAGGTATACGCACGCGCACAGGCACACACGCACAATGATGCACTCAGACATGCACTCACACACAGACATGCAAGACACAAGCATGCACCGACGCCTGCTCTCTCTCACACCCACACTGTCTCACACACATACAGACATGCACACACACACTCTTAACATCGCCTGTTACCTCACTGCCTTCATCCCAAGGTCTGTGCGCTTAAATATGGCACTTTAATGTAAATGCTGGCTACATTTGAACTAAAATCACCCTACCCTTAACCCTTACCTCTACCTTTACATGGGCGTTTGCTTGCTATGAGCAACAGGGGTACGGAACGTTCCAGAATATTGCTGCCCAATGCCATTTTAGATAGCCAGTCGTTTTGTCCCAGTCTTGCTGGTTGTTTTAATCCCAAAACGCTCAAGCGTTTGGTGAACGTGGGGTTTCGAGCCGACTCATTCTTTTGCCATTTCCAGTGACTCGTTTGTTTTCGCCGTGTGAAGCTTTCAGGTCCGGAGGCCGGCCGCTAAAAGCATGACGGAGGACGCGGTATTTACCAAAGTGTGTTAGGCAGGGAAGGGTTAAACACAAGGGTCAGTCAAAGCACTTATTCCTCAGTACGGGTCCTTTATAGATCGCAGGCTGCACTGGAGACGAACACAGCGTTTAAGAAAATGCGTCCCGACGTGGGTTGAAATGGAGATTTCTAAATGCCAGCTTTAAATGCACGCGGAGACATTTCTGACTCCAAGTGTCTTTCAGGGAAAACGTTTTTTCTTCTTTCGCGAATGATTTCAAAGACTACGTGCACATGCGCGAACACGCGCATTTTAAATGGTTGTTTTGTTCCTGTATCCTATATTGGTCGCCTAATGGTGTGCTTTAGAGGAACGACCGGAGAGCCGTGAAACTAAAAGGTGATTTGTTTTACTTCGCGACGGCGACTTCGCAATTACGGGAGGGCCGCCTCTGATACGCTCGCGGCTGTTCTCGTCCTCGCACGAGCGTGGCCTTCGGAGCGCGCCACGTTTTAATCAAAGTGCAAAAAAGCGTGACCGCACTCCTCTTTGCATTTCTGCGCATTCTAGGAGTGCGCCGTTTATGAAGCGAGGAAACACGACATCGGAGAGAGAAAAAAAAGTTTGAAGATACGTCCACTTTAAGCTCGTCGGCTCTCTCGGCTGCGGACGTAGCGCGTTCGATTCAGCTGGCCGGCTCATTTCGCGTCCTCTCATTACGGTTTTCAAAAGGTCACCGCCGGTGCGAAGTCGATTTTGCCGTCGAGTTTCCTCTCCGTTATTAAAACGTTAGAATTCCTCCTCAGCAGATGATTTATCTATGCTGTTTTGTTTTTTTCCCCCTCTTCTTCATTTCCTGTTATTGTTAACCTGTTTTGGTTTTAATTATATATTTCTTTTCATCTCAGGCGAATAACAGAGAGGCATTTTCATTAGTTTTGAGGCGGTTTGGATTTAGGGCCTGGCATTAGCGTCTGAATTGTGGGGGGAGGGGTTGGCGGTAACGGCTTCATTAGATGGATTGGGTGACTTCATTAGCGTTGCGGTCTTGTGTTCCTGCCTGCGTCTGTTAGATAAACCCGCGCAAAATGGGGGCTACCGTCCCTCTCTCATCACAGCGGAATTAATTCCCGCTATAAAATGACGGCCGTCCATAAAATCCTGGCGAGAGAGGCTGTTACAGAGAGCACTGCCCGTTTGAAGGCTTGTTTGCACCGCTCGTTGTGCACATGGTACAGAGGTAATCCTTCCGGAAAAGCACCTGATTTTAGGATCAAAAGCTCAGGCCGTGTCTTTATCTATAGAACGGTTTTTTCTTGGGTGGCCTGAAGCGTTAAGTGTTTAAATTTCTGTGCTACTTTTCCCCTTAAGCCTCTTTAACACGTGCATTTTAAACTCATGTCTGTGACACGTGTGAATGAGAGGCTTGAAGTTGTTTTTCGACGTCGAAGCTGTCCCTGTCGTGTCAGGACCTGGTGAGCGCTCTCTTGGGTGAACTCATGGGTGGTTAACTTTATTCATTTTTAATAACATTTTGAATCCTGAGTCATATTTTTAATCGCAGGGAAAAAAGGAAAATGATCGCTTACTCTACTGAGAGGGGAGGGCAATGGAACAAGCATCTGACAAACAAACAATAACATCCTCGGTGCTCGCACGAAAAGAGCAGAGTAATATTCGCAGGAATATTCTACCACTGCTTTAGTTTCAACAGGTGCTGCAACGTTCCCGACATCGCGGATAAAAGCTCGCACAAGTTTACAATGTTCTCGCGTCAAACCTTTCGTTTGTAGCGTCACTTCTAAACCGTCTCCTGCTGCATCCTTCACCCTCAACAGTTCTCACACAAAAATGGGTCTTCGCACACGGGAGATGTTTTCCCCGCTTCACGGAAGAAATACTCACGTTGAACATAAAGAGGAAACCATTTTTCCTGCAGCAGTTTTCACTGGCTGCTAAATGAATGTCAGGCACTGAGGTGTGTTTGCTGATAATGTAAACAAAGCGCTGTGATTAATTATCTGCTATTTAATTTATGACACTGATTATAGCCGTAATTACACCATGATAAATTTGATCAGTGTTTAATTTGGTTAGTAATTTTTTTACCATAGATTCCTGGACACGAGTAGACTTTCCGGGAGGAATCTAGCGGGCGAAGAGAACGCGTCAGTGTGCCCGAGCGTTTGTCGACCTTGTTTGTGAGTAGTCAGCCATGGCGTTGTAAGTGGTTTGATGCCATCTGCATATTTTTTGAGGAGATTAGTTTTTTTCTCTCTCCACCATTAATCAGAGCAGTTCCAGCCGCCCGACCCGCGAATCCGCCAAATTAAGTTAGCCTAATTAACTTAATTAAGCGTCGCGCTCCGTCGGCTTTGCAAACGGGAGGCGAAATTGAAAGCCTGACGCGAGATCCGCGTTCCGTCGGGTTAATGACATTTTTACTGCGTTTTAATATGAAAATAAAAAATTAGACAGGGGTAGTGGGGGGTAGCTTTAAGTAGGATGTCTTGTAGTTTGTGTGGTCGCATTTTTCTTCATTCTTTAACAGCTGTGGAAAACCTCACTGCTTTGTGTACTAAGGGGGAAGAGAGAGCCCCTTTTGTTTTTTTCTGTTTGGGAAAACACTGCCTCAGGCTTTCAGATGATTTCACAGTCCTTATTTTTAGCTCCGCTGCGACGATAGTCAGCAGTCAGCGGAGCTGTTCTAATGCCGAGTCGTCCGGCATCCGTCTGTCTGTTTGTCTGTCCGTCAGGCGTCAACTTTTCACTACAAATTCAAATATCTCAAAAACTGTATAACTTTTTTTCTAATTTGGTGCGAGCCTTCCCTTATGATATTCTGAATATTCACTGTGAAAATTAGAAAATTCTACCTCCCGGTTTTTGAGAAATTCAGCATTTTGGACTTAGAAAATCAGTGTTTGTGCTCATTTTTTCAGTCTTTCATTAATATCTCAAAAACTGTCCGATAACTTTTTGTCTAGTTTGTTGTGAGCCTTCCTTATGATGTTCTGAATATCCCCTGCGAAAATTAGAAAATTGTACATCCCAGTTTTTGAGAAATTCAGCATTTCGGACTTAGAAGTCAGTGTTTATGCTCATTTTTTCAGTCTGTCATTAATATCTCAACAAGAGGCCTGTCGGCCTAGAGAGCTCCGCTGAGGATGACTGAAATGTCCATGTCATAACTTAATTTCAGAAACCCTTGAAAACTATTGCAATATGAACACATATGACACATTTGGTTTCACGTTTCTCCACAATTTTTTTTTATGTTTACTCATACTGTAATCAGTATAATTATTATTTACCATTTTGTCAAACAGATGTGCGCGCACGCACACACACACACACGCACGCACATGCATACTTCTACACACTGGTGCTCAGAGATGATTTGGACTGATGTGGCTCAGTGGTGACCTCATGGGGATGGGTAGGTCAGATGCACTGGTCTGGACCAAGGTGGCACGGAAATGCTAACACTAATGGTACTCTGCCCGGACCAACCAGGATGTCCATGGATTTCCCGAGTTTTGTTATGTGCCTTTTGGCCTTAATAATGCACCTGCCCAGTACTGGAGAGCACATGGATAAAATCTGTGTGCACACTACATGGACGAAAGTCTGTGGAGGGCAGGTATTTCAATGTGAAATCCTGAGTATTAGTATGGAGTTAATCCCCCCCTTTCTGCTGTGCCTTCTGCCTCCTCTGGAAATGCTTTTCATTCGGTGGAATGTTTGATATCATGTCAAAATTTTGGCCCTGCTAGAACTGAAAAAATTGACTCCAGATGAAGGTGCATTCACTCTTGGGCAATGTGCTCTGGGATCTTATTTTGGTCCAAACTCAAATGGGCTGAGTTTAGCCTGAATAATCTTTCACGGCTCCTAATAATGACTTTGAGGAGTGTTCTCTCAAATTTACCATGTTCACTTTAATGAGATGACCCATATCCCATAATGCTTTCTGTATTCTCATGCCTACAACTATAGACGTGGTATTCTGGGAAATTTAGGCAAAAAGGAAAGAAAATTAATAAATTGACCTGCTTATTAGGTCTGAAACCAAAAACAAAAGACTGTTTAGCTGACGCAAAGCCCGTTTCTGATCTCTAACAGGGAATTTCAAGATGCTTATAGAAAACCTGAGTATTTTATTTCATATGTAGAGAGAGTTCATAGGAGATTCTGTGCCTTGTCATTCCAGTGTGTTATATGTTATTGATGGGACACTTTATTAAAGGTCCCCTGTTGTGTCACTTGGCACACAGTCAATTAGCCATTAGTAGCCACTTCAAAATCTGTCGTGAGTGACTTCACAAGGGGGGGAACCACCCTGAATAATGAAGGAACTGACTAACTGGTTGGCTGAAGTTGATCAGTCCTTTGCGCCTTTGGGTGGTCTCTTCCCCTCGTGATGTCACCAAGGAATAGATGATACAATGGCTTGTAATGGCAAATTGGTTACGTGCCAGGTGTCATAATAGGGTTTCTTTGATAAGTCTTGTCTGGTGTTAGTCCTTAAAGGTGACATTGAACAAGAAAAGAATCTTGCTGACTACATCAAAGTCCCCTACTCGCACTGAAAGAAATACTTTTAATGAAAAATTGCTGATTACTATGAAGCAGATTTTTTTTACATGCAACCCCAAGCATTCATCCATGAAGAATATATTTTTAATATCTGGAGGACTGAGTTTATCTCAACTTCCTACAAAGAGATGTGTTCAGATTGCCTGGCAATGCCGAAAGCAGACATTCATCTTAAAGACCAGGGAGACCTTTGGTCCCGCCCCTTCAAGCAGATGCATTTGCTATCGGATGCGTCTCATTGGCCCAATAAATCACTCTAATGGGTGAGGTGTGAGGATGATGTCACATGACAAGGACTGATTTACATTCCTGGGCCAAACGAAGACTCCGGGAGAAATCTTTGTGTATGTTTGCCTTCGCAGTTTATTTTTCTTCTGCCTGAGTTCTTGTTCCGGATAATTAAGAGCACACCAGAAGCTCTCTCTTACGGAGCTCCCCTCCCCCCCAGAGCAAACTGTGATTTGTGGTAAAGTCTTTATTTCCTCAGTCGAAATAATTTGGACCGATTGCAGCTACATTGTAGCCCATAAATATTTGGATGGATGCATATACATTATTGCTTGGCTTGCTTGACATTGGTTTTGTACTCCAGCATTCGTTCATTGCAGTATAACGCGGTTTTTAAAGTACAACGTGTCTGCTTTAATTTGGGGGAGTATTTACACCCATATTGGCCTATCACTTTGGGGATTAGAGGGGCTTCCTCACACAGGGACTGCCCTGATCCGGAACAGAGTGATCTATGGCTGCTGCGGAAGCCCAGGCCTAATGTGTGTTCACTGTTCCTGCATCTGGATTCAGCATCATTTTGTATGTCAGGCACTACATCAGTTATTTTAGTGGACTCTTTAACGGAAAGTGACCTGCAGCTGTGGACGCCACCATAAATGGCACTGTCGTTTCGCAGTATGGGGTTCCGGGTTTGAGCAGGGGACAAAATTACGCCGGGGGGGGGGGGTTCAAGAAAGTGTTTGTTCATAGACTAGGCAGGGGTCTACCCCTCCTCCTGGAAGGTGGAGGCTCAAGGGTCTTGCTCAAGGGTCCGACCATTGTCCTGGTTACACCAAGGCTTGAACTGCACACCATGCCGGACCTGAGCCGACGTGTTAGCCGCTAAGCTAACGGCAGCCCCTGTATGTTTAATGCTGCTAGAGACTGCTAGCTGTGCTGATTCAGATCTCCACTCAGATAAATCCAATCTCTCCGGCGCTTCGCTTGTGGGCGTACCAGGAGCCTTCCTGCTCCCGTCAATTAAAGTGAAATACGCGGGAGGTAGCGTTTGCGTTTCGCGCTCGCTAGCTAGCGGGGGGTCGCTCACTCCGGAGGAAGGGAGGGAGAGGGAGAGGGAGGGGGGGCTAACTTGCGTCGTGGTGTAATCGCGGGCGAGATTTAGAGCCTCCCGTCGATCGCTCTTTCACGACGGCCGCCAACCGGCGAGTTCGCGGCGGCGTCGGTCACGGCTCACTAAGATGGCCGCCCGGCTGCCCCCAGGGAGCGAGATTAATGGACGCCCTTTGTAATAAACGCCGTGGGGTGTGCGGAGTCAGCAGGTCTAATTGTGCTGGCAGGCTGGTGCATGAGTGTGTGTGTGTGTGTGTGTGTACGTAACACGCACTGTCGCTGGCTTAATGAACCCCTTAGTTTACCGCTGGACTCGGTCCCATAATTTTGTGAGTGACTGCCGAGTTAGAATCACTCTGCATCTCTCTCTCTCTCAGCTCTTTTACTCCTTCTCTCCATCTTTCATCTTTTACTTGTTCTCGCCATCATTCTTCCACTCAGTCTCATACTCTTTCTTGCTCTTTCTGTTATCCTGTCTCTCTCTCTCCCTTTCTCACTCCACCTTGCCTTTCACTCATCCCAGCTTTCTCATCCCCTC
Source organism: Gymnothorax javanicus (assembly GCA_029692085.1). Taxonomy (NCBI): domain Eukaryota; kingdom Metazoa; phylum Chordata; class Actinopteri; order Anguilliformes; family Muraenidae; genus Gymnothorax; species Gymnothorax javanicus. The sequence goes on from CM056197.1 coordinate 139,210,127, forward strand.
TTCCTCTCTCTCCATCATGCTCTATCTCTCCTGTCTCTCTCTCTCTTTCTCTCTCTCTCTCTGAATTCTAATCAATTAAAAACTGTGGCAGTAAGACTAAACAGCTCATCTAAAGGAGCATTTATTAGAACACATGAATTCAAAAACATGACAAATTTCAAAGGGCACAGTACACAGACACACAGACTTGCGCTCATCTTGTTGCTGTCACTTTTTACGGTTTCTTTTGAATGTAATTGTGCATTGTAAAATAATATTTGTTGCTAACTGTTCTCTGTTTTTGTGTTAGGGTGGGGACTTGCCTGCTAATTTTTTATTTAATTGCTGGGACCTTAGCCTTAAAAATGGGAAGGAACACTGGGGCTGCTTTGACCAATGGGATGTTGAGGGGGGAGTGGTTAGGTGGACACAGGGAAGCTGGGGTTTTGTGGGAATTTGACCAGGACAACCTTTATTGAATTTGCAGGGTAAAAAATCTTTTGAATTTTAGTTTATTATGTAAATTTATTTTAACTGTAGTTTCAGAAGTGGATTGGGTTTCTGTTTAAGTGGATGTCGGGCTTTAGTGGTTGTTCGAATGGCTTAGTTACTTGCGAGTGGTGGTGGAGTGTCACGAATGTGCTATACTGTACAATGGACCTCTGTCGCCACCGTTAGGCCAGGCCTGGTACTGCATCCATCCAGCACATTCCTCAAGGTCTCCTGCAGCAGATTGACTGATAGAGAATGTGGCATTTACTGTCTGTGTGTATGCCTGGGAGGGAGGGAGGGAGAAAGAGAATTAGAGTGTGTGTGTGTGTGTGTGTGTATGTATGTGTGGTTTTGTAGAGAAATTGAAGAGGGTTGTATGCTGTTATCTCTCACCCTCTCTCTTTCCCTCCCTCCCCCCCTCTCCCTCACCCCGTACATCTCCCTCACTCTCCATCTTTCCCTCCTTCCCTTCCTCTCTCTCATCTCTTTCCCTCACTCCCAATCTGAATCACTCTTTCTCTCCCCCGCCTCTCTCAATCACTCCCCTCTCTGTCTCCCTCAATAACCAACCCCTTTGTGTTTTCAGTAGGACCTATTTTTTTTTCTAAAACGGTAATTTCACAGGGTTCTGATTCATGACCTTTGACCTTTTCTTTCTTTCAGGAGGGAGAGGGAGAGCGAGAAGAGCGTGAGGAAGAGGAGGGCTCGGTGAAAGAGGAGGTGGTGGAGAGAGAGATCCCAAACTGAGGAAAAAAAGAAAAAAAACACGTCTATATTTCTATTATCATTATTATTTTTGTAAGTGTAACATTCCAGGTGATGTCATCTTTGTTCCCCTGATCATTGCTGGGCTTGGAGGGTTGACTCAGGTCAAAGGTCAGGTGGTCTGTATATGGCCAGTGTGACAGAAGGCTTTTCCCTGAAATGACATTATATAACAGATTTTTGAGGGTGAAATCCCTGGATTAGGTGGTTCCTGTCTGACATCTTTAAGATGCGGCAGTGTATACAATGGAAAGGGGGGGAAAAAAAGGCTTTTATTTTGAAATATGTGGCAGAACAGGCAATCACTTGCAGGAAATGGGGTTCAGGCAGGGTGAGCTCGAACATCTTGCTCTGTTTGTAGCATCTTGTTTTAAGGGCGGTTCTTTGAAGGACAGGCGTTGACAGTGGGTGGACGCGGAGGGGTTGAACTCGGAGGTAAACCTCTCCTGTGCGACGTCACTGCTGCAGTCACACAGCTTCTAGAACAGGGAACATTGCTGCGCAAGTTTCATACTCAAATTTACACGGAAGTAATCCTTTCACATGAGCGCTGATACTGTGCAACGGAGGCCCCAGTCCGCTCTCTGTTATCGGTGTTAGGCTGCGATCTGGCGTCAGGAGCAGAGGAGGTGTCTGACGTTACAGCTGAACTCTCGCGGTTATGACCAAAGGTGTAGCCCCCGACGGTTCTGAATTCCTATACTGGTGAAAAGTCAGCGCTCTTTCATTTCTTTGTCTGTTCTTGCATGACCATCTGTGTATCCGTGCTTAGTTCACTCCGATTCGAGGATCAACTGCGCTGGTTTTTGGGGTGACCGCTGTAACCTAGTAGAGATGGACCCTGGGTTCTCTCACATCCCTCTCCCAAAGAAACGGTTTTTATTCCACCTCTGCGGTGGATTATATTGTTTTGTCATGACTATTTTTCTTATTATTTTGACTTTTTACACAAGTATTGTCAAACCAACCAAGGCATGCTCCCTTGCCTCACAAATGAAACAGAATTTCTTTTTGAAAATTGAGAAATGAGATTTGACAAATGAGCGTGGACAGCGGTGATGATTTGGTTTCACGGCCGGTGGCCATTTTGTTTGAGATGGGCAAAAACGCTTTGCGATGAAAATACTACCCTCGTTTCATTTTTATTTTTTTTTGTCCATGCCGCATGAGTTGTTCTTTAGGTATTTTTTAAATGTTACATGGCTAAATAAAACTCTTTAGTTGTGAAGTGATTCTGCTTGCATTTTTGCTCATTAAAACTTGTGTAGAACTTATATCGTGTGAAATTTCAACTTTCCTTTTTTTCACACTTCAACACGTTTTCCAACTAAGTTCTAGTTTTGAACAAAAATATGTGCTGCAGTCTATATTTGGATAGTGGCAGCAAATGGGATTTCAAAACTACAGATGTGAGTTTAAAGCTTATACTGTAGTGTTGAATCCAAAGTGAGGCTGTGTGCGTCTGTATTGTCGCACCTGTGCGGGGATTATGGCCTTTTTCATCACATCACTGTCTAAATACTACTGTACTGAACCGCACTGCTGTGTGATGAGCGACCAACCCTGTTCCTGGAGATCTACCGTCCTGTAGGTTTTCACTTTTACCCAAACAGAGCACCACCAAACATCTAGAGATCTGATTGGGCTATTTCTTAGTCGAATCAGGTGCTGCCAGATTAGCATCGAAGTGGAGAACCGGCTGGACTCTGGTCCTTACTCAATCCGAACCGGAGGTCATAATAGCATTTTGGAAAAACTTTTCCTTATCAGCCCACCTCAAGGGGGCGATGTCCCACAGTTGCATGTGCCTTAAACTATGCGATCGCTTGCGCGTGATGGCTGCCCTGCGATGCTGCATTCGTTTGTAATGCTGGTTTTGCGGGTCCTCAGATTAATGCTACGTGTTTGCACGTGAGCAGTGGGGCAGTATGGGGATGTGACAGGGCCAGGGGTTAACGTGCACACTCACTCTACACAGTCTGGTCTGTCAGCTCTTTGGTGCGCCTTCTAGTGGAATCATCCAGTAACGCGCAGAATACATAGACAAGTACGTGAACTATTCCATTCATGTCGGAGTTGGTTGTTTACGCAAACGCCTGGTTAAAGAGCAAGTATATCGCCGGCATAAGAAGTGATATTCCAATCCATGTCGGAGGGAACTCAAAATTCTGCCCGTATCAAACCCCAGCTTAAGAAACATCCCCCGCCCCATCTACTGCACCCACTGAACTGTGAAATCCATTATCAGAAGAGCCTTGATATCTCTCCCGGCTGTTTTTTCTTATTTTATTATTTCTTTTTTCGCCAGAAAGAGACGCTCTTCGATTAAGCGTCTGACGGCCCCAGAGTCCGTCCGCGGGGCGTCCGCTGTCGCTGCGCGCCTCCCGACGGCGGATATCATTACCTCGGGTCGTGAAGACGGCGGTCGGCGCATTAGCGGCGGAAAATCGCCGCAGGTTTCGCCGGCTGCGTCCCCTGTGTCGTGGCTTTTCAACGGCCAGCCGCATGCTAAGCGGATGCTAATGAGGCGGAAAACGCGGGAGAGGGGGGGGGCGGGGATTGGGGGGGCATTTGCGACTCCGCAACGGAAATAGCGATGGGCAAGATCACTGAAAAAATGTAAAATTAAAACGGGCGACTCGTCGTCTTTGCATTTCGGCGGCACAGTTTTTCCATCTCCAGAGCGGAAAAAAAAGACCGACTGACTTTCGAAATGGGGGAAAAAAAGAGAAAAAAATAAGGATTTACAAAAACCAGTCTGACAGCAGTTGATATACATTCTGCTGTGCATGCCCAATAAGCAAAGCTCGTCTTTAAATGGTTCCGCCTCATTTGCTCAGCAGAGGAACCAGTCCTTTCCTGGGAGGGAGACAAAAGCTCAAATCTTGTCTCAAGAGTCGCTCATATCATGGCATCTTTTTTTTTTTTTTTTTTTTTTTTTTTTTACCACTGGATTAGCCTAGGTTTTGTTTGATTGAGTAGTAACCGTTGAGTCACTGGTTCAGTCTCCCGGTCAAGGTAGGGATTCTGACTTGATCAGGAGAGATGAAATTGGGAAGAACTCTGCAGTCGAGCCCCAGAGCAAGGCCCCTAACCCCAAAACTGTTTTAGGGGGCTTTACCCCTCTTCCTCTCAATTGAGATCGACACAGCCAATTCATGTAAGAAAGCATTAAAAGGTATAAATACATCATAAGCAAAATTACTAATTGACTGCCCCGGTCAAATCTTGAATTAAAATGATAATTACTATTAAGTACTAAAGTACTAATCTAATCTTCTTAGTCTGTTACCTCAGGTAGTATTTTATGTGTATCCCTTTAAGGTATGACATCACAAATATGATTAGAATGTTCACAACTGAATACTCTAATGCTGATGTCACAATGATGGCTGTTCCCCAAAGTGGATCTGAGTAAATATGACTACTGGGTGCTACTTTTATTGACTAAGTAACTCTGTATTACAGCTGTGTAAAAGTGCTCTACCTTGAGAAAAAAATTGCACAGAGTGCTGTTCTGGAAATAATTTATCGACTAATCTATTAGCAGTGGCACAGTCTTGTACACACTGCATTAATGACAAAAATAGTGACTGAGTCCATTTATGTATTAATGATGATTGTTGTCATGAATGCAAGTCATTGTGGAATGATAATAGGAGTATTCATTATAGCAATTGTAGTTCTAGTGGAATAGCGGTTGATGGCTTCCTACAGGTGCTGGAAATCCTTGAAAACACTTGAATTTTAATGCGGCGTTTTCAAGGTTTGAAAAGTGCTTGGATTTTGAATGAAGTACTTGAAACTGCTTGAAAGTGCAACATTCATTGCTTATTCTCGTAATAATGTGCTATCCGAGTAGTTCAATAAACATGTAATTTACCACAGCGGTAAAGAAAAGCTTGAAAGTGCACCTTAAAAACCCTTGAAAAGCATTTGAATTTGACTCTGGGAAAAGGTGTAGGAACCCTGTATTTGGAAGGAGTTTGGATGTAGAATAGCCGCGTAACATTAAAAGCCCTACCAGAACGTTCCTTAAAAGGAGAGGTTTTCCACCATCCTTATACCTTGTGGTCAGGTGTAAAGACAGTCTTGCCAATCTGTTGTAACACTTGTTCAGTTAATTAGCTAATTCATTTGGGAGAAAAGAAACCCAGAGCTGGATTTGGATTCGAGGGCCAGATTTGATGATCCCTGGTACAGAAACAAGGCTACTGAATTACCTGCACGAGAGATCAGACGGGGTAAAACTGATACTCAGCACAAATCTCCCGAGTCATGAACACGAGCGAGAACTACGCGGTATGAGGATATAAAATATAGCGCGTGGCTTGAAAGTCTGACGCTCAAAATCTCATTTCAAGTTTGAGTCCCTGGATTCCGCAGAGTCATTCGGTCTCGGGTGCCTTTTCTTTCAGTGACTCGCCATGCAGACTTCACTGTTTTCAGCCGCGAGGCTCGTCTACCTTATCGCGTAAGCGCCCTTTTTAATAGCCGGCGGTAATTTGCGTAATAACCCTCCAGTCTCCAAGGTATTTGAGAAGATCGGGTCTGACCTTTCCTGTACACCCCCCTTCCTTTTCTAAAGGCACATCTCCGACTCGACATGCCGCACTGGAGTTAATCTTCTCCCCTCGGCTCATTTAAAGCCCTGTGAAGGGTTGGTTATGTGGAATGTTCAGATTTCTAAGTCCGTATTCCACGAATCACGTTGCTTTTCAGATACCAGTTGCGATTGTGACATCAGCTTTACAATTTTCAGTTAACACCGTGTTCAGATTATGTCATAGAAGGGTACAATAAAATGCGTTAATTGAATGTCAAGTTAAGAAAATCTTCCATTTAAAATGTCATGCGCGAGAGTGCGAGGCAGTACATTATTGAAAGTTCGGGAAGGAACATTCTAATCACGTGTGCCATCTCACGCCTTGAAAGGGTTCAAGCACCCAATTTCACCATGAAAAGCCTAAAGCGCGTGGATACAGTCAATTCGGTTAGCCTCTCACTCCAATTAACTTAAATATGTTGAATTTTAGGGAGGAAAAGCATATAATGAAAATTCCCGCCAATCGCTTCAATCATTGCTAAAACGGCTCGTTAGATAGAGCAGCCTTCTTTAAGGACGTAGCCTTCACGTTCATGAAAGGACAGACTGATCCCGAGCGAAAACGACTATCCTGCTGCTGTAACTCGTAACCACATAATGCCAGAGACTAAGCAATCTATTGCTATGGTTACGGTGCTGATGCCACAAAAGCTACAGAGCCACTGACGGTTGACTGTCCTCTAGGCACAGAGTTGCGTGAACACCTTCATCTGATGCGTCTTTCGAACATAACTGCAGAACCCGAGATTCTGTAGTTCTGTAGAAACGGAAAGGTTAGAAGTGGCACTGAGGCTGACTTGTGTGAAATTATGAAATATGTGGCATTAAACACACTGCTGGACCCTTCCATGACGTCATAAACAATCTAAACTTATTGTACTCTGCTGCATGACATCACAAATACTCATTTGCGTTGATGCACTATGCTGTACCATTAGCATTGTTACACTGGGCTCTACCCATCGCTGAAATCATAACATTCTTAATGTCTTGTTAATATACAGAGTTTATCCAAAAAAAAGTTTACACTTTGAAAAACATCTCCAAAATTGATATAATATAATTTTCCAAAAATCTGTTATGATGTATTGATGGACCATGCCCTCATGCTCCTATTGACACCTTGTTAATCGCCTGCTGTTCTGCATGAGTGAACACGGGTTGTTTATTTTCACCCGATTTAAACTGGCTTGCGCACAGAAATGAGAGGGTTAAAAATGAAACAAACACGATGGTTGGCAAGTTCAGACATTTAATTTCTTTCTCACCAATTTTCATGAAAATTAGATTAACCCTTTGTCCGCTACCAGCCCGCCAACTTCAGACTCGGATTGCAGAGGTTGCCATTATGAGGCAGGATCCTGCAATGGTCCGACGGTCTGTTTATGACATGCTGAGGAGAGCAGAGGTCTGTGTACGAAGGAATGGAGCCCATGTCAAAGACTGAAATTTGAATGCAATGTTCCTTGAACCATGGACTTATATACAGTCATGCTGTTGTAAGTGTGCTGAGAATAGCAATATGTGAGTCCAATGTTAGTGGACTGGTAGCGGACAAAGGGTTAATACAATTTTCATGAAAATTTGTGAGGAAAAAATTTAATGTATAAACTTGCCAACCATTGTGTTTGTTTAGTTTTTAACCCTCTCATTTCTGTGCGCAAGCCAGTTTAAATCAGGTGAAAATAAACAACCCGTGTTCACTCAGGCGGTACAGCAGGCAGTTAACAAGGTGTCAATAGGAGCATGAGGGCATGGTCCATCAATACATCTTAATAGATTTTTGGAAAATGATATTATATCAATTTTGGAGACATTTTTCAAAGAGTACACTATTTTTGATACACCCTGTATATCGCATTGTACCCAGAACTGTAAATCATAGAGTTACAGCAGCTCTTCAGCAAGCCAAGATTTTACGAAGACTGCAGATCACGGAAACCCCCAAATAGTTCCAAATAAACCGTGGTTACCGTGGTTACCAATTCACTTACACAAATTTTATACTTAAACTTTGGATTAATTTCACGCCTATCAGTGGTAATTTCTCACAACTTTTAACGAGCTAATAAAGTGGTACATGTTCTCCTGTGCACCAAGGAAGAAGTGAAAAATGATAAAAATGATCTGTTCTTTTTTTTAACAATTACAGTGCTAGCGATTTTTATCGAGCTCCCCCAACTGCACAACATTACCAACCACCTCGTGCCAACTTATCAATTTTGTGCTGTTATCCATTGAAATACCAGTAATGTAAAAATACATACATCAAACCATCTCACCAAATTTAAATAAAAAAACAACTTCATACACACACAATTAGCTAGTTAGTTACAGTACTGTAGATATATTATACTTAAACGTAGCTAGCGCTTGAAATTCCCTCACTCCTACAATTTGCCTGACATCTGAAGAGCCACATTTTACAAGGTGTTTGCAATGGTTATTACAAACAGCTGAAGCAGATAAGTAACTAGAGGTGCCCCTTGCGATCACACATACTAAACTGTCCGGAACTGGCATAAAGAAAAACAGTCCATGTTCCCATGGCAATCTCTCATTGCACTGCCATTTATCTGATGCTCTCATACAAAGTGCATCTGAATGGATAAAGAGTGCAGAGAACCCAACAGGGATGAGACATTTCAAATACCAGTAATGACAATACACAGAAAGGACTTTGCTCAGTGAAATGCCTCTGGAGAAAATGCATCACTAAAACCATTTTTTAAACCACAAAAATCTACCAGATACAGCATTAGGTTGGGGGGGGAGCTAAAGTCTGTACAGGTGAGTCTTCAGACTGCGTTTGAAGGCGGTCAGCGTCTCTGCTGTCCTGGCCTCAATGGGAAGCTCGCTCCACCACGAGGGAGCTGAAACAGACGGCAGACATAACTGGACAGTATCGGAACGGAGATGGGGGAAGTGCCTAGCAACAGTTGGGGACAGAACGGTGAGGTCTTGCTGGTTTGTTGGGTTGAATGATCCCCTGAGCATAGGCTGCAGCTGTCGCTTTAGTCGCCTGGGTTGCTAACATGAATATTATAAACTCGACCTGAGTTATGACAGGCTACCAGTGGAGGGCAGAGAGAAAGACAGTGACGTGGGAGTGTTCGGGGAGGTTATGATCAGGCGAGCTGCAACACTCTGGATCAGCTGCAGGGGTCTGATGGAAGATGCCGGAAGGCCGGCTAAAAGTGAGTTGCAGTTGTCCAGGCAGCGCAGTACCAATGCCTGTACGCCCGGCTCACTGCTGAGATATTTCTGGAGAGTGACAGCCTATTATCCATCACTAGATTCCTAGCAGAAGGCGAGGAGAACATTGTAATGTCCCCGACAGAGACAGTGAAGACCAGGATGGGAGAGGAGAGAGCAGGTGTGAATATCACCTGTGTTTCACCCGGGTTCAGCTTAAGATGGTGGAAAATAAGATCTTTCGCTCTCTTCATAACCAGATCAAATGCAGTCTGTTCTGTTCTCTGCTTCTCTCTCATCTCTGCTGGGGCCAGAAACTCTCTCCGCACCCCTGCTGAAGTCTGTCTTACACAGACAGGAGGCCGCATCTAGAAACTTCTGCAGAATATAACAAATAAGTCACTGTCACAATCTAATCGTGGATGGATTTTACACTGACAGCAACCGGGCCGTCATTAGAGATTAATGGTTTTAGGACTAATCTGACTCCACTGAAAAATGAACATATTTTTTATTTGTAAACTGCATTTAATTTGCCAAATAAGACTGCTATTGACCCAAGAGCTTCACAGATCAACTGATTTGCGAGCAACATCATTAGCATAGCAATCACGTTATGATCGAAAGATTGATTAGCGACCTGGTTGTCGTACGAGGGCTTTCCTTTTCATTATATTTAAAGAACATTAACATTATTAAACCAAAACCGTAATATTTTTGCAAGTTACATTAAACGTTGACATTATCGTTTATTGCATTAGCGGACCCAGTTCTGATCCAAAATCAGTGCTTCTGCTGGTGCCTTATGTTGCTCCATTTTCAGAAAGTGAAATGGCAATGAGAGTAAGACTGTTGACGTTAAAACAATATCTGTCCAAGCTGTCGCAAAAATACTGGCAACTCTGTTTTACTTCAGACTGACATATGCCAGAGTGACGAATAGGAGGGTTGTAAGCGAACGCTCAGCCCGCATGGCTCTCTTGTAACCAAAAATCACGCCTAGCGGTGAGCGCCATTTTTGTCATTCATCTCAAGAGGCCCCTTTGGTTAGTTTGGAACTATTTGTGGCTAATTCAACCGAGAGACCTATAGGATGCGCTTACCCCTCATTGACGCAGTTTTTAACCCTTTCAGCGCTGTGGGCAACTATAGTTGCCCAATGATGTAAGATATCAAAGTCAGATGCTGTTGAAAACCTATCGTGTGGCAACTTGTTTAAAAACTTGTGGGGTGACATTAAAAATGCAGTCTCCGAAGCAAAACCCAAAAATTCACAGGAACTGTGGAATGTACAAAACCCAAAACCAGTGAAGTTGGCACGTTATGTAAATCGTAGATAAAAACAGAATACAATGATTTCCAAATCCTTTTCAACTTATATTCAATTGAATACACTGCAAAGACAAGATGTTTAATGTTCAAACTGAGAAACTTTATTTTTTTTTTGCAAATAATCATTAACTTAGAATTTAAAGGCAGCAACACATTGCAAAAAAGTTGGCACAGGGGCCTTTTTACCACTGTTACATCACCTTTCCTTTTAACAACACTCAGTAAACGTTTGGGAACTGAGGAGACCAATTTTGAAGCTTTTCAGGTGGAACTCTTTCCCATTCTTGCTTGATGTACAGCTTAAGTTGTTCAACAGTCCGGGGTCTCCGTTGTCGTATTTTTACGCTTCATAATCGCCACACATTTTCAATGGGAGACAGGTCTGGACTACAGGCAGGCCAGTCTAGTACCCGCACTCTTTTACTACGGAGCCATGCTGTTGTAACACGTGCAGAATGTGGCTTGGCATTGTCTTGCTGAAATAAGCAGGGCGTCCATGAAAAAGACGTTGCTTGGATGGCAACATATGTTGCTCCAAAACCTGTATGTACCTTTCAGCATTAATGGTGCCTTCACATATGTGTAAGTTGCCCGTGCCTTGGGCACTAATACACCCCCATACCATCACAGATGCTGGCTTTTGAACTTTGCGCCTATAACAGTCCGGATGGTTCTTTTTCCTCTTTGGTCCGGAGGACACGACGTCCACAGTTTCCAAAAACAATTTGAAATGTGGACTCGTCAGACCACAGAACACTTTTCCACTTTGTATCAGTCCATCTTAGATGAGCTTGGGCCCAGCGCCGGGCGGCGCGTTTCTGGGTGCTGTTGATAAATGGCTTTCGCTTTGCATTGTAGAGTTTTAACTTGCACTTGCAGATGTAGCGACGAACTGTAGTTACTGACAGTGGTTTTCTGAAGTGTTCCTGAGCCCATGTGGTGATGTCCTTTACACACTGATGTCGGTTTTTGATGCAGTACCGCCTGAGGGATCGAAGGTCACGGGCATTCAATGTTGGTTTTCGGCCTTGTCGCTTACGTGCAGTGATTTCTCCAGATTCTCTGAACCTTTTGACGATATTACGGACCGTAGATGATGAAATCCCTAAATTTCTTGCAATAGCTCGTTGAGGAATGTTGTTTTTAAACTATTCGACAATCAGCTCACGCATTTGTTCACTAAGTGGTGACCCTCGCCCCATCCTTGTTTGTGAATGACTGAGCATTTCAGGGAAGCTGCTTTTATACCCAATCATGGCACCCACCTGTTCCCAATTAGCCCGTTCACCTGTGGGATGTTCCAAATAAGTGTTTGATGAGCATTCCTCAACTCTCTCAGTCTTTTTTGCCACTTGTGCCAGCTTTTTTGAAACATGTTGCAGGCATCAAATTCCAAATGAGCAAATATTTGCAAAAAATTACAAAGTTTACCTGTTCGAACATTAAGTAACTTGTCTTTGCAGTGTATTCAATTGAATATAGGTTGAAAAGGATTTGCAAATCATTGTATTCTGTTTTTATTTACGATTTACACAACGTGCCAACTTCACTGGTTTTGGGTTTTGTAGTTTGTTCATCCTGGGCTGAAATACCTGTTTCTGGGTGCCAAAAAATGGTTGACATGATGCAATTCAGAAGCGCACCACTTATCAAAAACAATGGTTATGCAACTAAATATTAGCTCAGTAATTTAAAGTGAAGTTAAATCTTGAGTTAAATTTAATATATAAGTTTGAAGATAAAATTGCTGACGCTGCTATTTTTTTTAACAGATTAATATCCCTTTTCCTTGCTTCCCGTAAAAGAGTAGCACAGACTTGATCACATTTCTAAATGCTTTTATATGGAATTGAATGTGTAATGTTTCCACTACATTTGAAATATGGAACTGAAGGCTATTAAAATAAAATATTTGCCCTTTATTCACATTTTTAACATACTGCTAATTTTTTTAACGCAACTGTAAATATTCTTTCATTTGGTTTATGAACAGCGTGTATGCCTTTATGACATCTTAAACATTATTAAATTGTGCTTTGCCCTGCGATGACATTTAGAAGGCGCTAGCATTCAGGTAATGTTTTATCTGTCGACAATATCGCACGCATTCTTACACTCCGTTGCAGTTCTGCTCTGTGATATTGCAGCAGAATCCCCAGTGGATTCATGAAAGGGGAACACAGGCAGAGGTGTGATATCTGGTGAGTCTGTAAAATCTGCAGGATTGACTCTCTCAGAAGAAGTCAGGCACATTAAAACCGCTCCCCGTCATTCAAATGGAGTTTGAAACGAACGCGCCCTTCTCTGCTCCAGATATTGGGCGGTCGGGACGCCTTCGCCTCGTTTGGATTTATAAAGCTCTAGATCCTTCCGCGTCGGGTGCCCCGGGTCACGGCCTCCGGGCTCAGGAGCCTTCGGCCGCGCCCTGATTTACGGCGACGTAAAAAAAGTAAATACTGCACAAGGCCGCAGAGATTCACGGCGGGGGATGCTCTGACCCCCACCGGTTTTATGGGGGGCGTAATTCACGCTGACCGAGCGAGGCTGCAGACAGGGTTCCGCGCCGGACTGAGCGACCGACCCGAAAGGGTATCGAGTCAAAATCAGTGATTGGTCGCTACGGAGGGGGAGGGTGGCGACAGATGCCCTGTCTCAGTGTATATCAAGGGCTCCACAATGTGGACGTGAACATTTTTAAACCTGACGAAAGGAAGAGCCGAACAGGATGTCTGCGAGCCCGTCGCATCTGCATCTCTGGTCCAGGAGAGACGGAGCCTTCGCAGGTTTTTGTTTTCACTGAAAATCTGGTCACTTCCAAGTCACCAGGTGAAGTGAGTCAACTTTGCAATCAACAGATCCTAACTGTTTAAGTCCCGAGTAGATCTAAAAACTGTGTTTGCAGACCCCTGAGTTGGCATAGCGTCCCGGAGATGAAAAGTGACAGTAGGAGAGGTTCTAAACAAACCCTCAGCCTTGGTGATGCCTAATCGTTACACGTTTGCGCGGCGTCTGTTCACAAGGCACGAAAATGCATCGAAATTTGCGAATATACATATGAAAAGTTTGTTTCCAAAACGCAATAAGTGCCAAAATTACAGAAATTGAGACAATACGATGGAGAAATAGTCCTGTGCTTCTTACACATGGTGCAAAAATCCATTTTTATAAATTCATACCATAAGGTGCATTTTTTCATGGTCAAAGTCAGTGTTTTTCTATAAATTGCAATAGGCGCTAACAAAGAAAGAGCTGATTTACTCAAAATGAGTATAATGGATGTATTTCATTTTGGAAATAAACTCTCCATATATATATATATATATATATATATAAATTAGAAAACCTTGAATAAACTACATTTAAAAGAGCTGCCATCCCTACATCTCCCAGCTGATGCAGATATATTAATACCTGCATGTTACAGCTGTCAGCTTCGACTTTGTCCCTGTATTTATCGTTTCATTTCAAATCTGTTACAGGAACAAGCCGTTTTATGTGCTACAAGGTTCTCACCCCCAGTTCTTCTGCGCAGTGGAGTCAGTTAGAAACCAGCCACCGCGGTCTTAAATCATCTCTGCCTAACCTACCGCCAACTGCCGAGAGCCAAACATAAATCTGGTCTAAAGGAGCATCTCGCTCGCTCTCTCTCCTTCCCCCCTCCCTGCCTCCCTCCCTTCTTTCATTCGTCCTTACAGTCGGTAAGTGACTGATCTTGTTTATGCTGAAACAGAACCACTTAATGTCCACTGATTGGGGCTCAGGCCGGTGGGTGGTCCTGCTGGTGCATTGTGGGAAGATAGACGGCGCTTTTTAGCAAGCTTGTTTAGTGGCGGCTTTCTGCAATTTCAGCAATTTTCCAAAATAATAAGCCCACTTCCTCTTCTTATCTGGGTAACGCTCCCTCCCATTGGTGAGAGGGCAGGCGATGTCCCAGCCAATTGGAGTCCGTGTGCCCGGCCATCCTCGGCCCACAGGAGGGCATCTGAAGTGGCTGCACTGCGTAAACCCCCTTCCCCATATCCCATAATGCACTGCGCTAATGGTTGAACAGAGCAGCTGCCCCATCAGTCTGTGAAACGACCTCTGTTTTGCGAAATTCAGCGGGAGGACATCTTGGAAAAATATGAGGAGCTATTCCCCTCTCCTCCTGCAGTTGCTAGTCAGGAAGTTTAGGGATTTAGGGCGCTGCTGGAAAAATAGCTTTGAGAGGGTTATTTTAGGACTTAAACCTTCAAAAGTAAAATCACAATTTACCATAGAGCGGAAGGACAATTATCACTGTATGGATATTTACCTTAGTGAGGACGTTTATCCCTACAGAGCATTGAGCACTTATCTATGTCGAGCAGTTACCTGACTGAGGACACTTATCTCTGTGAGCCATTCACCTTCGTGAGGACACTTACTTCTGTGGGGACAGTTACCTTAGTGACGGCACTTGTCTCTGTGAGGACATTTTCCTTTGTGAGGACACTTATCTCTGTGGGGACATTTACCTTAGTGAGGATGCTTATCTCTGTGGGGATATTTACCTTTGTGAGGACAACTTGTCTCTGTGGGGACAGTTACCTTAGTGAGGATACTTGTCTCTGTGGGGACATTTACCTTTGTGGGGACACTTATCGCTGTGGGGACATTTATCTTATTGTGGACACTTGTCTCTGTGGGGACAGTTACCCTAATGAGGTTACTTGTCTCTGTGGGGACATTTACTTGAGTGAGAATGCTCATCTCCGTGGGGACATTTACCTTAGTGAGGATACTTATCTCTGTAAAGTATTTACGTCATTGAGGACACTTATCTCTGTGGGGACATTTACCCTTATGAGCACATTTATCTCTGTGGAGCATTTACCTGAGTGAAGACTCTCATATCTGTGGGGACAAATATCTTTGTGTGGACACTTGTCTCCGTAGGGACATTTACCTTAGTGAGTACATTTAAATTAGTGAAAGGATTTACTATTGTGAATATACTTTCCTCAGGGGGGAACTGACCTTAGTGAGGACACTCGTCTCTGTGGAGAAATTTACCTTAGTGAGTACACTTACCTCGGTGGGGGGATTTACCTTAGTGTGGACACTTAGTGACTGTTGAAATGCTCACAGAATTGAGACTCTTTCAGCTCAGGCAGCGGAGCTCACACCCAGCTCATGTCCCCCGGCTTCTTTTTTCCTTCTTTTTCATGTCCATTTCCAAAGCTTATAATTTGACTCTTTTGTGTAGGCAATCGGCTAAAATTCAGTCAGGAGGCAAATGAATGGCCTCCAATATTTTTTCCAATAAAAGCCTAATTTAGAGTCATTTAAACCCAGAAATATGTTACCAATAAAATGGCGAAGGAGATATAAAGCATATTGCGGTATAACTTTCACCTGAATTCCTTCGCCCCAGTATTTTTAGGTCGTGGCTCTTGCCTGTGCCATGATTACTATTCTTATGAGCGCATCGATGTTAATACACATTTGTTCTCATGGCATCGTCGAAATACTTAAGCGGTCTAACGCAAGCCTATTTAATTGACTCAAATTGGTGCACAATGCCATTTTTTTAAAATAAATCTGGTTGTTCACAGTGGCAGTTCTAGAACCGGGAATTGGGGGGGCGCAGACACGTTCCTGTATGACAATTAGTCCTGGCTAGTACTCAATCATTTTCCTTTACTGACGCGTTTTCCAATTATCGTAATTGGCAACTGAAGACACAGTTTCTCTCCATATGCGATGGAACAGCGATGAAATCATGGGCGAAATTCAGTACAGTGGCGGAACCAGAACTGAGAATTGTGACAAAACATCCGTTTAAAACAGTTATTAGTCCTGACCTGTTCTCAGTCATTTTCATGATTAACAAAAGGTTCACTCCGAGAGCACTCCACAGTTAACAGGTGCTGCTTGTTCTCCCCGATTACGTAAGAAGACAATCATTCATCTGGATGCGTATTTGCTGTATTTAAATCAACGTTATTCAAATTTGCATACCTGTCCACACTCACGCAAATAGCTTGAGCAGCACGCTGCCTATTTAACTGCCGAGTGCCACTTTTTTTTTTAAATCAACCCACGCAATACCGAGAGTGAAAGGCGGTATTTCATTGGAACGCGGACCTGATCAATCAACGCGAAGCACTGGCCTATTACCAAGTAAATTATTTTTCTGTACTGAATTTCGCCCATGATTTCATCGTTGTTCGATCGTATATGGAGAGAAACCGTGTCTTCAGTTGCCAATTACGATACTTGGAAAACGCGTCAGTAAAGGAAAATGATTGAGAACTAGCCAGGACTAATTGTCATAAAGGGACGTGTCTGCGCGCCCGGCCCCCCGCCCCCCCAATTCCCGGTTCTAGAACCGCCACTGGTTGTTCAGCTCGTGTAAAACCTTAACACAGTACTGCACTCTCAATGCCATTCGAGGAAAAGCATAAGAATCTGTTTTTTTGTTTTTTTTTTTAGCCTAAGTATAATTTAATGCTGCGCTTACAAGACTTCGGCTTATTGTCAGCTCAAACGGTTTTGGAAACATTACGGTTGCGTTAAGCTAACGTTGCAGGTTGGCTTGACTCGCATTAGCTTGAACACAAAAGGCATGACTGACGTGCTGTCCGTTCAATAACATCAGGAATTGTGTTGATGGCAGCGAACAGGTTTGGCGGGAAAAATAATGTCACCATCACATCTGAATTGTACACGATAAAAGCCTAATTAGCATAAATTAATTTTCCTTGGGAGAATGAAACTGAAAAAAAAAACCGCGAAAAACAAAAGGGCACTTTATTATATTTTCTTCAATGTGGACGTCCGCGAGGCATTTGAGGAGGGGGGTAATTAATCACGGGAAAGGAGTGGGGGCCCTACGGTTTTGGGAAGCACGCGGACACGCATGAAAAGGTCTCGATACCGCTTCCTCCAAAATGCCGCATTTCCCATTTGCTGAAACATGTTTTTATGCTTGTTTTTGTGTGAACGAACTCACCTAATGCACGCCACCACTCACTCGAACTCCAATTTCCCTAACAGGTGGTGTCCGGCGATGTTATTTAATAGCTTTACGTCTCCGTCCATTTAAGAGTAGTAAGTTGAATGGTCCACAGTGGCAGTTACTGAAACGGGAGGCGAAATCCAAACGGAAGGAGATTCCTGTGCCCCCGTCAGATAATCGAATAGGCCCATACTTATGAATGACTTTTCCGAATTTCTGCCCGTGCCTTTCTTCATGGAGTGTTGCCCTTAAAACGATCAGACCAAACTAAAACAGGCCTATTGTGCAAGCCAGAAATATTAAGTGGTACACGTACACCTAATACAAGAGGACCCCTTCAAAAAATCGTTCGGAGTAAGAATTGAGATGCAAACGGATTACTGATTTTGAGGCTTCTCAACAAATCGCGTGGATTCAGAACGATTAATCCTGGGTTATAGTCCAATTTCCTGAGGTCTGGACCACGGGAAGCTCTCATTGAACGACAAACTGGACTTACTAGGGATTTTGTATAGTGCTCTACTGCCACCTGGTGGCACTAATTGAGTCACGAGGAAGGCTGCAGTGTGCCACTTTCTGATGTTGGTACTTCATATTTTAGGTTGGTTGACACTAACTGGTTCCTATATTAATCGTTTCCTGATCTGAGGTGAACAAAAAAATAGCAAGGACGATTATTTTGTCAAAACCAGAGTTAATGACCTCCAATGTGGGCTAAGAAAAATGCATTCACCTGCCAGTTTCACCATTTCTACCGTAAGTCTGGACATTTAGAAGAGACAATAAGAAACTCTAAATGATGGCTGTTTACTTGTGAAATTAGCTGTAACAAAAGCAAACTCGCTGGCCAGTGTCCAGAGGTAAATATGTATCAGAATTACCGCTCATTGAGTTCCCACCATGTGATAGGACTTGTAGAAATTGCATCTATTGCGGCATATTTAAAAGCAAATCGTCATTTACAAATTACAAGTATAGGCCTACAGCATGTTTTAAAATTATATAACGTTTTTCTTATTTTACTGCAGATTTGTGATGCACTTTCGGTCATAAGTAAGTTCGTAACACTTGAAAAATGTGGCCTCATGAACAGACATTAACTAATGGAGCTGTTAGCATGAGTTACAAACCAATTACACTCCAGGGCTCTCATTCTTCTGCAAAGAATATAACATTTCATCATAAATTGCGCTTGTAATTGTAATTCAATTCGTAATTTAATAAATGCACATCCACTGAAGCCTGGCAAGCGACAGGAAACTATTGCTGCACCCAACCCCAACCAGAGACCCTGTTCTGCTGACCAATTCACTGTTGAACCTCAGCTAAATGACTCCCTGATATCATCTACGTCTTTAGTTATACGAAGTACAACTCTGTTCGCCCGGGCTCACGAGAGTTGTACTTATGGTCACAGGCCGACTGAGGTTTTTAGTGAACCGAAATGGTTCACGTTCTGGTGTCGTCAAATTAAATAATCCAAAAAAATTACATTTTTTTTTCTTGATTCTGGTATGTTTTAAACACGATTACGTGTTGATACTGAGAAATATGTCTTTTAAAATGGCAATGGCTGACTTTCACTTAGGCTCTGCTTGATTTCAAAGATGGCGGATTCCTAAGAGCAGAAATGTCGATTGACTGCTGAAAACAAGGTAATCTAAGCTGATACGGCGATGACGGAGCAGTAAAATGGTACAACTAAACAGATATAAGTATATGGGAAAGCAGTCGTTTTGCACCGTGCTGTGTTTATTTCGACAGTAAACATAAACCTCAAAGTTTGCCCATGGCTTCAAGCCCAACTCTTGTGAGGGAAGCGACCAGAGTTGGGCCACATCTGACTACTGGCTTGTACTAGTGTGCTGCCATGAGTTGTGAGCGTGCTGAGCTATGTTGTGTGTGTGTGTGTGTGTGTGTGTGTGCGTGTGCAAATATTTGACAAATGTTTTGTTGAGCGCCCAGATGTGCTGGAACATTTCTGCTGTAGCCTAACACCCTTTAATGACACTGGAAGTGGAAAGACATCCATCCATCAATCAGCCACTGTCGCCCAAGCTTATTTCTTCCTTGTCAAGGTCACAAAGGCCTCTCCCATTACACAATGGGCAAGAGGCGGGAGCTGATTGATTGCGAGGGTCACTCACCAAACACTCACACCATCGGACAATTTTAAGTCTCAACCTGGCCTGACCATCTTTGCTGTGTCAAGAAACTGGAATACCAAGAGGAAATCCACGTCAACACGGGAAGAACACGCAAACTCCCCACAGAAAGGCCTAGGCCCCCTTTCTTGTTGTAACAGATACTGGCGCAAAAACACAATGGAAGAGGAGTCAATTTTGTTCTGCTTATGACTTTATTTAAATAAGACAACAGCGCTCTATACTGCGATACAAAACAAGGGGCCGCACGCGGTAGTAACGACAGAGAACAGGCTCGTGCGCTGGCCAGGGGAGACACAGAACCATCCGCGAGTACAAGCGCCCCGAACATCGCAGTGTCTGCACGCGATCAGGTCACCGAAAACAATTCATAATAATAACAATGGTAATAATTCAAATAAAACCCAAATTGATGTCCGTACAGCAGAAACTGTTGCCTCTGTTTTACTGTGGAAATGTGCAAAGTTTTAAGACCGTAATCTAAAAAGCAGAAATAAAAAGCGGCTGACATTGTTTTGAAAGCTCCGTAAAATATGTTGTCTGAGCCTTCCTATCTCTGGGAGCCAGCCGTTTCCAGAACAATCGGTGTTGATTTTTATCGTTGGTTGTTTTGAGAATTCATTTGTATTTTCCATCACTCTCTGTCACCGCCAGTAAGCCAAAACAGTCTTTGTCGTCCTAAGATGCATTTACTGTATGTGTAGCCGACTGCCGCAAGGAGCCAAAGCTTGCGCGCACTTCTCTTGAAGCTCTCAACAGGAGACTGAAGTTAACACTTTTATATACATTGCATGATAGCCGTCACAAACTGTTATAGATGAAGTCAGTGTGTCAAGTGATATAATGCAGCAATAATTTTGCAGGGAATGTACTGGCAACGTCATGAATCCTCCGAACATTCCAGGGACCTTGGGCCTCAATCATAAAAATATTGTGCAAGTTCCATTCTATAATATTACGGACGCGAAAAAAGAAAGATAAAGAAAATGGCACATGGTTTAAAAAAATCCCAGACTGAAGAGCCCGGAGCCAAAAGTCACATCTTCACAAGCCGTGAAGTAAGGATGGGAAAACGTTTTTTATCGTTACCGAAGTACACTGCCTCGATTTGCTCGTGGTCATTTTGTGACTCAAGCAGGGGTGACTGGGGACCGATGAGCCATGAGGAGCAATGAGCCACATCACAATATTGCCCATCTGAAGCAGCTCTGACATCTATTGATTGCAAATAGGTGACGTGATTCATCGGGCCCCAGTCTCCCCGATCTTTAGCACTGGAGTCTTCGATTATAACATTGCTGCTAAACTAACCTGCAGACCTACTTAACTTTAAGTGAACCTACGATTAAGGTGAAATTTTCCATATGAGCACAGTCATATCAATTTAGCATTTTTGTATGTCAGGTTCGTTTTCATGAATCCATTGGCGGCCAATGGACAGACAGCAGGCAGGGCATATAACATGCCTTTAAACTGAACATTGGGCTCCTAAAACCACACCGGGCCAACCCATATTGTTGTACTTTTCAGAAAGTGGAACTCGAAGTTGCCTGTCTCCTGTGTCATCCAGAGAAACTGGCAACAAAAACACTGCGTACGTTACAAACTCAAGATATTCAAAATTGTGTACATGCACTTCTTAGGCAGGTTTTCATCATTTAAAGTGAAACCTACCTCCTTCTGAAGAGAAACCATCATCTTCAGATTCATTTTCCCTGCTAAAAACACCAACATGGACCAGCACCAAAACACAACATATGCTCGTACGCTGGTCATTGCTCAGCATTACCAGCATATGTTGTGATTTGGTGCTGGTTCATGCTGGTTTTTCCAGCAGGATGGGACAAAATCTGGGTCTCTCATCTTCAACTTCACCATCATCATCATCAATCATAGCAAGAAATTCCTCATCAGTGAGATACCTAGCCGCCATGTTTACAATGGATTATGGGAAAGTTGTGGGACGGCCCACTATGGCTTAGGCAGTGCAGTGCATATGTACAGAGGCAGAGAAGACGTTTGTTTTTATTAACAATCCATGTGGGCAGAATGGGTTGGCCCATTTAGAAAATGTAGATCTGTTTTCTGCGCATGCTGGCAACCTCAACTCGATTTCAAAAAAAGTGCGGGACGGCCTGGTATGGTTCTTAGGGGTTCAATTAGTCTTGATCTGTTTTCAATCATTTTCCTTGATTAAGGATACTTTAATTCGTCTCTCTCACAGGTAGCCAATTCTCTTTCTTAAGACGAGAAATAAAACGCGTCATTTGGACAGACATTTCAACGTTCGTTTTCCTAGTTTAAATTTATACAATACTGCAAGCCTAGGTCTGAAGCCCCGCTTTGCAGGATATTACGAAGTTAACGCGGAAATCCAGAGTTGGTTTTTTTCCCCCTCCGTAAAAGAAAGCCTATTAAGGCAAGTCAATAAAACAGTTTTATTTATTATTCACTCGCCTTCAATTTTCATTAAAAATGAAGCTGTTTGTTTAACTGCCAATTGATTGGATTGGAAACGTGTTAATCAAGACCAATAATTGAAAACTGGTCAAAAATCCTCCATTTCAAGGGATGAGTTCCGCCTCCCGTTTTCTGTTCAGCAGCCTCTAATGCATAAACCTGAAATCGGCGAAAGAATGGCGTATGCACCATTTATGAATGAGGCCCACTGTGGGGACACTTTTGCGTCAGCTGGGCGGGTTGTCTGCGCACGTAGAAATTGGAGCTGGTATAAGTGTTTGCAGAAGGGCAGACTTGATTTCAGAAAATGCAGAGACTTTAACCAGCTGACGAATTCTCTTGATATTTCTAAACACAGAATCGTTCTCAGCCGCACAGGATGATAGCCTAATAATGGCCAGCAGATTTAAAAGTTCGTTTTTAGTGAAAGATAATTGCTACTATTGTTATTATTATAATCACTTACGAGAACGTGAAATGGGAGACTGATTTAACGGTTATTGCACACAATTATCAAAGTACAACATCTCTGTAGGATAAAATGTGATTCTTGTCGATAAGGTGCTTGGCGCTTTGCACGGAGTGGTTTTAAAGCGAACAAAAGGGTGGGATGTGCTCACAGACAATCTAATGAAATTAAGGATGTGTTATGCCAGCCTGACAATTGCACGATTTTGGGTCCCGCAATGCCCCGCAATATGGCATGCCAAGGCGTGCTATTTTAGTACCACGAAGCATGTCAAGATGGCAAGGTGACGCCTAGTTGGCGCCATGTCGAGCCACCTGTCACGCATAAGATAACTGTCCGCGAAATGCGTGACACCCCTATGTCACGCATGGACACGCCATGAAACGCAATGTCACGCCACGTTTGCGCCAAAGTTAAGCGCTGTTCACGCATAGTTTACCACTGTAGCACGCATTGTCACTCATTCAGACGACAAGGTTGCGCTTGCATGAAGTCTTCGTGCCAACTTTTTTGTCACGACTTGGCCCGCACAGGCGTGAACATGGCGTGGCGATTCTTAAACTGTGTGCAAACTTGTCGTGACCATCAGCTGAAATGCGAACCACTAGGCCTGATGGCACGCCAGGGGCATGCATTGGCACGCCTTCTAACGCAATAATCGCGCCTAGTTTGTTCATAGTGTATGAACTGTTCACGCAAGAGCCACGAAAATCGTGACACCCAGGTAAAAATGTTTGAACATTTTGAAATTCCCAACCAGGCCTGGCTCACACTTTTTCACCTACCCCACACCCCCCACGCACAGTCACAAGTACTTCCCTCACTGGAACGCCAAATTGCGTGGCATGGCGTAAACGATTTGTCGTGCAAGTTGTCAGGGTGACGTTACTCTTTGATGCAGGTAACTATTGCTCAAATACGGGCCTCATTCTTTTTTTTTTTTTTTTTTTTTTAATCTTCAGTTAAAATCGCATGGCTTCACAGTCAGAGGTATAAAATCCAGCAGGTCTAAGTAAAACTCCTGCCGTGTTTTACTTCCACCCCTGAACTTAGTCAGCGGATTTCACTCATTACTTCTGCCTCTTGGAAGAAGAATTTAAGTATTGACTAAATCCAGGCGGTCGAAACAAAGCACTGTGGAGAATAAGTGTTTTCAGAGCATGGATTTCACACCACTGTTCACAGGCAATCCGGTGCCGTGTTTAAATAGGTATTTAGCACATCAAAACCAGAACCGAACAACATTTATTTCGCATTCCACTGACTAAAAGAGGGCCGTCGTCCATTTGGAGCAACAAAGCTTCACCAAGCCGAACGCCGTCCACAGAGAAGATTCCATAGGAACCTTTGGGCTGCAGCTGGCCCTCGCGTGAACTCTTATCTTTTCTGTTTATTTATTTACTTATTTATTTAAATATTTTTTTTCCTGTACATTAATTTGAAGGAGGGGATACGGTACGCCTTTAGCAGTCTTACCAGAGAGCCTGAGTGGCCCAATCAACAGTTTTGGCGGGATCCACGACTTTTGGGATTTGCGGCTTAGGCTAGAAGCAGATTTTTATACCAATCAAGAGCATTGTGGTGGTTTTTGCTTATTTAATTTTAAACATTTTACGTCAGTGTTCTTGTTGTACATTGTTGTCAATTTGAGCGATTGCCGATACAAAAAAAAAAAAAAAAAAACCCCGGAGGTGGCTTTTTCGCCGAAATTTCTTGCACGTCCCGGACTGCCGCAATTTCGGTGTGCAGCTTGCATAGCAGCATGACAACAATTCAGCTACTTGAGAAACTGCAAACATTATTAGCGCTAAAATCAAGCCAAGAAAAAGAACCGGATGCATGAAGAATTAATAGGGCTTCTACGCTCTGTATCGTATGGCCAAGTATCCGTAACCATGCATGCTAATGCAACTTTCCCCCCGCAGCGGCGTGAGACTGGCAGCGACTTGGCCACCAAACTATCCCATATAGTAGGGTAGAGTGGGGTAAGACGCCGCTGAGGGTAAGATGCCCTTTGCTTATAATTCAATTTCAGCTGTGCCCAGTATGTGGCTCTTGACTTGGACAAATGCACTGCTCCCTGGAGGGAAATCCTGAGCAACAGATGAGTCAACAGAGCAAGTGACATGTGAGAACTCGAAGTATTTGTGTTTTTACTGTCTTTCTTATTTAAAAAAATGACCAAATGAATCATTTTGCCACAAGTATTGAATGCTCCAGGAGTCTGCAGGACATGTCTGTGTAACTCTCTGATGCAGGGGGTCCTGTGCGGCGATAATAGGAGAAATTGGGGTTAATGAGCCAAAACCAATATGGTAGTGCTGGGGGTAAGATGCCCTTCTTGGTTTGGGGTAAGATGCCCCTAGGAAAGGAAGGCATCTTACCCCATTTTGAGTCGTATTCATTCTGTTTTATGAGTTTTTTCTTAAAATTATGTTCTATTTATAGGAAATATATATCAGACATGATTATTTTTATAAAGAACTCTGGAATGGAGAGTTAAGTGTATCCATACATGTTAAAAGAAGGGCCATATGGAGTTACACAATAATGAATCATATATGCATCAATACCCATAAGGGCCTAAAAAAGAAATATATTGGGTCAAATGCATTATGGTCACTCTTAATTTTAAAGACTTTTCATGGATACGTTCCATACCGCTACATGTTTATCTAATGTGGTGCCTCATATTTTTTAATAGTCCACAAGATATAACCATCTATTCCTTGATGCATGTAATGCCAACAGTACCTTGCCATCACTTATGCCTTAGTGTTTAATCAGTTAATAAAAAGTTAAGTTTATGAGAATGTACCTCTTTCTTACCCCATTTCTTCAGCAAGGAAATTTCTAAAAAGATGTTGATCCTTAGTATGATGCATACCTGCCAATTAAGACAGCTATAATATGATAATTACTCATGTGAAAAGCAGTAAAACCAACATGCATTATGCTTTACAAGTTATTCTAGATAACATAAAACATGGGGGGAATCTTACCCCAGGGGTGGGGTAAGATGACCTTTTTAAAAAAAAAAAAAGTAATTAAACATTTAAAAATATTTCTATAGTAACTATGTCATAAATCTTTCGAGATGTGGTAGCCAACTTTACATTCAAACAAAAAAAATTATGAATTCATGTTGTTTACCTTCAGTTATGAACATTCCTGATTAAGGGGGACATCTTACCCCGCTCTACCCTACCAGAAATGGAGCTTGATTGCGACATCCGGGTACTTTTCTTTGTATTGGCGATCGCTCAAATTCCCAGTGGTGACTGCGATGTCACAACGTTGGAATGGAATTTGCTTGCGAACACCCTAGACTCGTATGAATGACCTCACTCCTTAAAGGGGTACGTGCGATGTTTTTATTTGTAACCTACGGAGATCACAGGAAAAAGGATCTTGTAGAGTTTTCCAAGTCAGTGGGGACCTTCCCCTCCTTCTCTCTCAATAAATATTTTTATTTATTTACAAATGGCTCCATATGAAGTAAGCCAACCCATAGCTCCTTACACTCAATCACCATATGTACATTTCCTATAGTTCATAGACAAGTTTGTGATTCCAAGTAAAATCTGTGAGGAAAAAAGAGGGGACTTGCATATGAACACTAGATTTGAAATGTTCATAAGTACAGAATTGTCCTCACATTTCTGTGCATAAAATATTATAAGTCGCTTGAGTACATCGTCCAACTGCAGTGGACGGAGTCTTTCAAACACCCCCAGATCTCGGAAATATTTAATGGGAGAGTGTGTCGGTGTGGAACCTTAATCTTGTCAGAAACCAAGGTTTTCTGAGCAGGATTTTAAAACGCGAACGTGACCGCAAAATAAGATTTGGGTGAGGCGTACTACTTAACGGGGGATATTTTTGGAGTAGCCTACGCTTCCTTAAAGTGTACGCCCCAACAAACTGACGGTTACGAACACCTCCAAATAGCCAAGCACTACATTGGCTTATTGGCTAACGTATTTCTGATGCCTGATTGCGAAAACTGGCGAGCAAGACCGGAAAGCCAAGCATGGAATTTACCCATGGCTATGGAGTATTCTTGAATAATTCCCGGAGTCCTTTTGTTAAATTTTTCACATTTGTAAAGGTGGATACAATAAATGATGACAAAGCTGAAGTTTCACTTCGAGAAAAGTAAGGACGCAGAAAGCCCGGGAGTCGAGAAGCAAGCCCTAAGAATGATAATTTCCACTCCCTCGTCAACAACACTACCGCGATTCCATCTGCCTTGCGACGCACAGCTCAAATATTTCCTGAGAGAATCCCTGGCGCACAAGCAGACGACTGCGGCCAATTTATCTCTTTTAGCTGGTCCTCACTTTCTCTGTTATTAAAATCATTCTAATGATTATTCTGCAATATGTATGTTTTTTAGTGAAAATATGAACCTGAATCATAGAATGCTGTAGTACAGTCTTCGATTGACATAAGCATTTTGGTAATTTACCCTCCATTTGATGCTAAAAATAATAATCATCAATAATAATAATAATAATATTAATAATAAGCTTATTCATACTGTAAATGTTGAAAATAGAACACGACATGTAGTTCTTAAAACATACTATTGGTTGAATATGCATGCCCCCCCCCCCCCCCCACACAACCTATTAAATGCCTTCATTGGATTGTAGTCCAGCCCCGACCCTCCCCTCCCTTCCAGAGTGACAGAAATATCGGCAAATCACTGAGCAGTACACCTAAAAAGAGTTCCTCCTCCTCAGAGAGGGAAGGTTTATATACCAGGGTAACTAAGCAGTTTGGTGATTTTTTTTTTTTTGTTAAGTCTGTTCCATTTGCAGATTGCCAATGCCATGCAGAGAGATAGAGTGAGAGGAAGAGAGGGAAGGAGAGAGAGAGAGACAGAAAGAGAATGCAGCAGTGGGAGTCTTTAGTGAGGGTCATTGCTGTGAAACTAAGTGTGCATATACGTGTTTTCCGAGTGTACGTGTGTGTGAGGAGTGCGTGAGGTGCGTGTAGAAGAGAGTGTGCGGTATGTGTGCGTCTGCATGTGCTTGCATGTGTGTATGCGTGTGCCTGCTTGTCTGTGCATGTGTATACCGTAGATGTATATTTGCAGAGGCCAGCTCTGCCAGAGATTAGCTAATGTCAGAGTCCTGGCTTGGTGTGCTGGGGTCCGATGGCGGCCTCTGCTGGAGGTCGGGAGGACTGCAGGGTGAATCAGCCGGCTGGAGGTCGTCTGTGCTGGTGCTTGCTGACACCTGAGCGGGTGGGGTCAGCCTGCCCGCACCCAAGGAGGCGTGGCTTGGACCGGGGGCAGGGCTGCCATCTTCGGGGGCGGAGCAGAGCGAGTGACCTGGGAGACGGACGGGGCAGAAGGCGGAGCCTGTGGGGATGAAGTTCACCTTGTTCTTATCGGGACAGGAGAAGAGAGGGGCGGAGTCTGCTGGCTGCCTAGACCTGAGAGAGGGAAAGGGGGCGAGCAAAGGAGAGAGAGAGAGGGAGAGTGAGACAGGAGAGCGAGGGACGGAGAGCATGAGGGAGAGAGAGAGAGAGAGAGAGAGAGACAAACTGAGAAAAAACTGAATATTACACAATTTTCCTGAGGATCTCTTGCACAGTGACATCCATTCCACTTGCACAGGAATATTTATTCCATTTAATGGATTATATTCATTTCATCAATATTATTGCCATAATTCACAGCATAACATACTGAAACGGAAAATATTTTTTTTTAAATATATGCATCCAGCTAAATGTACGGAACCCGGAAAGTGCAATGACATGAAAAAAAAAAAAACATATTTCTTGGCCACTAAATAGAAGTCGTTCCCTCAATTTGAGCTCACAAAATCACAGGAACGAGTTAATTAAACTGAGGGAACGACTTATATCTCGTGGCCACGAGTTAGCTAGTTCATGCGGACGAGTAATATGTTGTGGCCACAACTTAGCTATATCGTGGGAACGAGTTAATGAAACTGAGGGAACGCCTTGTATCCTGTGGTCGTGAATTAATTAAATTGTAACGACTTATATCTCGTGGCTGCTAAATATTTCTTTTTTCCATGTCACTGCACTTCCCGGACTCTGTACGAGTGTGTTTCTAGAACAAGTACAATAATAGGTGGCAACAATAGTGGATACTTTGCTTCAGGTATGGTTGAAGTAATTGTTCGCTTAACTTTGTGTATCGTGGTCAAATTTATAAAGCAAAGTGAATATTAATGATAAAATACATTTCACTGGATGCACAGTAACAATATTTACGTAGCGTTGTGCTTTGCAATAATATATGTTCAATTTCATGTGCTGCTTTAGCAGAAATATTTTTGAAATGTGATGCACAAAGCAAGGAATTGTGGGTAAGGTCTGCAGTACTCACGCCAGCTCCTCGAACACCTTCACCCTCTCACAGCCCTCAGGCGGCTCGCGCTTGAACATGTAGCTGTTGTTGGGTTTGGGAGAGGAGGCCAGCTTGGGCAGGGGAGAGCTGCTCCCACTGTCTGTCAATGCAATGAAGTCAGGGCCATAGGTTAAACAGGGCAGTCGGTCTGCAGTCAGAGACCCATTGGTGCAAAAGAAGTTATAAGAGCGTGGAAGAGTGTATACCTTTGTTCTCGGGGCAGAAGTAGGGGCTGTAGTATTGTGTGTGTACCTTTGTCCTCAGGGCAGAAGTAGGGGATGTAGTATTATTTTTTTTATTTTATGAAACCCTTATTTAACCAGGGAAGTCCCTTTGAGATTGAAATTTCTTTTTCAAGGGAGCCCTGGGGGTTGAGGTGGGGAGGGAGAGGATTAATTGCACAGCCAATTAGATCAGGGGATGATTAGGTGGCCGGTCGAAAGAGCCAGGTAGGGACTTTAGCCATGACACCGGGGAACCCCCTGCTCTTATCGAAGAGTGTCATAGGATCTTTAATGACCACAGTGAGTCAGGCCCTCGGTTTAACGTCTCATCCGAAAGACAGCGACGCCTTCAGTGCAGTGTCCCCGTCACTGCACTGGGGATTATTCCACCAGAGGGAAGATCGCAACCTACTGGCCCACCAACACCTCTTCCAGCAGCAACTCGGTTTTCCCAGGTGGTCTCCCATCCAAGTACTAACCAAGCCCACACCTGCTTAGCTTCAGCAATGTAGCTGGAGCAGATGGAATAGTGGTATGGCTGCTGGCATAATGTGTGCATTTGTCCTCATGGCAGTGGTAGGGGCTGTAGTATCATGTGTGTACCTTTGTTCTTGGGCAGAAATAGGGCCTGTAGTACGAACCCTAATTCCAATTAAGTTGGGACATTGTGTAAATCATGAATAAAAACAGAATACAATGATTTGCAAATCCTTTTCGACCTATATTCAATTGAGTACACTACAAAGACAAGATATTTAGTCTTCAAACTGATAAACGTTATTGTTTTTTGGAAATATTCACTCATTTTGAATTTGATGCTTGCACCATGTTCCAAAAAAGCTGGGACAGGGGCAACAAAAGACTGGGAACGTTGAGGAATGCTCAAAAAACTGTTTGGAACATTCCACAGGTGAACAGGTTTATTGGAAACAGGTGAGTGTCATGAGCATCCCCGAAAGGCTCAGTGATTCACAAGCAAGGATGGGGCGAGGTTCACCACTTTGTGAACAACTGCATGAGCAAATAGTCCAACAGTTTAAGAACAACGTTTCTCAACGTGCAATTGCAAGGAATTTAGGGATTTCATCAACTCCGATCATAATATCATCAAAAGATTCAGAGAATCCAAGGAAATCTCTACACGTAAACGGCAAGGCTGAAAACCAAAATTGAATGCCCGTGACCGTCGGTCCCTCAGGCAGGCGGCACTGTATAAAAAACCAACATCATTCTGTAAAGGATATTACCATGTGGGCTCAGGAACACTTCTGAAAACCATTCTCAGTTAACACAGTTCGTCGCTACATCTACAAGTACAAATTAAAACTCTACCATGCAAAGCGAAAGCCATACATGAACAAGACCCAGAAACGCCGCTGGCTTCTCTGGGCCCGAGCTCATCTGAGATGGACTGACGCAAAGTGGAAAAGTGTGCTGACGAGTCCACACTTCAAATAGTTTTTGGAAATCATGAGAGTTGTGTCCTCTGGGCTAAAGAGGAAAAGGACCATCCAGATTGTTATCAGTGCAAAGTTCAAAAGCCAGCATCTGTGATGGTATGGGGATGAGTTAGTGCCCATGGCATGGGTAACTTGCACCTCTGTGAAGTTACCATTAATGCTGAAAGGTACACAGAGGTTTTGGAGCAACATTTGCGGCCATCCAAGCGAGGTCTTTTTCAGGGAGGTCCCTGCTTATTTCAGCAAGACAATGCCAAGCCACATTCTGCATGTTCTACAACAGCATGTTTTCTTAGTAAGAGAGTGCGGGTAATAGAGTGGCCTGCCTGCAGTCCAGACCTGTCTCCCATTGAAAATACGTGGCGCATTATGAAGCGCAAAATAATACAGCGGAGACCCTGGACTGTTGAGCAACTGAAGTCGAACATCAAGCAAGAATGGGATAGAATTCCACCTTCAAATCTTCTAAAATTCGTGTCCTCAGTTCCCAAACGCTTATTGAGTGTTGTTAAAAGGAAAGGTGATGTACCACAGCGGTAAACATGCCCGTGTCCAAGCTTTTTTGAAACATCTTGCAGGTATCAAATTCAAAATGAGCAAATATATCAGTTTGAACATTAAATATCTTGTCTTTGTAGTGTACTCAAATGAATATAGGTCGAAAAGGATTCACAAATCAATGTATTCGGTTTTTATTTACGTTTTACACAACGTCCCAACTTAATTAGAATTGGGGTTCGTATTGTGTATATCTTTGTCCTCAGGGCATTAGTAGGGGCTGTTGTATCATATGTGTATGTCTGTGCTAAGGGCAGTAATAGGGGCGGTAGTATAATGTGTGTATATTTGTCCTCACGGCATGAGTAGGGGCTGTTGTATTATGTGAGTATCTTTGTCCTCAGGGCAGTAGTAGAGGCTGTAGTATTGTGCGTGTACCTTTGTCCTCAGGGCGGAAGTAGGGGCTGTAGTACTGAGTGTGTATATCTTTGTCCTCAGGGCAGTAGTAGGGGCTGTAGTATTTTGTCTATATCTTTCTCCTCGTGGCAGAAGTACAGGCTGTAGTATTATGTGTGTACCTTTGTCCTCAGGGCAGTAGTAGGGGTTGTAGTATTATGTGTTTACTTTTGTCCTCGGGGTAATAGTAGGGGCTGTAGTACTGTGTGTGTATATCTTTGTCTTCAGGACATTAGTAGGGGCTGTGGTATTGTGTGTACCTTTGTTCTTGGGGCAGTAGTATGTGTGTACCTTTGTCCTCGGGGCAGAAGCAGGGGCTGTAGTATTATGTGTGTACCTTTGTCATCGGGGCAGAAGTAGGGGCTGTATTACTGCATTTGTATCTTTTTCTACTGCACATTAGTAGGGACTGTGGTATTAGTAGGGACTGGGGCTGGTATTATGTGTGTACCTTTGTCCTCGGGGCAGAAGTAGGGGCTGTATTACTGCATTTGTATCTTTTTCTACTGCACATTAGTAGGGACTGTGGTATTATGTGTGTACCTTTGTCTCGGGGCAGTAGTAGGGGCTGTAGTATTATGTGTGTACCTTTGTCCTCGGGGCAGAAGTACGGGCTGTCGTCGCGGGATCCTGGGGGGCAGGCAGGGGATGGGCAGGGGGAGAGGCTGGAGCAGCTGCTGGAGCGGTCGGGGGCGGGGGGGTTCTGGGGGTCCATACTGTGCGTGCTGCTGCTGCGCTGCTGGGGGGGAAAGGAGCCCGCCGGCCGTCTGGGACCTCCAGCGCCTGGGATAAATGCGTATACACCACATACAACTATGCATATATACACCTATAAACACACAGCTCATCCAGGACCTCCTGTGCCTGGGAGATGATGTGCATATACCACATATGTACCCCTATAAACACACTGTTTGTCCCGGACCTCCTACAGCTGGGAGAAATGCGTATATCATAAATAACTACACATATACAGTGCCGTGAAAAAGTATTTGACCCCTTCCTGATGTCTTGTGTTTTTGCAAATTTGTCACACTTAAATATTTCAGATCATCTAACAAATTTTAACATTAGACATAGATAACCCGAGTAAATACAAAATGCAGTTTTTAAATGGTGATAGTTTTAAGGTTAGGCATCAGAATTAGGCTGTAGTTTACGCTCACATGTTAAACTAAGATTAAAATTAGGCTCACTTTGGGGGATTTGTGGGTTAGGGTCAAGCTTAGGCTCAGGGTTAGGGAAAGGGGTACGATAAGGGTTTAACCTTAAGCTTTGGGGGTAGAGGAATTGAATTTTGATAATAGGATACTTTTTTGATCTTCTCAAGAATAGAAATACAAATGTGTACATGTTTTGTGTGTCTGTGAGGGGGAGTGTGAGAGAAAGAGAGCGAGAGAGAGAGAGTGTATACCTGCAGCTCCTCCCTCTCCGCAGTGGTTTCTCGGATAAAGACCTTCTCCAGCTCATGGTTGATCCCCTCCATACTGCTCGGCACTCGGGAGATGGTGGCCTTGGGCACCGTGATGTTCGATAGCGGCATCTGGCTCGGCTTCGACATGGACACCTGGAGAAAGCACACAGTAACAGGTGTTTGTGTGTGTGCCTCTGCGAGTGCTCGCGCGTGTGTGTGTGTGTGTGTGTGTGTGTGTGTGTGTGTGTGTAAGCAGTACAGCCTCTTCTTTTTCAAAGATCCTCCCAGCGACAAACATGTCCGGACATGTGTATGTCTCTCCACCACTTCCCTCTGTTACCTATGCTGAAGCCACCCTGAGGTTCACTGCACATGCTCAGTTGAGACTGGCATGCAGTATACATTATTTAAGCTGGCAGTACCTGCCCAGAGTCTAGAGCTCTCATTTGGTGTTAGCCAGTGGACTTCACTGGGTGGTTGGGGCCCAGGAAATGTACCACTGATTGGCTGCTGTACTTGGATAGATGGAGTCATGCTGTGAGTCATGCTGATTAATAGTGGACAAAGCCAGTTAATTGGCTGGAAATATAAAGAAAATCAACAACTGAATAACTGTGGGTTCACGAGGTAGAGGGATACCTGGTTGAAGGAAGTAGAGAGCTGATTAGTTGAGTCGATAGAAGATCCAGAGATCTGATTGGCTGTGGGCACAGGAAGCAGGGCTCCGATTGACTGTTACTGACCTGCACTTGGCTGGCTCCTTGCTGAGGGGAAACTGGCTCTTCTTCTCCCCCGTCCAGCTTTCCTCCCTGAAGCTGCTATTTAGGTTTGGCGAACAGCTACTGAAAAAACAGAGAGAGAGAAGTGAAATTAATACAACAGAGGGGAGAGATGGAATTAGGGAGTATATGATTTAAAAAATGAATATATATGTGTGTGTGTGTGTGTGTGTGTGTGTGTGTGCGCGCACAGAAACTGGGTAGTGTTTGTTGGACATCTCTCAAAAGGGTTAATATTCCCGATTCGATTAATTTCTCGGGTCTGAAACCATTCTGTCTTGGTTCCGGTACCCAACTTTTCAACTATTCTAGTACTCACTTTTATTGTTAACTAGAACACTAGGGATCATTCTACAGTTAGTTTTGATGTTTTATTGCAAGTTAAAAAGTTATCTTCGAAAAGCAGAATTTTCCATTTTAGGCGAGCAAACTTTGACAGGATGCGCTCATATCTATGTGAAATAAATTGGAAGACACTCCTTGGTTGTAAGTCTGTGAATGAAATGGGGGGTTGATTCAAGGGAGTTCTGCTTGATGCATGTCATAAATTCATTCCAAAGGTGTGCAAAAGTAAGTTTTAAAAGCAGAATCGTCACTTAATGACTACAGGTATTCGGAAGAGTTTGACGGAAAAGACTATTCTTTGTCAGACATGTATAAAGGACAGTAATGAGAACACTGAGGCTGAATATTGAAAAATGCATGTCGAGGTCAAAAAAAGACCTTAGGTATGCTGAAAGACTGTATAAAAGACAAATTGCAGAAGGTGCAAAAACTAATCCTAAGTGTTTTTTTTTTTCAGTAATGTAGTAGAAAAAGGAAAGTTAAGGAGGAGGTCAAGTGTACAAAGAATGAAGATGGATAAATGCTGTATGACAATAAGAATATTGCTGATGCCTTAACTAGATATTTTAAGTAAAAAAAGAGAGTAACGCACACCGTGGGTTTTCAAAATAATGAGGTGCAGGCAACAAAGTAATCGTATAAAATAAAAAAAGAACGCCGCACACTCAGACTCCAAGTGCAAAAAATTTTTTTTTACTGTGACAACGTTTCGGCTGTAGGCCTTTGTCAAGTCTTGCATACATGAGACACAGAGGGGGGATTTAAATCTTCTATGAACAGCGCAAACGCCTGTTGTGCATCAGACACAAATCTCATGCATGTCAGATGGCATTAAGTAATTAACTCATTTAAATACTCGTACATCAATATAAAAATATACATGAATTCAAAAATGCTATATGTATTTCAAAACCAACCGGCCCAATAAATTTGATAAGCCTGAAAGTACACAATATAAGAATATATATAAATGTGAATAAAAACTAGTGCCCAATTAGCTAACAACAGCCCATAGTGGGGCAGCATCTTCTCTGTTGGCCGCGGAGCAGCACCCCCCCCTGGTCTGAGTGGGTATAACAGTTTGTGCGCACAGGAGAGAGTTTGATCTCTTTCTTCAATCCTCTTGCTTCAATTAATTTGCTTCACTAGTTTTGAACTAACGATCACTGCAATAAATGTTACCATTATACACCAGCCCTGGACTTTGACTCTTTTTTTCCCCCGAGAAGCAGTCTAACAGAAGGTCATGTCTGACAAACCCTTTGGTCAGAGGGATCTCATCTGAGCTAGGAATTGTGGGAAATGGAGTCCCTCAGGGATCGGTTTTGGGTCCCCTGCTCTTCCTCATCTACATTAATGACCTTGATCGGAACATTGAAAGCACATTATTTAAATTTGCAGATGATTCTAAATTGGGGTGGTTTGGCAAGTGGTTTAGAGTCCACTAAAGTGATTCAGGATGATTTAGATCGAATTCAGAATAGGGTAGATACGTGGCAAATGAAATTCAATGTAAAGTTCTACGTGTAGGT
Source organism: Gymnothorax javanicus (assembly GCA_029692085.1). Lineage (NCBI taxonomy): Eukaryota > Metazoa > Chordata > Actinopteri > Anguilliformes > Muraenidae > Gymnothorax > Gymnothorax javanicus. The sequence goes on from CM056197.1 coordinate 139,245,674, forward strand.
GATAAAAACATTAGACAGGATTACTTCATTGGAGGTTTAAAACTGGAATGTGCTCCACATGAAAAAGATCTGGGAGTTATTGCTGACCAAACCCTAAAATGCTCTAGCCACTCTGTTTTAGCAGTTCAAGTGGCCATCAGGACGCTGGGATTTATAGCCAAAAGTATTCAGTATAAATCAAAGGAGGTTATACTTCTCTTATACAACACAATCTTCAGATCACACTGCGAGTATTGTGTACAGTTCAGGGGAGTCACTTCAAGAAAAATATAGAGGCTTTAGAAAAAGTTGAAAGAAGAGCCTCAAACTTAATTCTGATATAAAAGATGAAAGCTATGAGAACAGGCTGAAGAATCTTAATCTTTTCAGACTGAAGAAAAGGAAACTTCAGGGTTATCTAATTAAAGTTTTTAAATATGTTAAAGGGACTAACAAAGTTAACTATGCAGGATTAGGCAATGTTCTGACAGAACTCGGGGTCACCAATGGAAGTCAAGGGTAATTTTAGCACTGACATTAGGAAATATTTTCTCATGCAGAGAGTAATCTCAGCGTGGAGTAGCTTGCCTGCCCATATTGCAGAGGCAGGAGCTCTGGTAGTTTTCAAGACCAGGCTTGATTTAGTGCTAGATACATTAATTCATTGAGTATCTGAAGCGTTAGGTTCAGTTTAATGATAGGAAAATGGCCAGCCTAGTTGGGCTGTTGTTCTCGCCACTCGTTCTGTTATCCCAAACAAATGGCCTCGTTCCCACTCAAATTCAATCATGTTTTACGATGATGCCTGTATATATTTAACATGATTGTGTGTGTGCGTGCGTGTGTGTGTGTGTGTGTGTGTGTTTGTGTGTTTTATGCTAAATTGAGGGTACAGCTAATGCCCGTGTTAATTTGTAGCTGGAGATCTGTTCAGCCTTCAGAATCTGCGGTTGAAGGGTTCATTGTGATGTCACAGGCACAGCCAGACCATAGATCATATGAAATATATCACTAAGTTACTGTGACATCACCCATAGACTTTCCTCAGCCTTGGTGAAAAGCGTTTTGGCACTTGAAAGTTAAGTTCTCTGGTGTTGTACCGTTTGGAGTCAGAGTCTGTGCAGAACCGCAACTGAGTCCGAGTCGCCAATTAAGCGCGATATCTGCAAATGTTTCTCTTTGTCCAGCTTGACAAATCCACATAAGATAAGACATTACATGAATAAAGGATATTTATTGAGAGTGCATTCTCTTTACGGACAAAATTATGCACTTTGAATCATTATGCTGAGATATCAGACGCTTGGATGGCAGAGTCTAAATAACCAATAGTGGTGACGTGAGGGAGCAACTTCTCTTTACAACATCAGGAAATAAGCTTTGAAAATGATTCTTGCTTCTGGCTGCTTAATTCTAACTCAGGCCTGCATTAAATTGTGCTGCTGTTTCACACTGCCACACTAGAGGCCGCCACTGCACTATTTCCCCGCAAAGGAAAACAACTCAACTGAGATGAAAATTCTCAGACACAGGACTCGGTGAGAAAGGTGTTTGTTTATGATCGCCTATAATGCAAGACTATGCAATTTTCCACCATTCCTGTTGAAGTGAAAACATGCACTTGAACAATGTAACTGTCACAATACCAATCAAAACCTCCAGTAAAAACCAATGAGAATGCGGCAATAACTTTTCCGATCTTCATGTAAAAAAATACTATGGAGTGCTCCAATCTTAAAATAGCTGCAAAGTAAAAAGCTGGGCTGCTCAAGTAGCATTAGCTCACACAGTAGCATTAGCTTTTAACACTCACCCTTCACGCACAACAGAGGAACAGACGGTTATCTGGTGATAAAAGCATGATCGGTAATGTCAGCAGAAACATGCCCTGTAAACCCAGGACACCCAAATCCGCCAACTGACGGTCAGCACAGCTGCTGGTTTCACTTTGGATTTTCCTGGCCTTGGAGTCCAGAGTCCGGTAATGTGACTGATTGGTCATGGATTGTACTCATAAACATTGTGCACTAGGGCCTGGCTTCACAAAGCAGGATGATTGAGTTAGCTGGATAACTGTACTAAGCATAACCCTGATTCATTAAGCAGGATGACTCCGTTAGATGGCTAACTGCATGCAGTAACAAGTGGAATTCTCCCAAAACTGGAAATGGACTGGGATATACAGCCAAAAGTACTGAGTATAAATCCAAATAGGTAATACTTCTCTTGTACAACACATTTGTCAAACCTCATCTAGAGTATCGTGTACAGTTCTGGGGACATTCCTTTAAGAAAGATAAAGAGGCTCTAGAAAAAGTTCAGAGAAGAGCCACAAAATTAATTCCAGGTATAAAAGATGAAAGCTATGAGAAGAGGCTGAAGAGCCGTAATCTCTTTAGTCTTAGGGGTGATCTGATTGAGGTCTATAAATATGTTAAAGGGATTTACAATGTGAATTATGTAGGATTACTCAGGCCAAGTTTTGTTAGTAGAACTCGAGGTCACAAATGGAAGTTGGCCAAGAGTAAATTTAGCACTGATATTGAGAACATTTTTTTCACGCAGAGTGTAATCTCATAGCTTGCCTGACCATATTGTTGAGGTTATGCTATGCTATGTTATGTTATGTAAAGAGCCATTCTGGGTTTTACTTAGTGCGCTGATCCAGCTAATGCAAGTGATCCTGCTTTGTGAAACAGAAAAATTGAAAACCAGCTGCATTACTGGCCTTAAATCTCAGCAACAGACACGTTATCGGTCTGAATTCCAGATTTCATGCAAGCACCTGCTCCTTTGCCCCAATTTTGTGGAGTGAAACTTGTAAGTATTGGGACAGAAATTCAATCTTTGCACCTTGGTTGTGGATTTTAAGATAATATGAGGCTGATGTCGCTAAAGACTAAAGTTGAGACAGGTAGCTTTAATAGTTGACATGATATGAAAGCAGGTGTCCTGAAAATACCTTCTAAAAGGTACTGGCATACATTTTATATTGCAAAAACAGTGCATGAGTTTATTAACCCCTTGGCACAGAATAAAAATAATGCCAATTTTTCCTGTTATGCACGAGCCTCTTAAGGCTTTATAACTCAGTTTATGTGTTACAGAGACTGTGTAAAATTATTCCAATGAAACAAGACATCTGGAAATTTTATTACAGAATTATTTAGGAATTAAATTTTGGAGTTTACGGACGCCAGCATCTGTGCAAAGGGGTTATTAACCCTGAGAGCGCTACAGGCAACTATAGTTGCCCAATGATGTAAGATATCAAAAACAGATGCTGTTGAAAACCTATCGTGAGGCAACTTGTTTAAAACAAGTTGCCGCATGATAGATTTTTGACAGCTCAGGATAATAATATTTTTAATTCCTTGATAATTTATTCAGCGCTTAAAGGGTTAATAAAGTGTCACAGTCAAAATACCGATGTACTGCTCTCGAACAAGACAAAATACCACATCCAAAACCAGAAAGGCGCAAAATCTCTCAGAAATATTGACTGCAAAATAAATTCATCGTAATGCTTCTTAATAGAGGGATCAGAAGAACATACACAAATATTTGTGCTATATTTGTGAGGTTTTAGTGAATCGAACAGACTGTTTGCACCTGAGGGTATGGCAGTTTAGGACTGACTTGAAGGCAACAAATGAGAGGACAAAACCACATGACACAGCTGATCAGAGAGCATACATTTCACATACGTAAAGTACTTCTTACACATAGACTTCAGCCAAAAACAAATTTTGTTTTTGCATGCATATTTCTGATAAAAGGCAACACTGGGCAACTGCAGATTAGGTCATTTTAAACACCTAGGGCCAGCTCCCCTAGGAAGTGCAAGAGAAATCCCTCCTCAGCCTTTGCAAGAGACAAAGTAAACGTAACAAGGCTGCAGCGCTCAGCTGCTACGCTAACAGGAAATGCTGGAGAGAGCTTCAGAAAAGTTGTGACACAGACCATTCTCCCTGTGCGCAGAAGCAGTGCATTGTGGGTGATAGACAAGGAGAGTTTTATTGCTGCAGGAACATCTCACTCACGCACACACACACACACACACACACACACACACATCAATTTCGACAGGGCCGTCATATCAAAAAATGGTGTTTGGGGTGTAACTTTTGGAAGCTGGTGTGTGTCGTGGTGATTTTTGGGAATTGTAGTTTTTTTGGGTTATGCTATGTTTCTGACCCTTTCAGTTTAAGGGCGTTAAAAAGCGAGATTTGGAGCGCGCATGCTCTTTGCAGACTATGTGGGGCAGATGAGGCCCAAATCGTATTGAAAAGGTGGGGAATTATAAGTTCTTTCGCTTTCCCCGTGGTAAAAGGCAGCTTACAGCGTGGATTCGGACTATAAACAGGAATATTTTTTGTTCAGGAACATTCTAGCATGTGAAGCGTACATTTTATGTCCGCATGGCGAGATTAAGAATTCTGTATTCAACCTACGCCAATATCGATTGATGTTTGGGTACCCAGAGAAACATTAGGATATGTAAACATGTCAAGCGTACATCCAGTCAAGGAAATTTAGAGTATAGTTTCAAGTGCTGCTATTTGTGTAAATAGCATGTCGATAACGGCAGCTGCCAAGTTACTGATGACACGCCAGGTTGCTAGGGCAGGCGCAGCATATGCGTTCGCGATATAAAATATTCATCTTAAATTCTAAATCCCCTTCTCACTGATAAAAACCTCCTAAAATATATTGGCGCCCCCCTTTTAAAATCGTTCTGGCAAATGAAAAGCTGGAAAAAGAGGAGGTTGGATCTGAAATTCTTTCCCCCTGACGATATAGCTAGACTACGCTCCATTAGTTTTCTCCTACAAACTGAAAGCATTGACTCCTGCAGCGCAACGTAGACTTGAAAGACTATATCGGCAAGATACTGTCAAGGTAAGTCCTCGACGTTATTTTTCTGCACAAATGAAAATTCGAAATCAAATGTGTAGCGTTCAGTCAAACAGTAATGATATGGCATTGTACCTGCGCACTTATCCATGTTGAGAGGCGATTAGGATCATGTGTGCTTGCCGGTTGTTTTGAACATTGCGAATTCGTCGCAAGAACACTGTAGCCATTAGCTGACTTATGGCGTGGAACCCAATCATAGTGGTGTTAATGACATTATTTCACGTCCGCAAAACTAACTGGCAAGCAAATACAACTTTGTTGGCTATATATAGCAAGTAATTATAAATCGAAATCACAAGGAAACCAAATGATTATTGCAAGCAGCGAAATGAAAACCACACCTACACTTAGCTCTGAGAGGCTTAGTTCTATAATGTAAGCCCCTCTGAGCTGACCTAGACTGTAAACGTCGCATGGCACCAACATTCCCCCTTTGGCTTGATATTTGTTTGCGTTGAGTTTAAAGCCTGCCCCAGACGGTGCAACTTTGCCTGAGGCAAGTGACACGCGCGTATACGGCATCAGGCAATGTTGCACCGTGTGGGGATGGTTTTTGCTGCGTAACTTCCTCGCGTCACAGTGCAGCAGCGTATCTAGCATGCTAGATATTGTTGCGTCACGCCAGGAAGTTACTCACCGTGTGGGGGCTACCTGCTGCAATGTTACACGTGCTTGACCAATCACAACGTGCAGACCCGTGATATGATGTGCAGACGAGTCACATGATACAGAAAAATGGCGGCGCCCATGCTCAATGTCAGTTCATTGGAAAGTAAAAATGGATGAAGAACACAAAACTGCCCTCCTTTTACTACTGATGCTTACGTCGTCGGCGGCGCGGCGGCGATGGCGGCGTTTGGTAAAGCGAAGTATGTGGACAAGATTCTGGATCCAGAGAAGGGAGGTTAATGGCCACAATTCAACTAATTTATCCTCGGCCAGGATGTCTGTTACAGTTTCACAGGGTGCTGCCATTTTTCTGTATCATGTGACTCGTCTGCACATCATATGACGGGTCTGCACGTTGTGATTGGTCGAGCACGTGTAACATTGCAGCAGGTAGCCCCCACACAGTGAGTAACTTCCTCGTGTGACGCAAAAATATCTAGCATGCTAGATATGCTGCTCACACGAGGAAGTTACGCAGCAAAAACCATCCCCACACGGTGCAACATTGCCTGATGCAGTATACACGCGTGTCACTTGCCTCAGGCAGAGTTGCACCGTCTGCGGCAGGCTTTACATCTACTTAAAGTCGTATATAACCTATAGGATGGAACAAAGCCAGTCCCTTTTCAAAATGTGGATACAAAAACTGGACACTGCAACAACAATAACAGCTTGAAACAACAACAGATGAAATAATTCTAAGTCGATTAGTGAGCCAACTTGAACAATTTAACCCTTTCATTACCATTGTCGCATTTCTGCAACAGCGCCGATCCCGCATCACTTACCATTGTCGCTATTTTGCGCCTAGAGAAAGTCCCTCACAAAAACTGTCAAAGCTCCGCAACAAACCACCCCTTTGGACGAGTCTGGTATCGCACAACACGTCAGTGATGTCATCAGGCTTCCCGTAGTTCCCAATCCTCCGGTTATGCACAGTTTTATTTTATTTTATACAGGTTATTGCAGGCAGTGTGTGCTGCGGCACGTGTATCTCCGTTTGTACACAAATGCACGTGTATCTCCGTTTGTGCATAAATCCCATAGAGGAGAAATCGTCTTGTCTTGACAAACCAAAATACGGTTTTTATCTTCATTTTCTGTTTTTACTTTTGGAAAAACTAAGCAAAGATATGTGTCAATGGAAAGGTAAATGTATTTTAAACATGTTTTCTGTACATAAAATTGTCCATTTCTGGCGTTTTTAGTTCGAAAAGGGGTGAAAATCCACATGCAATATCATGCTGCGATAGCACAAAAATTTACGGTAAGCAAGGGTTGTCTTATTCCCAGTAAGCGGTAGTGAAAGGGTTAATATCAACCAGTACCTTAACTATATTTCTCCAATCAGATCGCTCTTTCCTTTTAGCTTGTGTGGGTGTGAACTCTTATCGTTTGTAGGGAAACACAGATGGAGCGAAGTCAACATCATTTGGGTCAACGAAGTCGAGCCAGCCGTTGACAAAATGAGAACTGCAGACTCTAGTGTGATCATTCGGGACAAAGTCCTTCCCATTTATATCTCGAATCCACGCCTGTCGTTGTCTCTTGCCACGGGGAACACGAAAAAACCTAATGCCCCTGTCTTTTCCATATCAGTTTGTGCACCCCACCACGCATCAAGCAGGCGCCAGATGTCCTTTGGCCCACATCAGCTCTACTGTGCATGCGCGCGCGGACTTCCTGCCTTAAACCAAACTCGCCAATTGCCTTTTTTTGGCAACATGGTGTTTTTGGGGGCACCGATGTGAGCAGGGCAGGGCAAAAGTGGTTTTGGGTATTGTAGTTTTTGTGCACAGTGTTCTGAGGTATTTCAGTTTGAGTTGTTTTTTTTTTGGGGGGTTGCACGATGTTGTTTTTTGCGTACCTCGTTGAGTTGGCCTGCGCTGCCCCTGGACGCAGAGCGCTTGCGTGTGAAGCTCTTCCCTTCCGCTGGTTCAGTCCCACATCCAGGAGTCTGCAGATAAAGTGTGTTATTATAATAACATAATTATCACCATTCATATCGGATTACACACACAGATTATTCACACGCTCCAGTCACATGAGGGCTTCAGCGAGAACGCTCCACGCCTCGTTCCACTGAGCAGGTTTCAGTGAACTATGACCCCAGGACCGTTTCGCTGTGTCACACAGTCACATGGGCTGACTTTCAGCCAATCAGGAGGCAGCAGTGACTGACCCCAAATTCTGCCTTTCTGACTGTGTAGCAGGCGCGAGTTGGATTTCAGGGCCTCTCTCAGCTCGGAGTTTTTGAATTTTATTTAGATTTTTAGTGACAGGAGGACTGAGGTAGGTGCAGTCCGTCAATCACAGGAAGGGGGCGGTGGGTCACAGGGAGGTTGTTGTGTTACAGACGCTCTTTGAGAGCTGCGCAACGGAAAACGTGATCGGCGGTTCTGAGCGCGCTCAGAAGCATAAAATCTGTGTGGATTTGTATCCCTCCACAGCAGAGGAAGCCAGAGATGTGATCTCAGGGCAGCTTTACCTCCGGACCTCCCCGTCACATTCAGCTCACCCCTCTGCCAAAGCGCAAGGTCCGCTGTTTTAATTAGGAGGCCCCACAGAAATGGCACAAGATTGGACACTGTTCAGCAGAACACAGGTGACCCCGTAACAGGGAGATGATTTACTGCAGTGTTAAATTATCTGAGCTGTAAGCATGCAGGACACATGAGGAAAAAACTTTCATGATTCATTTTCCTGTTAAGCTGAACTGCGAGCATGCAACAATATGAAGAAACGCATACACACCCAGGAGCACACGTACTCTCACACGCACTCGCACTCTGTTGCAGTAAAAACAGGATGTGTGTGGTCAAATATTGTCATCAGCACTGGCAGATGCATTGCTTCATAAGGAGTGGGTCAGCCTCTTGGCTCATTATTGTTTTCTACACCAGTTTTTGGTCCGGAGTCCTTTAGTACTGCAGGAAATATAGCACATAAATTAGGCTGTTGTTACCAATCAGCAGTCTACTTCCTCAAAGTAATTGACCAATGAGTAAGCAGAGGAGGCGGTACCTTGTCTGAATCGAGCCACAGATCACACCTGCTGAGTCAGGGGTAGGAGTTAGGGACAATGCCTCATTATGACATCATGATATATGAGCACACATTTCATCTCTTGCACCCAACCAAGACTCTGGAGAAAGTGGAACTGAAGCCTCACCAGGCCCCTATGGCTTGGGGAGAGTGAGGGTCAAGCCAAGATTGTTCTTGTGAAGTAGATATATGATGAAGGCACAAATGAAGCCAACATGCAGAAAAAGGGGGTAATAAAAGTAAACACACAGGAAGTGGAGCAAAGCAACACATTCTGTAAATCGGCTCATGGGAAGTGAAGGTGAGAGATGAAGTGGACTACAGAATGAGGAGGGGAGGGCTGAAGTAGACTACAGGAAGTGGAAGGAAGGCTGATGTGGGCTACAAGAAGTGGAGAGCAGAGAAAAAGTGGACTACAGAATGAGGAGGGGAGGGCTGAAGTAGATGACAGGCAGTGGAGGGAAGGCTGATGTAGGCTATAGGAAGTGGAAGGCAGAGATAAAGTGGACAACAGAATGAGGAGGGGAGGGCTGAGGTGTGCTACAGGAAGTGGAAGGAAGGCTGATGTGGGCTATAGGAAGTGGAGAGCAGAGATAAAGTGGACTACAGAATGAGGGGGGAAGGCCTAAAGTAGATGACAGGAAGTGGGGGGAAGGCTGATGTGGGCCACAGGAAGTGGAGAGCAGAGATAAAGTGGACTACAGAATGTGGAGGGGAGGGCTGAAGTACATGACAGGAAGTGGAGGGAAGGCTGATGTGGGCTACAGGAAGTAGAGAACAAAGATAAAGTGGACTACAGAATGAGGATGGGAGGGCTGACGTGGACTACAGGAAGTGGAGGGAAGGCTCATGTGGGCTGCAGGAAGTGGAGAGCAGAGATGGACTAAAGAATGAGGAGGGGAGGGCTGAGGTGTACTACATGAAGTGGAAGGAAGGCTGATGTGGGTTCCAGGAAGTGGAAAGTAGAGATAAAGTGGACTACAGAATGAGGAGGGGAGGGCTGAAATAGACAACAGGAAGTGCAGGGAAGGCTGATGTGGGTTCCAGGAAGTGGAGAGCAGAGATAAAGTGGACTACAGAATGTGGAGGGGAGGGCTGAAGTAGATGACAGGCAGTGGAGGAAGGCTGATGTGGGCTACAGGAACTGGAGAGCAGAGATAAAGTGCACTACAGAATGTGGAGGGGAGGGCTGAAGTAGACTACAGGAAGTGGAGGGAAGGCTGATGTTGGCAACAGGAAGTGGAGAACAGAGATAAAGTGGACTGAAGAATGAGGTGGGGAGGGCTGAAGTAGAAGACAGGAAGTTGAGGAAGGTTGATGTGTTCTACAGGAAGTGGAGAGCAGAGATAAAGTGGACTACAGAATGAGGAGGGGAGGGCTGAGGTCGACTACAGGAAGTGGAGCGAAGGCTGATGTGGGTTCAAGGAAGTGGAGAGCAGAAAGAAAGTGGACTGCAGAATGAGGGGGGGAGGGCTGAAGTAAACTACAGCAAGTGGAGGGAAGGCTGATGTGGGCAGCAGAGAGTGGAGAGCAGAGATAAAGTGGACTACAGAATGTGGAGGGGAGGGCTGAAGTAGATGACAGGCAGTGGAGGGAAGGCTGATGTGGGCTGCAGGAAGTGGAGAGCAGAGATAAAGTGGACTACAGAATGTGGAGGGGAGGGCTGAAGTAGATGACAGGAAGTGGAGGGAGGGCAGATGTGGGCTACAGAAAGTGGAAGGCAGAGATAAAGTGGACTAAAGAATGAAGAGGGGAGGGCTGAAGTAGACAACAGGAAGTGAAGGGAAGGCTGATGTGGGCTACAGGAAGTAGAGAACAAATGTAAAGTGGACTACAGAATGAGGATAGGAGGGCTGACGTGGACTACAGGAAGTGGAGGGAAGGCTTATTTCGGCTGCAGGAAGTGGAGAGTAGAGATAAAGTGGACTACAGAATGAGGAGGGGAGGGCTGAGGTGTACTATAGGAAGTGGATGGAAGGCTGATGTGGGTTCCAGGAAGTGGAGAGCAGAGATAAAGTGGACTACAGAATGAGGAGGGGAGGGCTGAAATAGACAACAGGAAGTGCAGGGACTGCTGATGTGGGCTATAGGAAGTGGAGAGCAGAAATAAAGTGGACTACAGAATGTGGAGGGGAGGGCTGAAGTAGATGACAGGCAGTGGAGGAAGGCTGATGTGGGCTACAGGAAGTGGAGAGCAGAGATAAAGTGGACTACAGAATGAGGAGGGGAGGGCTGAAGTAGACAACAGGAAGTGGAGGGAAGGCTGATGTGGGCTACAGGAAGTGGAGAGCAGAGATAAAGTGGACTACAGAATTAGGAGGGGAGGGCTGAAGTAGATGACAGGAAGTGGATGGAAGGCTGATGTGGGCTACAGGAAGTGGAGAGCAGAGATAAAGTGGACTACAGAATGAGGAGGGGAGGGCTGAAGTAGATGACAGGAAGTGGAGGGAAGGCTGATGTGGGCTCCAGGAAGTGAAGAGCAGAGATAAAGTGGACTACAGAATGTGGAGGGGAGGGCTGAAGTAGATGAGAGGAAGTGGATGGAAGGACGATGTGGGCTACAGGAAGTGGAGAGCAGAGATAAAGTGGAGTACAGAATGTGGAAAGGAGGGCTGAAGTAGACTACAGGAAGTGGAGGGAAGGCTGATGTGGGCTACAGGAAGTGGAGAACAGAGATAAAGTGGACTACAGAATGAGGAGGGGAGGGCTGAAGTAGAATAAAGGAAGTGGAGGAAGGCTGATGTGTTCTACAGGAAGTGTTGAGCAGAGATAAAGTGGACTACAGAAAGAGGAGGGGAGGGCTGAGGTTGACTACAGGAAGTGGAGGGAAGGCTGATGGGGTTCCAGGAAGGGGAGAGCAGAGAGAAAGTGGACTACAGAACGAGGAGGGGAGGGCTGAAGTAGATGACAGGAAGTGGAGGGAAGGCTGATGTGTTCTACAGGAAGTGGAGGGCAGAGATAAAGCGGATTACAGAATGAAGGGTGGAGGGCTGAAGTAGACTACAGGAAGTGGAGGGAAGGCTGATGTGGGCTACAGGAAGTGGAGAGCAGAGATAAAGTGGACTACAGAATGAGGAGGGGAGGGCTGAATTAGACAACAGGAAGTGGAGGGAAGGCTGATGTGGGCTACAGGAAGTAGAGAGCAGAGATAAAGTGGACTACAGAATGTGGAGGGGAGGGCTGAAGTAGATGACAGGAAGTGGATGGAAGGCTGATGTGGGCTACAGGAAGCGGAGAACAGAGATAAAGTGGACTACAGAATGTGGAGGGGAGGGCTGAAGTAGATGACAGGAAGTGGAGGGAAGGCTGATGTGGGCTACAGGAAGTGGAGAGTAGAGATAAAGTGGACTACAGAATGTGGAGGGGCGGGCTGAAGTAGATGACAGGAAGTGGATGGAAGGCTGATGTGGGCTACAGGAAGTGGAGAGCAGAGATAAAGTGGACTACAGAATTTGGAGGGGAGGGCTGAAGTAGATGACAGGAAGTGGATGGAAGGCTGATGTGGGTTCCAGGAAGTGGAGAGCAGAGATAAAGTGGACTAGTACAGAATGAGGAGGGGAGGGCTGAAGCAGATGACAGGAACTGGAGGGAGGGCCGATGTGGGCTACAGGAAGTGGAGAGCAGAGATAAAGTGGACTACAGAATGTGGAGGGGAGGGCTGAAGTAGACTACAGGAAGTGGAGGGAAGGCTGATGTGGGCTACAGGAAGTGGAGAACAGAGATAAAGTGGACTAAAGAACGAGGAGGGGAGGGCTGAAGTAGAATAAAGGAAGTGGAGGAAGGCTGATGTGTTCTACAGGAAGTGGAGAACAGAGATAAAGTGGACTAAAGAACGAGGAGGGGAGGGCTGAAGTAGAATAAAGGAAGTGGAGGAAGGCTGATGTGTTCTACAAGAAGTGGAGAGCAGAGATAAAGTGGACTACAGAAAGAGGAGGGGAGGGCTGAGGTTGACTACAGGAAGTGGAGGGAAGGCTGAGGTGGGTTCCAGGAAGTGGAGAGCAGAGAGAAAGTGGACTACAGAATAAGGGGGGAGGGCAGAAGTAGACTACAGGAAGAGGAGGGAAGGCTGATGTGGGCTACAGGAAGTGGAGAGCAGAGATAAAGTGGACTACAGAATGTGGAGGGGAGAGCTAAAGTAGATGACAAGAAGTGGAGGGAAGGCTTATGTGGGCTACAGGAAGTGGAGAGCAGAGATAAAGTGGACTACAGAATGAGGAGGGGAGGGCTGAAGTAGACAACAGGAAGTGGAATGAAGGCTGAAGTGGGCTACAGGAGGTAGAGAGCAGAGATAAAGTGGACAACAGAATGAAGAGGGGAGGGCTGAAGTAGACGACAAGAAGTGGAGGGAAGACTGAATGAGGAGGGAGGGAGGGCTGGGCAGGAAGTACAGGAAGTGGAGAAGTGGAGAGCAGAGATAAAGGACCACAAAATGGACTGAAGTCAGAATGGAGGAGGGAGGGGAGAGATAAAGTGGACTAGAGAATGAGGGGGGAAGGCTGATGACAGGAAGTGGGGGAAGGCTAATGTGGGCTACAGGAAGTGGAGAGCAGAGATAAAGTGGACCACAAAATGTGCAGGGGAGGGCTGAAGTCGACTACAGGAAGTGGAGGAAGGCTGATGTGGGCTACAGGAAGTGGAGAGCAGAGATAAAGTGGACTAGAGAATGAGGGGGGAAGGGCTAAAGTAGATGACAGGAAGTGGAGGAAGGCTGATGTGGGCTACAGGAAGTAGAGAGCAGAGATAAAGTGGACTACAGAATGTGGAGGGGAGGGCTGAAGTAGATGACAGATGGACAGGAAGGAAGTGGAGAGATAAAGGCTGAATGTGGAGGGGAGGGCTGAAGGATGACAGGAAGTGGATGAAGGCAGAGATAAGGAAGGACTACAGAGATAAAGTGGACTACAGAATTTGGAGGGGAGGGCTGAAGTAGATGACAGGAAGTGGATGGAAGGCTGATGTGGGTTCAGGAAGTGGAGAGCAGAGATAAAGTGGACTACAGAATGAGGAGGGAGGGGGCTGAAGCAGATGACAGGAACTGGAGGAAGGCTGATGTGGGCTACAGGAAGTGGAGAGCAGAGATAAAGTGGACTACAGAATGTGGAGGGGAGGGCTGAAGTAGAATAAAGGAAGTGGAGGGAAGGCTGATGTGGGCTACAGGAAGTGGAGAGCAGAGATAAAGTGGACTACAGAATGTGGAGGGGAGGGCTGAAGTAGACAACAGGAAGTGGAATGAAGGCTGATGTGGGCTACAGGAAGTGGAGAGCAGAGATAAAGTGGACTACAGAATGAGGAGGGGAGGGCTGAAGTAGACTACAGGAAGTGGAGGGAAGGCTGATGTGGGCTTCAGGAAGTGGAGAGCAGAGATAAAGTGGACTACAGAATGAGGAGGGGAGGGCTGAAGTAGACAACAGGAAGTGGACGGAAGGCTAATGTGGGCTACAGGAAGTGGAGAGCAGAGATAAAGTGGACTACAAAATGTGGAGGGGAGGGCTGAAGTAGATGACAGGAAGTGGAGGGAAGGCTGATGTGGGCTACAGGAAGTGGAGAGCAGAGATAAAGTGGACTAGAGAATGAGGGGAGAAGGCCTAAAGTAGATGACAGGAAGTGGGGGGAAGGCTGATGTGGGCTACAGGAAGTGGAGAGCAGAGATAAAGTGGACTACAGAATGAGGGGAGGGCTGAAGTAGACTACAGGAAGTGGAAGGAAGGCTGATGTGGGCTATAGGAAGTGGAGAGCAGAGATAAAGTGGACAACAGAATGTGGAGGGGAGGGCTGAAGTCGACTACAGGAAGTGGAGGAAGGCTGATGTGGGCTACAGGAAGTGGAGAGCAGAGATAAAGTGGACTACAGAATGAGGAGGGGAGGGCTGAGGTGTACTACAGGAAGTGGAAGGAAGGCTGATGTGGGCTATCGGAAGTGGAGAGCAGAGATAAAGTGGACTACAGAATGTGGAGGGGAGGGCTGAAGTAGATGACAGGAAGTGGAGGGAAGGCTGATGTGGGCTACAGGAAGTGGAGAGCAGAGATAAAGTGGACTAAAGAATGAAGAGGGGAGGGCTGAAGTAGACGACAGGAAGTGGAGGAAGGCTGATGTGGGCTACAGGAAGTGGAGAGAGCAGAGATAAAGTGGACTACAGAATGAGGAGGGAGGGGCTGAAGCAGACTACAGGAAGTGGAGGGAAGGCTGATGTGGGCTGCAGGAAGTGGAGAGAGATAAAGTGGACTACAGAATGAGGAGGGAGGGCTGAAGTGTACTATAGAAGTGGATGGAAGGCTGATGTGGGCTCCAGGAAGTGGAGAGCAGAGATAAAGTGGACTACAGAATGAGGAGGGGAGGGCTGAAATAGACAACAGGAAGTGGAGGGAAGGCTGATGTGGGCTACAGGAAGTGGAGAGCAGAGATAAAGTGGACTACAGAATGTGGAGGGGAGGGCTGAAGTAGATGACAGGAAGTGGAGGGAAGGCTGATGTGGGCTACAGGAAGTGGAGAGCAGAGATAAAGTGGACTACAGAATGAGGAGGGAGGGCTGAAGTAGACAACAGGAAGTGGAGGGAAGGCTGATGTGGGCTACAGGAAGTGGAGAGCAGAGATAAAGTGGACTACAGAATGAGGAGGGGAGGGCTGAAGTAGATGACAGGAAGTGGAGGGAAGGCTGATGTGGGCTACAGGAAGTGGAGAGCAGAGATAAAGTGGACTACAGAATGAGGAGGGAGGGCTGAAGTAGACAACAGGAAGTGGAGGGAAGGCTGATGTGGGCTACAGGAAGTGGAGAACAGAGATAAAGTGGACTACAGAATGAGGAGGGGAGGGCTGAAGTAGATGACAGGAAGTGGAGGAAGGCTGATGTGGGCTACAGGAAGTGGAGAGCAGAGATAAAGTGGACTACAGAATGAGGGAGGGGAGGGCTGAAGTAGACTACAGGAAGTGGAGGGAAGGCTGATGTGGGTTCCAGGAAGTGGAGAGCAGAGATAAAGTGGACTACAGAATGAGGAGGGGGGGCTGAAGTAGATGACAGGAAGTGGAGGGAAGGCTGATGTGGGCTACAGGAAGTGGAGGCAGAGATAAAGTGGACTACAGAATGTGCAGGGGGAAGGCTGAGGGCTGAAGTAGACTACAGGAAGTGGAGGGAAGGCTGATGTGGGTTCCAGGGAAGGGAGAGCAGAGATAAGAGTGGACTACAGAATGAGGAGGGGGGCTGGGCTGAAGTAGATGACAGGAAGTGGAGGAAGGCTGATGTGGGCTACAGGAAGTGGAGAGCAGAGATAAAGAGGACTAAAATGTGGACTACAGAATGAGGAGGGGAGGGGCTACAGGAAGTGGAGAGCAGGAAAAGTGGACTACAGAATGGGAGGGAGGATGTGGGATGACAGGAAGTGGAGAGGCAGAGTGGGCTAAAGGAAGGACTAAAGAAATGTGGAGGGGAGGGCTGAAGTAGATGACAGGAAGTGGATGGAAGGCTGATGTGGGCTACAGGAAGTGGAGAGCAGAGATAAAGTGGACTACAGAATGTGGAGGGGAGGGCTGAAGTAGATGACAGGAAGTGGAGGGAAGGCTGATGTGGGCTACAGGAAGTGGAGAGAGATAGAGATAAGAATGTGGACTACAGAATGAGGGAAGGGAGGAAGGCTGATGGGGGCTGACTAGAGCAGAGAAAAGTGGACTACAGAATGGGAGGGGAGGCTGAAGTGGGCTGACAGGAAGTGGAGAGCAGAGATAAAGTGGACTACAGAATGAGGAGGGGAGGGCTGAAGTAGACTACAGGAAGTGGAGGAAGGCTGATGTGGGCTACAGGAAGTGGAGAGCAGAGATAAAGTGGACTACAGAATGAGGAGGGGAGGAGGGCTGAAGTGGAGAAGGACAGGAAGTGGAGCAGAGACAAAGTGGAATGGGGGGGATGTGGGCTACAGGAAGTGGAGAGCAGAGATAAAGTGGACTAGATACAGAATGAGGAGGGGAGGGCTGAAGTAGACTACAGGAAGTGGAGGGAAGGCTGATGTGGGCTACAGGAAGTGGAGAGCAGAGATAAAGTGGACTACAGAATGAGGAGGGGAGGGCTGAAGTAGATGACAGGAAGTGGAGGGAAGGCTGATGTGGGCTACAGGAAGTGGAGAGCAGAGATAAAGTGGACTACAGAATGAGGAGGGAGGGCTGAAGCAGAGATGACAGGAAGTGGAGGGAAGGCTGATGTGGGCTACAGGAAGTGGAGAGCAGAGATAAAGTGGACTACAGAATGAGAGGGGAGGGCTGAAGTAGACTACAGGAAGTGGAGGAAGGCTGATGTGGGCTACAGGAAGTGGAGAGCAGAGATAAAGTGGACTACAGAATGAAGAGGGGAGGGCTGAAGTAGACGACAAGAAGTGGAGGAAGGCTGACAGGAAGAGCAGAGATGGGACTACAGGGAAGGGCTGATGGAAGTGGAGGAAGGCTGATGTGGGCTAGGAAGTGAGAGCAGAGATAAAGTGGACTACAGAATGAAAGGGGAGGGCTGAAGTAGACTACAGGAAGTGGAGGAAGGCTGATGTGGGCTGGAAGTGGAGAGCAGAGATAAAGTGGACTAAGAATGGAAGGGCTGGAGATGGAGGAAGGGAGGAAGGTTGATGGGGCTACAGGAAGTGGAGAGCAGAGATAAAGTGGACTAAAATGTGGGAGGACTACAGAATGGAGGAAGGGATGTGGGCTGGAAGTGGACAGAGATAAAGGAAGTGGAGGGAAGGCTGAATGTGGGGAGGCTCAGGAAAGTGGAGAGCAGAGATAAAGTGGACTACAGAATGAGAGGGGAGGGCTGAAGTAGATGACAGGAAGTGGAGGAAGGCTGATGTGGGCTAGGGAAGTGGAGAGCAGAGATAAAGTGGACTACAGAATGGGAGGGGAGGGCTGAAGAGCTGGGGAAGTGGAGGAAGGCTACAGAGCAAGTGAATGAGGGGGAGGGCTGAAGTGGCAGGAAGTGGAGCTGGGAGAAGTGGGAATGATAAGGGCTGGAGGACTACAGAATGAAGGGGAGGAGGGCTGATGTGGAGGGGGAGGCTGATGTGGGCTACAGGAAGTGGAGAGCAGAGATAAAGTGGACTACAGAATGAGGAGGGGAGGGCTGAGGTGTACTTCAGGAAGTGGAAGGAAGGCTGATGTGGGCTATAGGAAGTGGAGAGCAGAGATAAAGTGGACTACAGAATGAGGAGGGAGGGAGGGACTTCAGGAAGTGGAAGGAAGGCTGATGTGGAGGAAGGCAGAGAAAGGGACTACAGAATGAAGGAGAGGGCTGAAGTAGAGATAAAGTGGACTAAGGAATGAGGGCTGGGAGGGCAGAGATAAAAGTGGACTACAGAATGAAGAGGGGAGGGGGCTGAAGTGGAGGCTTTGGGCTGATGTGGGCTTCAGGAAATGTGGAGAGCAGAGATAAAAGTGGACTACAGAATGAGGAGGGGAGGGCTGAGGTGTACTACAGGAAGTGGAAGGAAGGCTGATGTGGGTTCCAGGAAGTGGAAAGTAGAGATAAAGTGGACTACAGAATGAGGGGGGGAGGGCTGAAGTAAACTACAGGAAGTGGAGGAAGGCTGATGTGGGCTGCAGGAAGTGGAGAGCAGAGATAAAGTGGACTACAGAATGTGGAGAGGAGGGCTGAAGTAGATGACAGGAAGTGGAGGGAGGGCAGATGTGGGCAACAGGAAGTGGAAGGCAGAGATAAAGTGGACTAAAGAATGAAGAGGGGAGGGCTGAAGTAGATGACAGGAAGTGAAGGGAAGGCTGATGTGGGCTACAGGAAGTATAGAACAAAGATAAAGTGGACTACAGAATGAGGATGGGAAGGGAGGAAGGCTGAGGACTAGACAGACAGGAAGTGGAGGAAGGCTTGTGCTGTTCCATTTGGGCTACAGGAACAGGAAAGTCGGAAGGGAAGGCTGATTTCAACTGGAATGCCCCCGAGTGGACTACAGAATGTGGAGGGGAGGGCTCGAAAGTCAGGAGAATCTTCACTACCCCGAGTTAACATTCAAAGATGGCTGCCCCGAGGTAAACAGTAATTAGAAGACCATTGCATTTATTACCTCTGACTCGTGTTTGTCGGAAGTAAATCTGATGTGGGCTCCATTGTTCAGAATATATGGGAGAGCCACCGAGTTTGAAGGTTGCAGAAGGACCCAGACTTGTCCAGAATGAGGAGGAGGCTTGCTTATATTGGACAAGGGAAACGCAGAGAAAAGCTTCAGAATGAGGAGGGTAGACCATCTTGTTTTACTACTCTTCTTCCTGGTTTATGGCGAGTTAAAGGGACAGAATGAAGAGGGGAGGGGCTTTCTGGAGGAAGGCTTTGTAACTGGGCAAAAGTGATAAGAATGGAGATTCCCAGCAGAGATAAAGTGGACTCCAGAATGTGGAGGGGAGGGCTTCAGGAAATGGAGGAAGGCATTATTTCAGGCAGGGAAGTGGAGAGCAGAGATAAAGTGGACTACAGAATGAGGAGGGGAGGGCTGAGGTGTACTACAGGAAGTGGATGGAAGGCTGATGTGGGTTCCAGGAAGTGGAGAGCAGAGATAAAGTGGACTACAGAATGAGGAGGGGAGGGCTGAAGTAGATGACAGGAAGTGGAGGGAGGGCAGATGTGGGCTATAGGAAGTGGAGAGCAGAGATAAAGTGGACTAAAGAATGAAGAGGGGAGGGCTGGAGTAGACAACAGGAAGTGGAGGGAAGGCTGATGTGGGCTACAGGAAGTGGAGAGCAGAAATAAAGTGGACTACAGAATGAGGAGGGGAGGGCTGAAGTACATGACAGGAAGTGGACGGAAGGCTGATGTGGGCTACAGGAAGTGAAGAGCCGAGATAAAGTGGACTACAGAATGAGGAGGGGAGGGCTGAAGTAGACAACAGGAAGTGGAGGGAAGGCTGATGTGGGCTACAGGAAGTGGAGAGCAGAAATAAAGTGGACTACAGAATGAGGAGGGGAGGGCTGAAGTAGATGACAGGAAGTGGATGGAAGGCTGATGTGGGTTCCAGGAAGTGGAGAGCAGAGATAAAAAGGACCACAGAATTTGGAGAGGAGGGCTGAATTAGACTAGAGGGAGTGGAGGGAAGGCTGATGTGGGCTACAGGAAGTGGAGAGCAAAGTGGACTACAGAATGAGGAGGAGAGGCTGAAGTGGACTACAGGAAGTGGAGAGAAGGCTTATGTGGGTTCCAGGAAGTGGAGAGCAGAGATAAAGTGGACTACAGAATGAGGGGGGGAGGGCTGAAGTAGATGACAGGAAGTGGAGGGAAGGCTGATATGGGCTACAGTAAGTGGAGAGCAGAGATGAAGTGGACAACAGAATGTGGAGAGGAGGGCTGAATTAGACTACAGGGAGGGGAGGGAAGGCTGATGTGGGTTCCAGGAAGTGGAGAGCAGAGACAAAGTGGACTACAGAATGATGGGGGAAGGGCTGAAGTAGATGACAGGAAGTGAAGGGAAGGCTGATGTGGGCTACAGAAAGTGGAGAGCAGAGATAAAGTGGACTACAGAATGAGGAGGGGAGGGCTGAAGTAGATGACAGGAAGTGGAGGGAAGGCTGATGTGGGTTCCAGGAAGTGGAGAGCAGAGATAAAGTGGACTACAGAATGTGGAGGGGAGGGCTGAAGTAGATGACAGGCAGTGGAGGAAGGCTGATGTGGGCTACAGGAAGTGGAGAGCAGAGATAAAGTGGACTACAGAATGAGGAGGGGAGGGCTGAAATAGACAACAGGAAGTGGAGGGAAGGCTGATGTGGGCTACAGGAAGTGGAGAGCAGAAATAAATTGGACTACAGAATGAGAAGGGGAGGGCTGAAGTAGATGACAGGAAGTGGAGGGAAGGCTGATGTGAGCTACAGGAACTGGAGGGGAGAGAATATGTAGACTAGGGAAGGTAAAGAATGAAGTAGACTACCGGAAGTAGAAAGGGGACATGAAAGGGATGACATCAAATGAAGGGAAGGGATGAGTGGACTACATAATCTGGAGGGGACCAATGAAGTGGACTGCAGGAAGTGGGGAGGAAAGATGAAGAGGACCAGAGGATGTGGAGGGAAGGCTTAAGTGTACTTCAGGATGTGGAGAGCAGAGATAAAGTGGACCACATCATGCAAAGGGGAGGGCTGAAATAGACTACAGGATGTGGAGGGAAGGCTGAAGAGGACAACAAGAGGTAAAGGGGAGAGATGACGTGGACTTCAGCAAGTGAAGGGGAGGGATGAAGTCGACGACAAGAAGTGGAGAGAAAGGGACAATTTGACTGCACACCAGGAAGTTAGGTAAGGAGCGTACCAGTTCGATTTTGTCTTTGATGCAGGGAGAGGGGGTCACGAGGCCAGGGGTGGGTCCGCCTCGGAGAGAATGCCCAGCAAAAGCAGCCGGCTCCACACACCTGAGGGAGCTTACACCCGTCCACTAGAGGGCGAAAGAGAAGCAGAGAGCAGCATTATTATCAACTCATTCCCAAGTCACTCACTACACCCTTGCGCAGTCCACTCCCCCTGTTTGCACGTACACGTGGAGGAACCAGCATGTAGAACTCTGTCTCAATCCTATTAGCACCAAGCGGGAGTCAAATGTAAGACCCTCCAACAGCTCGTCCATATTTAGACCAACTTTCCCATCTCACGCTCCCTTACCAGAAACAGGACAATGGAAGAGACGACCTACAACAGATTGCATCTTTAGGTAGCCACGGTGTTGACTTCCATTTCCTGTTGGATTGAGGGCAAGGGGGTCCCGAAGTGCGCATGCAAACCGAAACCCTCCCCGTTAATGAGTAGTGCCCTCTACAGGTGCAGTGGAACCTATACACGGAGTGGTACTTGGTTGTGAAGAGCTAACGGCGAGGCTGCGGTTAGGGAAAGGGATACTAATTCAGTGGGCTCACAATATTCCATTGTTATCCATCATTCCTTGCTTTCCAAATCTCCTCTCTATGTACTAAGCTCCACCTGCCAAGGAGTCCATAAAAAGAAGCAAGCTAAAAGAGTGAAGGTCGAGGGAATCGGAGAGACGCAGACAAGCGAAACTGAGTCCTTTTTCCTTCAGACATTAGTTCAAAATACAGTTCAGTCACAGGCCCAGCTGATGAGAGCCCTGGATCCGCAGTTCAGTCACTTCACAGGTTATCCTGCTCAAGTCATCTCACCACCTGCTCCCTAATACCTTGAGGGAACACGGAAAGGATTGGATCAAGGATCTTCACCCACATCCAAGTGAAGGAAGGAAAGAGGATGTGATTCAGTGAACCGAGAATTATGAAATGTAGTCCCTTATAGGTGGGCACAGAATGGTGGAACATGGCCCTTATTTGTAGACACAGGCTCGCAATACTTCTTACTGGTACATATAAGCTTGTAAAGTTGGGTTCTTAATGGTGGACATGAGCTTGTAAGGTATAGCCTCTTACTGGCATACACAGGCTTGTAAAACGTAGCATCTTTTTGGTGGACACAAGCTTGTAAGGTCTGGCCTCTTACTGGCAGGTACTGGCTTGTAAAGGGTGGCATATTTTTGATGGACACCAGCTTGTAAGGTGTGGCCTCTTACTGGCAGATACTGGGTTGAAAAGGACTGCATCTTTTTGGTGGACACAAGCTTGTAAGGTATGGCCTCATACTGGCAGATACAGGCTTGTAAAGCATGGCATCTTTTTGATGAACACAAGCTTGTAAGGTATGGCCTCATACTGGCAGATACAGGCTTGTAAAGCATGGCATCTTTTTGGTGAACACAAGCTTGTAAGGTATGGCCTCATACTGGCAGATACAGGCTTGTAAAGCATGGCATCTTTTTGGTGAACACAAGCTTGTAAGGTATGGCCTCATACTGGCAGATACAGGCTTGTTAAGCATGGCATCTTTTTGGTGAACACAAGCTTGTAAGGTATGGCCTCATACTGGCAGATACAGGCTTGTAAAGCATAGACTCTTGTTGGCAGAGATAGGCTAGCAAAGTGTGGCCTCAATGGAGGATACATGCTCAAACTGTGGCCTCTTTTTATTGGATATAGACTTGTAAATAGCGGCCTCTTTTTAGTGGATACAGGCCTGTTGAGAGTGACCTCTTGGTGGACACACGTCTGTAAATCATGGTCTCTTATTGGTGGATAAAGACTTGTAAAGCGTGGTCTCTTATTAGTGGATACACACCTGTAAAGTGTGGCCTCTTATTGGTGGATACAGGCTTGTAAATAGTGGCCTCTTATTGGCAGAAACAGGCTTGTAAATAGTGGCCTCTTATTGGGGCATACAGGCTTATAGATAGTGGCCTCTTATTGGAGGATACAGGCTCGTAAAGTGCGGCCTCTTGGTGGATAAATGCTTGTAAAGCGTGAATGCTTATTGGAGGATACAGGATCATACAGTGTGGCCTCTTAGTGGATACAATCCAGTAAAGCATAGTCTTTTATTGGTGGATACACACCTGTAAAGTGTGGTCTCTTATTGGAGGATGCAGGCTTGTACTAAGTAGCTTCTTGGTGGACACAGGCCTGTAAAATGTGGCCTCTTATTGGTGGAAACAGGCTTGTCGAGCATCCTCTTTTTGATGGAGACAGACTCGTAAAGTGGGCCCTTATTGGTGAATACAGGCCTGTAAAGTATGGCCTCTTATTGGTAGCTACAGGCCCGTAAAATGTTGTCTTTTATTGGTGGAGACAGGCAAGCTAAGTATGGCCTCTTGTTAATGGATACAGGCTCATAATATGTAGACTATTACTGGTCTAGACAGGTGTGTAAACGTATCCTCTTATTCCTGGATAAAGGATTGTAAAGTGTGGCTTTTATCTGTGGAACAGGCTTGTGTGTTATTGGTGGATACAGGCTCATAAAGCCTGGCCTCCCATTGGAGGATACAAGTTCGTAAAGTGTGGCCTCTTACAGGTAGATAAGACCACAGGAAGTAAATATTCAGTTATTCTGTAACGTATCAATGTAATTTCACGCCAAAAGGACAAGCTGACTTCAAGAGTGTGTGTGTGTGTGTTTGAGGCTCTGTGTATGTGAGCTTATTAATGGGTATATGTGCGCCAGTGTAAATATGCATATTTCTGCATACGTACACTTTTGTGTGTCAGAGGTTGTCAACGTGTGTGAGATGCTTGTGTAAGTGTGAATGCGTGTCCATTTTTCTGTTTGTGTGTCTGCATTTCAGTGCGTGGGCTTGTTTCTGTGTGTGCACGAGTGGCGCTGAATGTGTGTGTGCTTGTGTGTGTGCCTCCGTTTTATGTGCATTTGTATGTGAGTAGGTAGTTTGCCTACCCATCAAATTCCAGGCAGCCGCACCTGACCATTGACCAATCAGGACGTGCCATCCAGAAACAGCACTCCGACACTCCCACAATGCCATGACAACAGCGACAGCTGAGGAAGGGATGCACCAGGCCAATAGGAGAGGAATCTTATCCCTCTGGTCATGGGAGAGACTGAACTTGGGTGTCAGAACTCTGATCTCGGATCAGTTTAGCGTTTTAAAACATAATGGTTAAGGCTGGGAAATGGACAGAATAAAGCTGATCCTTAATCAGCGCTGAGAGAGGCTTTATTAATACAGCAAGCTGAATTAGAGCTGGGGTAGGCAATTCTGGTGCTTCAGTACTAGTGCTTATCTGCATGTATTTGATTCCAACAATCACTTTAGCTATATGAGCTGACTGGCTGAATACTGTACGTCAACACTGTTTTACGCCAGGTTACTGAATTACAAATGTGAATCCGACTGTATATAATATGTGAACATTTTAATGATCAACTAATGAACATGCATCCATTGTACAGGTGCCATGCTACACTGGCCACAACACCCCCAACATGCTGACATGATGTCATAACTAGTGGCCTGCAGTCTTTAACCCAATGCCCACAAAATGCTATACAACAGTTCACTCACAGGTAATCCATCAATTCATTTCCTAGAGGGAAAAGAGTAAAGTTTAATTTCAGCTTGTCTTGAAATAATTATCCACTTCACACTCGAGAAACCAGGTGAGGTAAGTCCATTGAGTAATCAGCTGCTTGATTGACCAATTAAGAGCCCAGAAACCATTGAAACCAGCAACCCCCCAGGAGCGAGTCTGGCTCTCTGTATTCCACTGTACAGTTTCTCGAGGTTAGCAACAAGGCGCCTCCAGCAATTTCCCCCGAAAGCAAATGAGTTGAACAAGACTGTTATTTGAATCAGCGCAAACACAGGTATAGCTGAGAGAGAGAGCGAAGCAGTCAGTGTTTTGCGGTCATGGTTTGAAGCTTACACAGCGAAACAAAACCTAACTCGAACTACAGGTAAAATGCAAACCTGAAGGTATTCTGCCCCGCCCCCTTCCTAAAGCTGCATGCTGACTGGTCCTCACCAACAGTGAATAGCTATTTTGGTAATTTGCATACACAGAATTATTCTCAGTTTTCCTGTATATTAAAGCATTTACTGAAATATTGAGTCCTGTTTGTTTCAGCTACGCAACAAAGGCCAATTCCTAACTGGATTTTGAGGCTACTTCTACTCTTGATTATTTAAAAAGCTAAACAATTACTTGATCAGGCATTTTCATAAACAGCAACCACTGATGTAGGCTGCACGTTGTACCCTACAGACTTTACTGCACTTATGTACCGGAATTAACCCACAAACTTGGCGACTTGCAACCTGGTAATGAAGAATATCTGCATATTAGCATCCAGCGGTCTGACACACGCTCACAATACGCTTTTAGTCAAAGTTATTTTACAAATCAGGCCTATTAAATAGATGGCATGGAACTAAGGAAGTATCTCAGTAAGGCAAAGGGCAACAGGGTCCATAAGATTCCAAACATGCCCCAGAAATCATGAGGCAGGGGGAAATAAAATGCCCCTCGTTTCTTTAAAAAACGTCCTTTCTCATTATTTTGCAAATTATCCAAATGACTGGGCGTTTGAGGCAGTAAAAGTCCCTGAACAGACACAGCAAAGTTATTGAGGATGCCGTCCACCTCCTCGCTACTTTATGTTCATCCCAGTCGCTTGTTTTTACCTCCCTGTTCCCAGAAAGATAAAGGGTGTCCTTTACCCCAGTTCCTTTCTGAATGCTCCCGGTTTTTATCCCCTGGGGGTAAAATTTGCCCCCTTTGAAAAATGTTCATATCACACTTGCTTGGCCCTCATGCCGGACACAGTCCCAGATATTTGGCTACCAGGAAGTGATGTGCCCTCGGAGTTATAAAAGCCTTTGAGTGACCTCACCTTGTAATGCAGTAGTTCCAAACTCGGTTCCTACTTACTTAACCTAATAAGGAACCAAACATTCATTCTCTCAGTTGTTGATACTAATTGGTAGAATGACCGGTTTGTTTTAGCTGGCACTACTGTGTGTTGTGTCACAGAGTTATCAGGCATTTTCCTATCCGCATTAATGGTGCCAGAACACATCAAAATATCTTTCCAAGATTCTGCATTAATGTAATTTAATAAAATGGCACAGTTTTGTACATTTGTTGGCTAGATGAATAAATGAAGCAATTTTTTGCCAATGATCGTTAACACTGAAAAAATTTTGAGTAAGTTCAGTGTCCTCTTAAATTACTGAAACAGAAGATTGAATTCAGAGAAACTTTAGGATTTTTTTTTTTTCCCAAATAAATAATTTGGCTTATGGCCATCCTTACCATTTTATGTATTATATGTAAATATAGAGCCTGTTAATGATGTATCTTCATTCATAATTTCTCACATTAGGCCATGTATTCGTCTTGATTCAGGAAATATATTGAATAATTGTTAATCAAGCGAACATAAACAGGAACAGCTTGAGAGTAATCGTGCGCTAAAAGGGGAGGTTACTGAAGGGCTTTATACCTCTGACAGCACGTCAGGGCCACCAGGGCCTATCAGATCATCAATGCAGGTCCCTAAGTATTTGGACAGAGATATGCTGCATGAAAACAGCAACAATTTCAATATGTTCCCCAGGATGTTGATGTAAACACCCATATATTAAACATGCCAGTCTCTCCTATTACCTGATATTCATTTATATTCATACCGAAGTTACTTGAGTATGCAGGCAAATGGAAAAGTGTATTTCGTCCAAATAATTACAGGCTGGACATGATGAACCCCTCTGCTTATGTCTTAATCCAATGTGCTGCAGTTAAGCCCAGTATTCGGTTCTTTGTAACATTAACTTACATCAAGCATTTTATTCGGAGATTTAAAGTGTAAGAATGGCCTGGTGACCTAAAGGTCAGGGCTGCATGGGGGCATTTCATTGTATCTGTGCATCTGGTGTTAGCAGTGATGTCATCCTTTTCAGAGCCACAAAGGTCACATGATGGAATTCCCCCCGCCCCGTCACTCACCCACCCACCTACCTCTTGCCATCACCGCTGCTGCCCTGTTGCCCTGGTAACCCTGTCACCATGGACCAGCAGCAACTCTGATAGACAGGTCATTTTTAGAATGGAAAAGATGCCAAATTGCTACTAGATGACATCACTGGCCTGCCCAACAAACCAAAAAAAAAAATCTCCTCTGCCAAATTTCCACACAGAGATCAACCAAATATGGCCAAATATTTCCAGACAAATCACTGACACAGGTCAATTAAACGTGAAATATTTGCAGCCAAATCACACACACTAAAGTCAGCCAAACATGACCACACATCTGCAGCCAAATCACATACACAGGTCAGCCAAATATGACCAAATATCTGCATCCAAATCACACAGGCTGGTCAATTAAACATGGCCAAATCACATACACAAATAAACCAGATAGACGAATATCTACAGCCAAATCACATACACGAATAAACCAAACATGACCAAAGATCTTCAGCCAAATCACATACACAGGTCAGCCAAACATGACCACACAACAGCAGCCAAATCATATACACTGGTGAGCAAAACATGACCAAATATCTGCAGTGAAATCATATACACTGGTGAGCTAAACATGACCAAATATCTGCAGTGAAATCATATACACTGGTGAGCAAAACATGACCAAATATCTGCAGTGAAATCATATACACTGGTGAGCTAAACATGACCAAATATCGGCAGTGAAATCATATACACTGGTGAGCTAAACATGACCAAATATCGGCAGTGAAATCATATACACTGGTGAGCTAAACATGACCAAATATCTGCAGTGAAATCATATACACAGGTCAGCCAAAGAAGGCCAAATACACATTGCCAGATCATATACACGAGTAAGCTAAACACAACAAAATTGTATATAAACATTAATCAAACGCCACCAAATATCAATAGTCAAATTTTTACTCAGATATTACTCGGATAACACTGAATATTTACAGTAAAACTAGGCATAGCAATCACCCAAACACAACCAAACATTTACTGGCAATTCACACACACAAGCCCAATGATACCTAATATTGTATAAACGGAGCCCATATTAAGGCCAACTAGACACTACCAAATGTTTAAAGTCAAACCCCACACATCAGTCACACACAGCCAAATATCTATAGTGAACCACACAAAGTACAAGATGTTCTAAATGCACCAATTCGATACCCATCCAGAGCACTCACCTACCAAAACATGAACAGCTAAAGGATACACTTTCCCCTTCCGCGGAAACTAAAGACCTCCGAGCACAATACCATTTCAAATCCGCCCCCAAATGCGCAAAAATGACCCCAAATAATCACATTAAAAAATCCCATCGCACATTCAATTTTTCTTCTCGATTTGCACATTCCGACATGTCCGTCCTGGTGGGTTTTGTCAGCAAGTCAAAAAGACCCCGAATTCTGCATACCAAATCTGTAATCGCCCGTCCCCCGCCCATCCCACCCCGCACTCGGTGGACGAGATGTCGCTCCCTCCGATAGCGGAAACCTACATGATCACAGAACTGGGGTGAAGGTCATGGCTTTTGGACTGAAGGGGAGCTGGGAGTTGGGAGGGGAGAATGTGACACCATATTGTCCCGAATTCCAAAAACCTGCCTGCAGACCCTGCAGCGCACAAAAAGATGACGGCAGCCATTTTGAGAAAAGGTATTTTGTAGTGGGGGGGGCTATAGGCACCATTACTCTCACAGTAGGATGGGGGTAGCAGGAATGTATGAACATGAATTGGAGATTCGACCCACGACCCCTTGATATGTACCCACAAGGGCTACAAAAATCCCCCAGGGCTACGGCATTAATAGCATTTTGTTTCATGATAGAAATGAAGTCTAATTCAGCTTCCTAGAGAAGACCCAAAATGGTGTACACCCCCCTCCAAAAAAAATAAATAAATAAATAAATAAAATTTGGTGATCTGGGTCCACTCTGCAGGAGCTGTTGACAGAGGTGCATGCAGAGGGTCCACAACATTTTTTTAATCTTCATTTTTCATAAGTAATTTTGTAGCGGATACGCAACAGCTCATTTTCACATGTTAAAACCCAACAGTGTTGTTTGGTTTGGATCGGGACAACAAGCAAGCCAGCCCAGTTCATCTTCGGGGATCCCCCTCACCGACTGAGCTATCCATGAAGAGGACCACTGTGGTATCACTGAGATGATGATGTCACTTACCTTTCCCGTTTTGTTTTTATTTTTATAGGCCCACACCCGCGTGTCCGAGTGGCATTTGAGCCCTCATACACCTGTTCCCTCCAACCGAGATGGAGCCGCGATTCAGCCCGTGCACGGGGACTAATAAAGTCACGCAGCCCCCGCATCTTCACCAAGTCCGATGACAACATGCTAAAAATAGCCCCGCACACTGCGTGAATGGTAATAGCGCTGGATGATGCGTTGGTGTTTTTTTTCTGCACCGTTTTCCCTTCCTTGTTTACGTCCAAGAGTGTAGGCCTGCCTTCGCTGGCCGTGCGACCTTCGAGTTAGCCAGCCAAGCTAAGCAAGCGCAGATCGGCGCAAAACGCATCCATCCAGCGCAGGTCGGCTCATTCGTAAACAACCTCACTGCAATGGCAAGGCGGAGGGATCACCGCTGCAAAAGCAGCATCTTATCCGCAACGCAATTTTAAAAATATTGATTTACATCTAGCAAGCTGTCAACTTCCCTACGTCCTCTGTTGTTTATTTATTTTAGCACTGTATTGAACGTTTTATCCAAGAAGCGCATAAGTCAGATTATCTGTCTGACAGCATTACATAACCAAACTATAAACAAATATTTCGTGCAAGGAGGATTACCTTGATATCATGCTATTTAGGGATAGATGACGAGCAGGCTGAGCCACAACGAATCTCACGGAAAACACGCAATCTTTCGTACCATGACGGTAACCCCCCGCCACAGTTAGCAACTGCACACATCGAAAGTGGTCGCAGGCTTCAGCTGTCTGACAAAACAGAGCTGATCAAGCAGTGAAATTTATTTGATCATTCAGACATGGCTAATTAGCCGGTAATATGGGCCTTCCAGATCCGCAGAAACCGATTTAAGGAAATGAAACGCAAAAGCAAGCAGTCGTCGCTTATGACCTACATTACATCCATAAATTAGAGGACTGGGGCTTGCTTGCAGCGAGCGGTAGCGCTGAAAACCCTTGGCACCCGGAGTAAGGGGATGCTAAATGCAGCCCTGTGGATGTCCCGGTCATTACCTCCGCGAGCGGGCGAAAGAGTCTCGTTGTCCGGCGATGACGGTGTTTGAATCCCGGTCAGCCAGGCATTCACCGACCCGTTTGCTCCCGGGTTAGCCGGCGACTGCGTAAGGCTGGCGGGATCGGGGCTTCTTGATGTCGTCGGTTCCGTGTTTCTCCTGAATGAGAAGGAGGCGGAGGCTAAGAGGGAGGGCAGGCGTGTTAGGCTATGATTTTTACGCAAGAGCTGGTACGGCACCGTGGCGCGGACCGGCTGAGGGCGACCTGCGGTGTTGGTTTTGGGGGTGCTGTCAGAGACCCCTCGCCGGTTTGACCCGCTGCCGATGGGGGTGTGGCAAAGTCTTGGACGGTGTTGGTACGTCAACTGGATGAGAGCAGCTGGTTAGCGACCCCATCAACTGTTAGAAAACAGAGGCGTTTACAGCTGGCTAATTAAGATATCTTACGAACGTCTACTATTATCATCCCATTCTGGACCTCCCCAAATTATTCTAACATTCACAGGAAAATACTTAGGCCTAAATTATGGCTTTGGAAATATATTTAGCCCAGATTATTTAACCATCAACAAACTGTGAAGTTATTTGAGGTAAAATAATTTGTTTTACGTTGCCATGACTGAATTTGACAACCAAATTTACTTATTTTTCGTCAGCAGGTTTGCACCTTGCTATGTCCGTCACAGAAAGGAACTGAAAAATCTTTGTCTCTGTGATTAAAAATAACTGAACTATGTTCATTTTAATGGATGTCGTCTCAACTCTGAAATGTGTCCACAGTCGAGAAGTCCTCCGTCCCTTCAAAATTACTTCAAGAGAAAAGTCACCGTGCCCTCTGGTTGACAGGTAGGGGCGGGTAAAATCACCTGTTTGAGGGATTAAGCACTTGCTAGGTAACCAAAAGATTCATTGATATTTTCCCACTGCTAGAAGATCCTCCGTTCCTAGGAACGCTATTGACCATGAGGATAAATTGACAGTGCACCGCCTGAACGGCCACCAATAGGGTTTACAAAAAGATTGGTAAATATATTAGGATTGGGAAATTGATTTCAATGCCTTGAGTTTGATTTTTCCAATTTTTGTCTTTTGCAGTGTATTAAATCCACAGTCTACCAATGTTATTGTCGGCTATTTATTTTATAATGGCTAGAATATCATTTTGAAAGAAAGTACAGCATGCAATTTATTAATTAAAATATTTAATAATGCATTTTAAAGGTCACAATTCATAACATAATGACAATACAACCAGACTTTAGATGCAATTACAGTATTGAAAAATTAAAGGCATGACAGCAAAAACAGGTCGTACTGATAGGAAAACATAACACTTCCAGCTCTGTTCTCCTGTCCAGGTATGTAAACTGTAAATTGGAAATAGTTCCATTTAAAGTGTCATTCAAAGTCAAATTTAATGTTCACCCAAGATTCACGAAGGCACAGTAATAGTAATCAGGTATGAATTCCGCAAAAGTCCTGTTACTAACGAAAAGGTGGAACGGTTTAAATTAACGTCATTTAATTAACCAAAATGGCCATATCCAACGCTTGCACTAAGGCCTGCCCCAGACGGTGCAACTCTGCCTGAGGCAAGTGACACGCGTGTATGCGGCATCAGGCAATGTTGCACCGTGTGGGGATGATTGTTGCTGCGTAACTTCCTCGCGTCACAGTGCAGCAGCGTATCTAGCATGCTAGATATTTTTGCGTCACGCGAGGAAGTTATTATTATTTATTTGAAATAAAAAATGATGTGGTGTACGCCAGGCTTTTTTCCAGTCAACATCAAAATCAGAGGCCCATTTAAACACTGCTGCTGGAGTAGACTTTCTGTTAAGTATCTCTCCAATGATTTTGTTGTTGAATTTTTTGTCTAAAAAGTATAAATTAGTTGAACTGTGGCCAGAGTACCCATGTCATTTTCTGTATCATGTGACTCGTCTGCACATCATACAACGGGTCTGCACGTTGTGATTGGTCGAGCACGTGTGACATTGCAGCAGGTAGTCCCCACAAGGTGAGTACCTTCCTCGCGTGACGCGAAAATATCTAACATGCTAGATACGCTGCTGCACTGTGACGCGAGGAAGTTACGCAGCAAAAACCATCCCCACATGATGCAAAATTGCCTGATGGGGTATACACGCGTGTCACTTGCCTCAGGCAAAGTTGCACCGTCTGGGGCAGGCTTAAACTACAGCAAAAACAATTTTGAGGAGCAAAACCATAACCTGGATATCAGGTACAAGATTTAATGATGAATATACCTGAGTAATTAATGTTAAATTTTCATTGCCATGGCAATTACAGACACACCCAGAATAATTCTTGAACTTCAGATCAGCACACAGTACAAAGTCATGCACCTTCTCATCACTCGTGCTAAAAATTCAAAATGGCCAACGGACTGCCCACTTTTCTTTGTGATAGCTCCATTGCCAAGTCACAACATCCACACAGTTCAAAACCACACTTCTACATGCATGGAAATCAGGGTTGAGGTCTATTCCATTTTATCAATTATGATTCCACTTCAATTAAAGTAATATATTCCAATCCCACCCCTGATTTATTAATTCCATTTCAAATTCCAATTCCACAATTGACCCTAAACCTGATGGAAATAAGAAGGGGGGGGGTAAGAATCAAAAAACTGAACATTTAAATACATGAATCTTCAAAAACAAGCAGCAAACATGGCATGCTGCTGTCTACTGCAACCAAACAAAATCAACCACAGTAAAATAAATCATAAATCATTCAAAATTCTGATTGTAGCATCAAAAATACTACACATACGTCCAAAGTCATACCATGTGAAAAAATGGAACAACATTTTTCATAGCTAGAGGGCAAAATATACACTTCTCATTTAAATCTTGGAAAACTACATATATTTTGAAAGGTAAATTTATTTAAAAAAAAAAAAATCAGCAAACAAGGATTCTGTATATGGAGGATGAGACGACAAACACCTGCCTGTGTATTCGATCCTGTTCAGAGGAACACACTGCTCTATCCAGCAGTCAGCTCACACCGAGCAGGGGAAAAATCTGCTCATCTTAAAGGGCAATAATCCAGAAAAAAAGGGGCAAGTCCTCCCAAAATATAGGAGAAGGAACATGCTCTGTGTCACCACAAAGCACTGATACCGTCAGGCCTACCAGCCCTCCACATCCACGATTCAAACATTATCTGATTGGCTCATTCAGCACTTTGGGAGAAATACAGGAACAATGTAGTTTTATTAAGGACACGTTGTACCCAAAAAAATATTTTTGGCAGGTTCTCCGAACTTGCAAATTAGTTTTGTTGAGAGTGAAAAGAATTTGCATGGATTTAAAAAAAAAAAAAATTTAATTGAGGTCTTCAATGGGCATAATATGTTAAAGGTTGTCATTATTTTTGAAAATTGAAAAGCAAAGAAGTAGCTAAATGTACGCTAAATAAGATGAGCTGGAGACAGAGTGGCCTGACTCAAAGCAAGTGTTCAAGTGTTGTTTTTTTTTTTTGCCGACCACCATCCACCATGGATGTCTGTGGCCGAGCGACTGATCAAGCACCAGATGAAATTATACCATTGGTCGGCCGGCAAAGTGTACTTTCCCCATTGACTGTTGCTCACTGCCCACAATTTCACACTCTCACCATAAACAATCATGCCCACAGAGCTAAAGAAAACACTAGAGTGTACACGAGACCAGTTTTGGCGAGACTCGCGTCCGCCATATTACCGAAGGATAGCGCTCCGTATGGAACTGCGAGAAACCTTCGACCAAGGTAGTTAAAAGGTGGAATACAGAGATGACGCTGATGATTTTTACATGAACTAAGATCCTAAGGGTATATTAACCTTGGTCAAGTCTGTATATGAGCATATGTGAAAAATAGACCCGAAAGTGAACTTGATGCTGATGATGATATGAACAGATCTATCGCTTATCATAGATAATATTTTTACTGTGAAAGAAATTCAGTGTTTTTCATTTCATTTTATCTAGTCACATATGCATATGTACAGCATCTGATTGCGCAGTTCCCCCGCCAATTCCTTACACAAGATGGCCGACGCGTCTCACGTTCTCTGGTTGGTTCAGCCAATGACGTTGTCCACTCTAGTGTTTTCTTTAGCTCTGTGGTCATGCCATACACAAGATTTTTATGTAGTCTCGTTTCTCCTCGACGAAGTGCGAGAATGTGTGTGACCGTGTGTCGAACAGTTATTGGCGTTATACAGCAAAGATGCCCAGCAAACACTAACATAAAAATATATCTGATATAGCTTCATGCATTTACGAGGCCGACTTGAAATCCAGGGTGCTTGAGCTATCGCAATTTCTGCTAGCACTCGAAGAAAGAAAACAAAAACGGAAAACGTGTCTTCCAGTCTTACGCTCAACCGGAGTAAACACGGTCACAAAACCGACTGAAACAGGTAGAGCTGCATCCATCCCGTCAGCAAACCTTCCGACAATCAAAAAAATCAAAATATGACATCAAAACAACGGAACGACAGGACGTGTGTTAGCCTACAGCTGAGCACAGTGTCGCAAAGCCAGCTCTGACAAAATCCCAGCTCCCTGAAACATTTGGAACATTGGACCAAAGTAGAAACCGCTTTTATGCATATTGTAGTCATCCGGCTAAATCAGTTATCCTGCTACGTGAAACAGGACTCATTTTACCTGCTTCAGAGGTGCGCAACATGGACTAATCCCTGTCAGAATTTCACACCGACTCCTCTTAATTACTTAATCAGCGCATTTCGAACCCGCCTTTTTTTATGAGGGAGCTCCACCAGCAGATCATAGGTGTCATTTCACTGATGAAAATGCTTTAACTGTTTAAAAAGTGCAGAACGCTGCCTGCTACAGAAGCCAGCCACACCAGGATACACCATTCATAGGGGCATAAAGGCTGACTGACTGACTGGAACAAAAGCCAGGATATGGACTGTCCATTAGTGTTTAAATTGGAGTATCCCTGATTTTACAACCACCGTATGAATGTCCCTGACCATGCATACATCTTTGTCCCACCTCAGACAAGAATACTTGGAGGGCACTGGTCAAAAGCAGTCACATGGAAACCTAGTATATTCCCATATTACGTCTCCGAGCCCCATACATGGCGTGCTAGTAGATTATCTCCCTAATCATCTCTGGAGCAGCCGAAATGGCATGCATGTGAAAAAAAGGTCTTTGGTGGGATAAATTCGTTACACAGTTTGTTAGAGGGCCAATACGGATGGGGGTCAGTAAATGGCTTGGCAGACACCTCGCCCAATATGGCATTTACTGACCCCATATATTTCTGTATTGGCCCTCTAACAAACTGTGTAACTTATAATATGTGTATGTCAATTTTAAACCATGTTAAGTATGTTTTTGTTTAGCGGTAGTCATCCTCCGGCTATGAGGAGGTTCTGGGGGAGGAGGGGGAATGGACGGGCCGTAAGGGAATGGAGTTTTGGGATGTAGGCAGAGCAAACGGAGGCACATGAGGTAGGAGGGGAGGAGCTTATTGTGGATGGGTGGGGCTAGAGGCACAGGCAGCAATGTAAAGCCCAGAGCAAGTGATGAGTTCTCTTTACTTCAGTCACTGCAGAAGCGGGAGGCGGAGCCATTTACAATATGGGTGTGGCCTGCATGTTGGAGGGGTGTGGCCTTCATTAGGAAGGGGCAGAGTCTCACACAGCACTGACTTCTTTAGGGTGAGGCTGCAGTGGAGGCAGGAGGCGGGGCCTCTATCAGTAGTGTCAGTAGTGGGCGGAGCAATGTTAGGAGTCACACAGCACTGAGCTCCCCATTGTAAGGTAGCAGTGGTGGGGGGCGGTGCCAGTTGTAGGGGAGGGAGTGGCTTGTTTTAAGAGACATACTCCAGGGTGAGGTCGCATGAAAGCAGGAGGTGGGGCCTGTATGGGGGGCGTGGCCTCTGACTGAAGTGGGCGGAGCGACGTTAGCAGTCACATTGCACAAAGCTCTGCAGTTCGAGGTCATAGCGGAGGCAGGGGGCGGAGTCCCCTGAAGGGGAGGGAGTGGTTCGTTCTAGGCGTCGCACAGCACCGAGTTCTCCAGCGTGAAGTCGTAGTGGTATCTCGAGAGGCTGTCGCTGAAGTCGCGGGAGAGGATGACGTCGGGGATTTGGGGGAGCCCCGCCTGCATTGCCAGAATGTGGGGCGCCAGCGTGAACGGGACGTCCCCCAAAAGCTCAGAGAGCGCCGGCGCAGCCTCTGCTGCCACCACAGGGGGCGCCAACGCTGCCTGGGGAGGAACTGGGGGTGGAGCCTGAGAAATCGTGCTGGAGGACTGCAGAGAAAGACGGAGGAGGAGAGAGAGAGAGAGAGAGAGAGAGGGAGGGAGGGAGAGACAGAGAGAGAGAGAGGGGGGAGGGGGGAGGGGGAGACAGGGAAGGAAATAGAGAGACGGGGAGAGGAAGAGGGAGAGAGAGATAGAGGGGGAGAGAGACAGAGAGATGGAGGGGGGAGAGGGGGAGTAAGAAAGAAATAGAGAGGGAGGGAGAGAGAAAGAGAGTGTGAGGGAGAGGAAGAGAGAGAGAAAGAGTGATAGAGGAAGAGAAGGAGGGGTGAAAGATACACAGTATGACAGAGTAAGGGAAACGTGAGCAACAGTCCACAGTAAATGATTTTCACTCCATTCCTGACTGCAGTATGTGGGCTCGTAATCCGGTTCATTCAGACATTTAGATGCAGAGAGAGGAGACAGAGGGAGAGAGCAGGAGGGAGTGAACACAGCATTCATGAGCAGGTTAAACACACACCCTCAGAGCACAGACAAGGGCAGCCTTGTTACAGCAGTAATGTGAGTTAGCACTGCTGCAAAAACCGAGAACCACAACACAGCCAACCCATTATTACCCAGCAGCTGAGGCAGTAACGCTAACCTGATGAAACAACAACACTGACAGGGCATTACTGTGCCAGTACTTAGCTGCTTTGTTTGGATCTTTCATTGGCTTTTGAGCCTACAAACCTTGTTTACAAGGCAGAAATTGACTGCAGATTGAAGGACGTGTATAAAATTGCGGCTATCTACGATTATAGTTAAACCTGCAGACACTGTGGCCCTCCAGGACTGTAGTTAAACCTGCAGACACTGCAGCCCTCCAGGACTGGAGTTAAACCTGCAGACACTGCGGCCCTCCAGGACTGGAGTTAAACCTGCAGACACTGCGGCCCCTCCAGGACTGGAGTTAAACCTGCAGACACTGCGGCCCTCCAGGACTGGAGTTAAACCTGCAGATACTAAGGTCCTCCAGGACTGGAGTTAAACCTGCAGACACTGTGGCCCTCCAGGACTGGAGTTAAACCTGCAGACACTGCGTTAAACCTGCAGACACCTCCCTCCAGGACTGGAGTTAAACCTGCAGACACTGCGGCCCTCCAGGACTGGAGTTAAACCTGCAGACACTGGACTGGAGTTAAACCTGCAGACACTGCGGCCCTCCAGGACTGGAGTTAAACCTGCAGACACTGCGGCCCTCCAGGACTGGAGTTAAACCTGCAGACACTGCGGCCCTCCAGGACTGGAGTTAAACCTGCAGACACTGCGGCCCTCCAGGACTGGAGTTAAACCTGCAGACACTGGTCCTCCAGGACTGGAGTTAAACCTGCAGACACTGCCCCTCCAGGACTGGAGTTAAACCTGCAGACACTGCGGCCCTCCAGGACTGGAGTTAAACCTGCAGACACTGCGGTCCTCCAGGACAGGAATTAAACCTGCAGACACTAAGGTCCTTTAGGACTGAAGTTAAACCTGTAGACACAGTGGCCCTTCAGGACTGGAGTTAAACCTGCAGACACTGAGGCCCTTCCGGTCTCCCAGTGTTTATATCCTGTAGGTCAGAGAACTTTATTGAGGCACCGGTCATTCACCTTGGAGGGCATGACGATGACGTTTGTTGCGGGCTGGACATGGCTTTGCGCTTTCTGCCTCTTCTCCTCTGCGGTCTCACCTGAACAAGAGAACAGATAGAGCAGCTCCAAACAGGCAGGAAGTGCAGGAGAATCAGGTGCACTCCCACGCTAGCATTTCCACAAAAACCCTTGTTCAGTTCACTTTAAAATACCATTCTGATTAGGTGTCGAGTCGAACAAAAAATGATCATAATTCAAAACATGCCCCTCTAACACCCAAAAAAAAGGGGACATAGTCAAGGTTCAAAGAGAGCCAATGAATGCACTCCGCTGCCCCATTTCATGAATATTCATGAACTGAACGGGGAATCAGCAGCTCAGAATCAGAAGATACCACAGTAAATTCACGAGAGTGGAAGCCGGGCAGGGGCCAGCCATCTGTGCACAACTCAGAATCTTGGGTTCCACTGGGACAGACTTGGTTACAGGATATCTGGGTCCCATTTCATACAGTAAAGCAGTATTACCGAATTAGAAGGATAACTACACGATATAAAAGCAGTTATCCAGCCAATTCTGCACTGTACTCCTGCTAATACAAATCCCCCTCTAGTGTCAGGATTGCCAGATTCACAAGGCGCCAACAGAACCCTTCCATCAGGGTTAATATCAAACCGTCAAGTTTAATTATCAACAGCCAACACCACCACTACCAGGTGTCAGCACAGAGATAAGAGGCAAACTGCCACACAACACCTGCTGGTTCCCAGTGTCCCTCTCCCAGCTGCTTCGCTCACAGTGTAAACACTAGGGTCAGCCATCTTTAATATCGCACGCCTCCGCTGGAATGTCACCAAAGAGTTTGAGGTTAAAGTATTTTAAGTGTGATTGCATTACTGTACTGCGTATGCATATTCACTAAGTTCCATAATGTCGGAGAAAATTATTATTTCTTGATCGACCTCAGCGCTCCACAATTTTAAGCTTGAGAGAAAAGTGCATGTTGACGTTATGTGAAGATGACCCGCTTTGTGGTATTCTGAATAGTGGGAGCGTGAACTAAAAAGTGCTGCAATTTCTACTGTGTGAAAGAAAAACATATGAATGATATAAACAGAGTATCTGCACTTTATCCTTGAGCCAGTGTTTGATCACAAATCAAAAACTCTCAAAATTGGGCAGACTTTACAAAGTAATTTTCCCCAAATATTCTGAAACTACATGTACGCACGTCTGTAAATATGAATGGGGCAAGTTCAGAAAGTTTCCTCGAATGAATGAGATTTGTTCAACTGCTAGTGTACTGCATTCACTGATCTTTATTGATGTTTTTTTTTTTTTAAACTCCTGCCATTGTTAAGATGTTGGACGGCTTTTCGCTGAAACACCGAAACAGGACTGAAGCTGCTTGCACACCGGACGCGAAACGATTTTTTCGCACGACAGATTACATTCAAAGTCAACGCAAAGACGAGAATACACGCGAATACGCGCGTTTCGCGTGTATTCGCGTCTTTGCATTGACTTTGAATGCAATATGTCGTGCGAAAAATTCGTTTCGCGTCCAGTGTGAAAGCGGCTCGGGGCGGCCATTCTCCTCGGAGCTCTTACTAACAAGGTATTTTCAACGTTATAATTGCCGCTCACTGGATATTTTTTCTTTTTCAGTAGATTCTCTTTAAACTCTGGAGACTGTTAAGAGCATAAAAATCTCAGGAGATCAGCAGTTTCAGAGTTACTCAAACTACCTTGTCTGGCTCCTATAACCATTCCATGGTCACAGTCACTTAGACCACATTTCTTCTGCATTGTAAAGTCTAAACAGCAACTGAAACTCTAACCCGTGCCTACATGCTCTTATACATTAAGTTGTTGCCACGTGATTGGCTAATTAGATGCGCATAACATGTAGCAAATGAATTGCCTGGTGAGCGACTGCCTGCCCGCCATTTCGCTCTCTAGGCTTTTGTGAAGCTATGTGAACGTTTATAACTGGCTCAACTGTTTCGCAGGTTATTCAGCAAATAAAGAGTGAATTTAACACCTCTCTCTCTCTCTCTCTCTCTCTCTCACACACACACACACACTAAGGTGACCAGACGTCCCGGTTTTGAGTTATATGTCCCGAGTCCGGACAAAAGCCTGTCGGGACGCTAAAATGTCCCGGTTTCCACCAACCACTATGAAATGTCCCCTGTTGTCAGCGATTACATAGCCAACGTGGTCTTATTATAGCCCGATCATTAACTAAAAAACACATAGAAAGAATAGAGCATCCAGCATATGATTTCAACAATGTGTGTATGTGTGCACGCGCGCGCGCGTGCGAGTAGCGTAGGCTAGGCTACAAACGTAGGCTACGCCAGCAACGTTACATTGTAAAAATAACACTAAGTAATAATACTTCACCAGTGACGTGCCGTCGGAGGTCAGTTAGGGTAGGCAGAATCCTCGCCGTTAAACAAACGATAACTCTATTACTTTGCTTGATTAGCAATCTGAGGATTGATTAACTAATTTACAAGACTAAACGGCAGAATGGCGCGCCAGTTCCATCCACGACATTATTGCTCAGTGCATCGAACTTAAAATGCTCACGAGACAGCAAGTTTGTTCATATTTGCTTAGAGGAAGCTAACGCAATGCCATTAACAAATATTAAACGCAGTGTCTCCGTGTCCGAAAGTCGGACAGGGTTTTACTATAACTCCGTGTCTAACAGTCGATTATTGTTTTTAATTTCTTCAAATCTACTGAATCTTTTAGATATTAAACGGGAATGTTTTGATAAGAGGGCTCAGTTTTTTTTATTCTTTATTTCGTTATCAATCTGTTCTAATCGTCCTCTTTTATTTCATATTATTTTTTTAGTTTATTTTAAATTTTTTTTTTTTTGTTGGACACGTAGTATTTTGTATTTAATGTCCGACAGGCATTGTACGGACTTTGTTGTAGGCTATT
Source organism: Gymnothorax javanicus (assembly GCA_029692085.1). Lineage (NCBI taxonomy): Eukaryota > Metazoa > Chordata > Actinopteri > Anguilliformes > Muraenidae > Gymnothorax > Gymnothorax javanicus. The sequence goes on from CM056197.1 coordinate 139,286,687, forward strand.
TATAAAAATGGCCCAAATAAATTGATTGCAGTGCCCATTGGATGTTCTGATTGTTGGTGATATATTTTTATTCTTTATTTCGTTATAAATCTGCTCTCATATTAATACTTTTACTTTCTGCTGGCTGCCGGACATGGAGTATTTTGCATTTCGCGTCCGACAGTCTTGATCGTGCATGCAATAGCCTAATTCACAATGTCAGTGGTCATGGGATTGATTTGCTCACTGACTACAAGCACTATTTTATCTCTGGTGAGGAAATAAAGCCTAAATCTGTTCGATCCATGTGACTAATTTTCAAAAGAGAGACTGAATAAAGACTGTTGTCTATCTTCAACGGAAGAAAACAGACGAATAAAAAGACCAAGAAAAGTCGATAGCTATCAATTTGAATTTTATAAAGTGTATACATGTGGTGTATTTTCCAAAACTTTCTTCAACTTCAGGCTAATTCATAAAATAAAGATCCCACACGAAACTCATTCAATGTCTTTTCATATTTTATCTTAAATGTGTAAGTAGGCCTACCAAAAACATGCATAATTTTCCCCATTAGGCTATGTTGTGAGCAGTAGTCCTATGTGCTGAAATTGAGCCTAATATCTGCGTCCATGACCTCACGTGCACGCGCACTACGGTCACGCGCAAAGTGTCCCGGTTTTAGTTTCAGGAAATCTGGTCACCCTAACACACACACAATTAATAAAATGAACCTCCCTCATTTAATTCATTTTATACATATAACATACAATGATACCTCACCGAGAATCACAAACCCATCCGCCTCCTTCTCCTGCGGGCACTTTTTCGAGTCCTTCCGAAGCCCGAGAAAACTGAACATCTCGGCTCCGCGTCGTGAGTCCTCTGTGCCTGGAATGAAAATTTTAGCGAAATTATTTTCAATATACGACAATTTTGCAACAACTGGAAGCTCCAAGATCGATCCCACTGCGACCACGAGAACAAGGGGCCAACTCATCCAAAAGTTATTGAGCGACATGCGTTTGCTGGCTTATCCAATTAAATCATAAAGACGGGAAAACGAGACCGAAACAATTCAACCTAAATGATGCAATCATGTTTGCTCGCTTGTTAGCGCGAGCTACTCACGATTTCTTTATTTCAGGTCACCAATTATAATTTAAACGCCTAAATTTGCCGGCTCGAAGCAAGACAAATGCTGTCTTGCAAGATATTGGGAGCAAAAATTCATACAACATACATGTCGAACATAAGCTGCTGTTTTAGTAAATAATGCGAATTTTCAATTAACATGGTTGAGTCGTACCTTTTCTCGTGCCTGCGATCGAGTAAGCCAGCCAGCTAACTTATATCCCACAGTCCAGAAATCAAGTAGTGGCTAAGTGATAGTTAATTTGCCACATTTATCCGAAAACAACTCTCTCGCGAACCGCAAGTGCAGTGCTTACGTGATACTTACAGAGGCTCTCAGTGGCTCTGATCGGCGACGAATGTTTATTAAAATCCAGAAAACGTACAAATAGTTCACATCAATAACAGCTGTCGCCTGACAGGCCTGCTGTTTACTTTATCTGAGCCAACGTGACTTCCGGTTGTGACGTAACAGTTTCTGTGGCTGGAAGAGATACGCAATTTGTGCAACGTCAGTCTTGCACTGCACGTTATTATTTATGTTTGCATTCACATCTAATTCGCTAAAAGGTTTTTTAAGGCATCTTGATGCGCCGTCGGTATATGCATTTTTGCTATTGCATATTCCATGTTGACGTAATCATTAATTTTCGAATGCAGTCGTGGTTTATTGAATCAGGAAGTCAGTTTTCTTGCTTTTTTAAAGCATTTGGAACAAAATTTCAATAAGAAAGATTAGCCGCTCTGAGAAACACTTTTGCCAATATCTCTGTTTACAAAGGAATACAAGTCGGAATAGAAAATGGGGGCCCATACGGTTTTATTTTTTAAGTTTGTGATAACATCAGTGATTAATAACAGACAACAGATGAGACGGTCAGTACCCACTTCCACGCGTCTTGCCAGTAACATTGTGGTGTGTTTTTGACATATTTCCGGCAGAGGGCACCAAAACCTCATTCGTTCTGCTTTAGCTCAAAGGCTCCTTTGAAGGCCATATTCAACTTTCGGAGTTTTCCTTTCCCATAGTACGTTGTATAACTTCTTGTGCACGTGCAGCAATTGCAAGGTTATAAAGCCCATGCCAAAGGGAGTTCTTCTCTCCAACGGAAAGCAAAGCTCCCGAACTACCTAAAACTCCTCATCTGTAGTCCAAACCATATTCATGTAACTTTTTCATAACATCACAATGTTTAACATAAGCATAATGCCTGCCGAACGGCAGATTCGGGCCGCCCTCGCGTAATGCATTTGTTGACTGTAGGCCTGGGACAGTTTCGTCAGTGCGTATCACCAAGTCCAGAAGACCTTGCTTTTTCTTCAGTGCAAAGGCAAATTCCTATTGCATAGACTTCCAAAGGGGGACAAAGTGAACCATCAGTTGCAATCTCAACCGTTTATTGTGCTCCATTCATCTCACCACTGTGTTGTGATTGGCCAATCACAACACAGTGGTCTTTCAGTACAGGGCCTTGAAGAGATACGAGCCGAAATAGACCATTTCAGGCTGAGTGAGCCTGAGGTGTTGCACTCACAGCCTGTACAGCTGCAACCCTTTGACCATAAAAACATGCCAGCGTTTGAAAGTAGACTACAAAAATGGCATTTTTAATTTGAGAACGGGCATAATATGGCGCCTTAAAACTAGGTCTGGGGAACCACTCAGAATGCTGTGTCTTTATTGTTCTTCTCTGCCATTCATGTTTAGACAGATAATTCACCCTCTTAAATTTCATAATGAACAAAAATTGACAAAAATAGACTTCAAATATTCATTTTGGGTTTATTTTGCTATTTTTTTAAGTCAGAAGAGCACAATAAGATTTTTATTTATTTTTTTTTTTTACTTTTTACGTTCAAGTGAGGTCAATCAACAAGACTGGCGTAAATCAATAAGCTGCTTATTAAGTTTTGAAATATTTTTTCCAAACATTCTTCCTTAAACTTAACATTAGAATCATACAAAACAGGACTCATTTCACTTTGTTTCTTTAAATTCTTCATTATATGTTGAATTGTATGTTTTAATGACCATGAATCCACAATTTCAAGAAGTAGAAGCCGATGATTGGTTCAATGTTTGCAGTTACAGACTTGCCCTTTCATCATAGAATAGAAAGTCATTTACAATTTATTACAATATGGATGTGGCCTTTGTCAGGGCATGCATAGCAATTCCCGAATAATGTTGTTTTAAAAGGTAAATTACCTCAAACGCATAAAAAGTGCAATTAATAAAAATTAACCTCTTGTATCTGACATACACGGTGGTCCCCCAGGAACGAATAATATTTTCAATTCAGAAAGGCCAATAATTTATTTATTCGGATATACTGCATTATTGACGGTCATATGGATGTAGCAGCGCATTTAAATGGCATGACTGGCAAGTAATTAATGAAAACACCGGCGAAACCTTGGGGAATAAATCATGACTCTAAATTTATCAACGTATTAGAGCATAAATTTAAATAAAACATACATTTTTTTCAGTTAAAGAATAGTAGCCAATGTAGGTCGTCCTTACGATACAAAATATTGATTCCGGAAAAAGTTGTTTCCCGGAGGACGAAATGTATTGTAGCTAGTTCCGTAGCGGATATGATGCAAAGGTCTTGAGCTTTTCCCGCGGTTCGGCTATTCTATTGGTGTTTTTGAGTTACAGAAGGCGTGAAATGGCGAGTGTCTTTGAATCCCCGAAAACGCGAATCAACGCAAGCATGCTTTCTCAGTACATTAACAGACCTGTGTGCTTTGTTGGACGGCTTCCAAAGGTAAAATAAAAAAAAAAGAAAACGGCTAATTTTTGCATTGTAGTCAGTCGCCATCCATTCAAAGTGTTTCTGCTGTCATAAATGCGGTTCACTCAGGTCGTCTCATCATGTGGCGGTCGTGGTTTCATATTATTTGTGAAACTCTTCGTTTCCTATCTGCGACCAGGTTAAAGAGCGAATAGTTTTTTGTTTTTTTGTCTTTTTGTCTGTCTTTTAAATGTTGTGTTAATTGACGAAGACGTTACGATAGCGTCTCGTTATTAGTTTCCACCAGATGTGGAGTAGCTCGGTAGCTAATGCAGATGGAAGTGTGGAGTTGAGGAAAAAAGAGCATTAAATATAGCTAGGTGCGTATTTATGCAGTTGTCTGCAGCTAATATGATTACATATTAATATGCGACTGCTGCATTACATGGGATTCATGACTAATTTTGATATGTGGTTTAAGAGAGTGAATGATCCTTCTGGACACGTTGCTGAAGCGCTTGAGGGATTAAAAGCTTGCTCTGATGCGCCAGAAATTATAGCTGGATAGACATTCGGAGGCTGTTTGGTAAACACTACTGATTGTATGTAATGTGTAATATTCTGCCCGGCGTGTGCTTAGCGTTGACGCACAAGTTTATTTGAAACGATGACGCAGAACTGGCCGACACCAATAGGTTTACGAACATGGACTGACGGGATTACGCACGGCTGATGGCTGTCCGATGTGTGCGCTCGTTATGTGTCTCAGGTTCATCCATCCGGGAAGTCCTTCACCCTGCAGGACGGCGAGGGAAAGGTGGCTTCTGTGGAACTCAACGACCCAGTGAGTGAACTCATCGTAGAAGACCGAAAATAAATGTCTTTCGACTGATGTTTTCCTTTTGTATGTGTAGACATAAAGCCTAATTTCAGGGGTGTTTGTCAAATTGGACAAAAGTATTGTCAATGAGGTTAGGTTGTCTCGCTCTTCAAGATTTACCACTGAGGTCAGGAAACTTTAAAGGGGAGTGGAGTGTATTGCAAGATTTCAACGCTTGAATAATCGTAGTCACTGAACTGTTTCTGCAATTATTGCTGATGTACGATGTTTAACAGATTCATTTGACCTTCATTGAAACGGAGTTCATCATGTAAAAATTAATAACTTATTACGCCACATTACGTAAAGTAAGTCACCTGACTGAGTTGTTTCATGAATAATAGCCTTTAAATCGACAGGAAATGTAAGTTTTTGATGATATGAGCATCTGCTTCTCATGTAACGTTGAACCAAGGCCATTATTAGACATGCAACGCGTCTGCATGAAAAAATAGCTGCTGGCTGTGCTCTTTACATCAGGATGCTCAGGGCCAGATCAGGGAATCAATGTTCAGGATTAGCATTCCCTCAGAAGCCCATAAACTCCAGTGGTTACCAGAGGTGATGCATTATATTCAGCCTATGCTGCTGCAAAGCAGCTTTCTCCATTGAAGTCTGTTAAGTGCGGCATGAGTTTAAAATGAATGGGCATAATTTACCGTTCCAAACTTTCTTCTCTCAAAGCTAATCATGAGTCCACTACACTTTATTCTGAGCTGAGGTGTTATGAAAAAAAAGTAGCTATATCCGAGCGCTAGCAGGTACCATCTAACCTTTAACGCGACTTTGAAAAACCTGAGACATCTCGATAACGGACTTGAAAGTTGAGATAGACAATTCAGGTCTTCATAGAAACTTCAACACATGTTGCTTTAATTTAAGTGCTCCAATATGTTTTCGTAATTTTTGTGATTGTGGTCAAGGTTGGGGGCAATTTCGGAACTGGAATTCGAAATGGAATTGATGAATTGGGTGGAATTGGAATACAGTATTTGGAATTGAAGTGGAATTGAGATTGATCAACAGAAACTGACCCCAACCCTGATTTCGGTTTACGACGTACTTTCGCACTAAACAAAGTTACAGATGCAGGTTTTCATGTAGAAATATGCTGTTTTGTTGGCTCACGGCCCACAATGACTAGAGAGACCCTACGGGTGACTCTTCCGTGGCGTGAGATTCCCTATGCCCCTGAAACCATGGTAACGCCGGATATCGCCCCTGTCGGCTGTTTGACTCCTGAGTTTTCCCTGTCTTTTAGCTGGAGGAGGAGTTGAGTGGCACCGTGGAAGTAATCGGAATGGTGTCCAACAAAGCTTCGATAATGGCCACAGCTTACACCATCTACCGGGACGACAAGGATAAGCCGTTTGGTATGTCGGCTACCCTCCATCTTCAGGCCATTATATTGTCAATATTGCCCCAGTAGCAGTCTTGTTTTCTGGTGATCTAATGTCCTGTTGGTTTTCACCACAAACCTAACAAAGCACACCTCATTCAACAGCTAGAGCAGGGCTGCCCAACCATGTTCCTTGAGATATACTGTCCTGTAGGTTTTCACTCCAACCCTAACGAAACACACCTCATTCAACAGCTAGAGCATGGCTGCCCAACCCTTTTCCTGGAGATCTACCATCCTGTAGGTTTTCACTCCAACCCTAACGAAACACACTTCATTCAACAGCTAGAGCAGGGCTGCCCAACCCTGTTCCTGGAGATCTACCATCCTGTAGGTTTTCACTCCAACCCTAACGAAACACACCTCATTCAACAGCTAGAGCAGGGCTGCCCAACTCTGTTCCTGGAGATCTACTGTCCTGTAGGTTTTCACTCCAACCCTAACAAAGCACATGTCTGTTGCCTTATGACTCATCCTTCAGTTGAGGGCTTGTTCTTATCCCCCCTTTCTCAGACCTGTCTGCGTTATAAGTTGTATTTGCTGATTGTATGTATAAGTACAAATGCCGCTGCAGTATGAAGGGTAATGCTATACATAATTGTGATGTTATGCCTGTTCCAAGTTCTTGGTCATCACAGTAAAACTGATCTCTCAAGTGGGGCCCTCTTTAAGGAATCGGAGGCCCTCTGCCTTCCCACTGGAAGATAAAAATCTTCCATTACTTCACCATTACTTGGCTGATTGTTTTTCCTAAGGGGCCATTCCTGTGGAACAGTAGGTAAGGGCCTAGCTCAAGGGCCCCACAGCTGCACTGATTGTGGCAACACCTGCTCACATAGCTCCAACCACACTGCCCTACAGTGGAAGACCGCAGTATCTCTATGTTAACCTATTGCAGATAATGCAGTCTTCCTTTGCAGGGCAGCATACACCTGGACCTCAGTGTTACAGGCTGGTTTGTGCTGATATTCCTCTATTCCTCTTTCCCTTACAGATCTGGAGCTGTACAACGAAGCACTTAAAATAATCCACGACTTCCCCCAGTACTACCCGTTTGAAGTGTCAGCTGGCCTCTAGAAGCTTCCGGCTCGCCCCTCATCGTACTGGAATCGGCGCTTGCTATGGATCGCGGCCACAGAGTCCTCGGTCACCTTGTCATGTACAAAAAAAAAAAAAACCGAGACAACAGCGGGGTTGTATAAAGGGTTTTATTTTTTAATTTTTTTCATAAAATTCTTTGTAATATTCTTCTTTTAAATAATTTGGTTTTGGTTTTCCAGAATGGACTGTTTTTTGGGGTTTTTTTTTTGGTTTTTTTCTTGTAAAATATTCTAGACTGAGAAATGAGATTAAAAATAGTAGATGTACTTTGCTGGTTTTATTGTTATGGCTCCCGTTTTTTTTTTTTTTTTTTTTTTTTTGTGTAGAATGAGGTTGCGGAGTTTTTCTTACACTAACCCAGATTAGGCCCACTGCTGTGGTGCCGGGACCTGTGTGTTATGAAAAGGCAAAATCAAGACACGAGCAGCGGTTTTTGCTTAGATTTGGAAGTTTCCTGAGGTAAAATGACTCCTAGTCATCTTACAGGGGCACTCATTGCTCCATGCCAATTTTGTGATTGCCATGGATGGAAGTCAACGGACAAGGCACTAATCGGCTATTTTTGGCCTTGGTTTATTGACTTCTATTAATGCCCATCACTAAGTTGGCATGTAGCGTTGGGTCTCCCGTTCAGCGGCTAATTACTACTCTTTATTCGCTCGTGCATTTAATAAAAATCATGGATGGGGGGCCAGTTGAGAAATTGCGATCATCGAACACTAAGAGGATAAGCTTTTCAGTTAAAGACATCGGGTGAAGGCTTCCTATCATTATGTCGGAAGGAGTCTCGTCCAAGCCAGCAGTCATTCTTCCTGCGATTGTGCACCTCTAAATACTCCTGCAAGGACATGGTGGTGGTGATTTTTTTTTTTATTTTGTGGTGGCCCGTCTGATATTGTGGCTGTGGAGTATTGTCTGTTTAGGGAAACCGCTGTTTAGTCTTAAAACCTCAGTCATTCAATTCATCGTGAAAATCGTCCTAGTAGCCTTCGGAATTCAACGATTCACAATACTGGAGTCGAAACTCAAATCTTCGAGCTGGTGCTCCGGACTGGGGCTCCCTAACGTTAGACAGATTTTGTTTAAAAAAGGAAAAAAGTATCGCTCAATGACGCCCTCTGTTGTGGAGACCAGGCGCAGTCATTGGAGTCATTTTATCTGCGTGTAAATAGTTATAATTGACATGAAAGGGTTCGTATTTCAGTGGTCTAATGTGGGCGATTCCGCTGATATTTGCATTGAGTAAAGTAATGCGAAATTAATCAACGCGATGCCATCGTATTAAGAGATCACCCTAGTTTCACAAAGCAAATTGCACTGAAAATGTCCTTCGGGCAAATTTGCCGCTTTCATTACTAATGCGTGTAAACGCACACGTATATGGTGGTATAATAACATACACTTGAAAACTTCGATGAATGCCAAAACGTATTCCAATTCTTGGCATTGATAAAGGAGTGATTTTATCTGCAAAGTTTCATAGCGAATCCTAAACAATATGATGTTGTTACAGTAACCATCTTTAGGTGTGGTGGGTGCGTTGGTGGATAAATATTTTCCCTCCGGCATGAAGCCTGTTTTTTTCTTCTTCCTTGTCAGAGTTAAGTCCTCTGAAAAGAGTCCCTCAAAAATGCGAGCTCTTGACTTTAAAAATGAGATGACATGATCGGCTTTGACTTCATTGACCAGCTGAAGCTACAGTCCATCCTCGGGGGTAAATCACTCATGCTAAGCTTTTGTTAAACTTTATGACATGCTGTATGCGTGGAATTTGGCCCTGGAAGAGACTGCAGGTATTTTTTGGGGGGGGGGTACTCTCCTCCCCTCCCCCCCAGGAAGAACCAAGAATGACCATCTACCACACTTCACTTGACTGCGGATTGATGGATGTGTTACCAATCTTCTCATTAGCCTTTGGCAAGGCACCTGCTCAGTATACAGTATGGGGATATTCTCCTCTCATGCATTTCCTGTGCAAAATACTTTCATACAGTGACATTCTGCTTTAGAAATAACCCAATGGCCTTGGGGAACAAACCCTCAACATACTGTACATACTGTATTGGTGGTGGTCCAGAGCCAAGCATTTTACTGCCAGTGTACGCAAATGTAAAATTGCAGGCTGCAACCATAGCAGTAGGTTGATTGGCCAACTGTATAGAGTTCCTGGTTCAAGCCTCCGGTGAGTGGTTGGGATTCTGACTTGTATCTGGAGGGAGTAAGTCGGGAACAACTCTGTCATTGGGCCCTTGAGCCCAAACTGCTTCAGGGACTTTTACCCCTGTTTCTATCCATCTCTCTAGCTTTCTCACTACTTGCAACTATTTTGTCTGGAATTTCTTCCAGGATGTCCTTGAAAAAGATAAACATGTTATCACTGCAACAAGTTAAATTCCTAGTGAAATAAAGGTAAAAAAAAATCACCCCCCTCTTGCATTCTGTACTTTAACAGTTAAAAGCACACACCCCATACTTGAGAAACATGGCTTGACAGCTCATTCACTCCGTAAATTGATATAATGACTTCCCTCGACGAACATCTGAGCGATTCACAAATCAATAACATTCTTAATGGAGTCGAAATTTCATTGACGCTGTCATGACACCAAGAAAAACACGCGCCACTCCCACGTGCAGCTGTCAGCGGGGGAGAGATCCGGGTACGCCGTAGGCACGCGTTTCCCCCTGTCATAACAAATGACAGGAACGCCCAGAGTAAACCGCGTACCTGCAAGCCACACCGCTAAAGACCCGCCGGCATCAAGCTGTCACTCAAACCGCTTGCATGGAAAAAAAAATATGCCACTTTTTGCAGATTCAACAGTGATAAGCCAATTTGGGTGGGTTTTTTTTTTTTTTTAACTTAAAAATAGAATACATCCCCTTTAACAATGTTAGCTCAAGTTTCAGCCTGTCTATAAATGGGGTTGATCTCTGCGTTGTATGCATATAACACGAGTATGTTTCTTTTATTGTTTGAGTATAAATGCTCTCGTTAAAATGGCATTTATTCTGCGTGAAAGTTGGTTGTTTGTTTTACATGTTCTTCATGGGAAGGAAGGCAATGGAGTATTAGATTTTACAAGATTTTGAAAATACTTCATACTAAATGCACTAATAATGAAATGAAAATACATCATTTGAGCCAGAACTACACTAAATTGAAAGAACGCCTTGAACTTACAAATTTCTCAGAACATGCATAGATTGCCGTGGATGCTGGTGGCTTGTTTTCAAGACCCAAAGGATTACTTCTTATCTGCTAGGGTTTAGCCTGGCCCCTTCCCCCTTTTAAAAAACTTCCCAAAACCCTGAAGTTATGGAACTGTCGGATCAGAGGAGGGGTCAAAGGTGAAAGTTTAAAAAGCAGGGGAACCAGCACAAGAAGTCACCTTGCAGTATGATTCTTACCCTTAATAATGGCATCATAATAACAAGCACAAGAGTGGTACATATAGGGGAAGAACACAAAACGGGATGAGAGGGGTTTTTTGTCTGCATTGCATGTAATACACACATATACACTCATTGGCCCTCATCTATCAAACGTGCATACACCAAAAAAATGGGTGTACGCCAAATCTCCCGCAAGGATCAGCATTTATCTATCTGAAACCAGCATACAACATGCAGGAACGAGTGCAGCTGTCAAAATGATTAATAAACCATATGCAGCGATGCGGACGTCATGCTGTTGTTGTTCTTATTAGTAAAAGGAAAAATAGGCTAAATAAATGAATGAATAAATAAATAAGACACCTGGGTTGAGAAATTGATTTAACTTATATTTTGTCAGGCCAGATGGCTGACAATTACAATCAATTTGATTAAGCGCAGTGCGCTTACTAATAAAAGTACAATGAACAGTGATCTCTGCAGACTGTATTTTAACATAATTACCCTCATGTAGCTCCGATCGAGGCGGTGGGGACTCATCCGTGTCCCCACCGCCTCCTATTTCCGCGGCGGTGGGGGAGCCTATCAGTGCTGCCACGCGTTCCTCGAACTGACCGCTGGAGGTTTGAGCCAGTTGGCCTCCACCGGTCCGTGCGCTGCTGCGCCTGAGTGCAGCAACCCGTTTTTTGGTGGCGATCTTAAAATCGGACCACTTTTTTAACCTACATGTAAAGCATTTGGATTGTCATTATATAGGCTATATAACATGAAATATCATGGATCTATAAATTGAATTTATTAATGAATTAAATCAAACCTCTGTTGCACTCTGGTTTTCCACCCCAATGGTGTTTACCGCAGCAGCAATAGTTTTCCAAACTGCAGCCCTTTGGGCTCCCTTGATGCCATTCTTAATGCTTCCAAATAAATTTATTTTGTTTTTCTCCACCTCGGACGGGATAATTTCTATTTCCTTCTCAGTGAAGTTCTTCTTCTTTGCCGTCTTTCGAGAGTCCATGTCATAAAGTGGGCAGGATTCTGACTATGCCTTCTCATAAACTGTATAAAAAGATTGACGCAGCGCCCGGGTCTGAAAAGTGAGGCCGATGCGGAAATCTCAAAAATTTGCATTATATTTAATGGCCAGCAGATGGCGACGTCGGTGGTTGCAGAGAGAAGTTCAATGCTATTGAAGTCTATGAGAAAATGACCCTACTTTCCCACCTGATTTATTATTTCAATAATGATTTTCCACATCATTTTATGGTATCTATTGCAAGCTTCAAGTCTCCTTCGATATATTGTGATGTTCATTTTTGAAAATTATGGTCCCAAGTAGACTAGAATAAAGGATAAACCAGAATATGCTTTAGGGGCGTGGCTATCCACTGGTCCTCGTCTGATACAGTCAGATCCAGAGCCACGCTCCTCCCCGGATCTTCAATTCACGCTCTCGTCCAATAGGAATCACATCCGGTATCAAAATGACAAAATGGTGCTGTTCAAATTGCCAAAATCGAGGCTTCCTACATGGTATGCTGAAACCAATTGGTGACGTCACAGTTGCTTCGTCCATCCTTTAATACAGTCTATGTGCCTTCCAGAGCATGAATTTATAGGGGCGTGTCATGTAAATTACAGTTGGTTTCAGCCGCCAGATTTATCAATGCCACGCCAGTTCTACACCGAAATCAGCGGTGTATACACTTTTCATAAATCAGACGTGACACCTGGCATACGTTGATATTTACACCAGAATCTACACCAGATCCTATGCAAGTTTGATAAATGAGGGCTATTGTGCTTTTACTTCCTGCGTGCAGCAGCCTTTAACCAATGGGAACTGACACCATGGACCAGGGGTGTCAAACTGGTCCATAAAAGGGGTGAGGGGCTGCAGGTTTTCAATCCAACTGAGCAGAACCACTCCTGATAGAACTAATTTAATAAGCTGATCTCAGCCCAGTTCATTAGTTGTACCAGGTGTGCTTCTGTTCAGCTGGAATGAAAATCTGCAGCCCCTCAGCTCTTTCATGGACCAGTTTGACACCCCTGCCATGGACATTACTGAGAAAAGGTTGTCTGAATTAATGATTAACAGTGTATTGTAACACTTTCAGTACTCTGTGAATCTGTTTATTTTTGTTTCATTTTGAGTTTTCTGTATTTTACCACAGGGCTTTGAACCAGAATTTTTACCCAATTGGTTTGTTCTGAACAGAAACAGTATTTTAACGTTTCTGGTTTTGGGTTCCACCCCAAAATTTACGTTCTCGAACCGGTTAGAACCAAAAAATTGCGTTCCTGAACCGGTTAATATCGTTCCATGCCAGCCATTGGACTTTAAATTGGTAAGTTTAACATTTGCACTTTCAAATTGGCTATTATTTCCTTTATCCCACAACAAACACTACAATTCACTTGGCCTATGCTCTATACAAGCTGCACCACTAAGTAATTATACGGCCACATTTGTTACATTATTATAGATTAATTAAGACAAGAATAACTTCTGCTACGTCATTTATTGCCAAACAACAGAACAGATCCCATTTCACTTCTCACATTGCTCAATATATGCAAACGACAGAAACAGGACAGGCTACAGCTGCCATTGAGATAATTTAACAAATGGCCAGACCTTGTCAGGACTCAATCAGTGCATTTCACATGCTCTTCTGGTCATTCGGTACATTTTCTAGTCGCGCAGTCAAATATTGAATTAGGGCGACTGAGCCCAAACACAGCCACGACAAAAGCTCAAGAGATGCAGAAGCCACTGGAAACAGATCCAGGCTTGTTCCTTGTTTAAGCAAAGTAAAATCACTGAAAAACTGGCGAACACAATGGTTTTGGTTTCCTTTATATAATCGATTTAGCATTGTAAGGATGGCAAATTGGCAAATATTAATGCAAAAAAAAAAAACTTTCCATGATGTGCAGCAATCGTTTTCGTGATTCTCACAATTTCCACTCTGCTGTACATCGTGCCTAACAACGCTTTTTAGCTGTAACTACATTCAGAATATAAAACGGATTCTCCTGGCTTATTGCTTAATGAGCCTCGCAAAATAATTAATGCAAATGTTTGCCGTTTCAAGAGCAACATGTCCGCAGAATTTCCAAGGACGTATTGATATTTTAAGTCTTCATTTATGTGCGGATGAAAACGCCTCATAATATTGTGGTGCGATGCATAACAGTGCAATCGAGAACAAATTTGACACCTCCCATTGACTTCGATCAGTTAGTCTAAGCAGCTGTTGCTAATCGGGTAAAGTAAACTGCGAGAGGTTTGTGTTATTTAGAATTGAAAGGTGAGGTTTCAGCGGGCCTTTGTGACTGCCGACTGACCGCTGCTGTGTTACGCTTTTGTACCCCTGGATTGTGCTAATGGTGAAGAACTATTGCGTTTTAGTGAATAAAATTGACAGGCTAGGCATAGCATTAGGCTTAATTAGGCTGAATTCTCTCTACTCTGCCTGGGCATGCCAGGGAACAACACACAAGAAGTGAACATCTGTTGGTCATTGTAGCTCAAACACAAAACATTTCAAGAACGAAAAAAATAACGGTATTAACCGGTTACCATTATTTTTTATAAACGATTCTGCTCCGGAACATTAAAAATTCTAAAGTTTCTGGTTTCGTTTTTGTTCCTAGCAAAACAGCAAAAGTTTCTGGTTTTCGTTTTCGTTCCGCGAATCGGTTCAAAGCCCTGTTTTACCACCTTTGTTGTCATTATTTCAGTCTCATTGCCTTATTCCACATGTCTTTGTTTCCATTTCACTTTCCCCACCAACCCTCCCCAGTCTGTTCATTAGTTCAGCTCATTGTCCCATTTGTAACTACGCCCTCAGTCATGCTTCGCTGTTCTCCCCGCACCTGCTTTGAGTTTGTCTCTTCGATTTATTTACTATTTAAGTTCCCTGTTTTCTTCAGTTTACCATGAGTCTGTCTCCATGTGTTCATCAGTTACTTATGAGCCTTCTGTTTCCCAATGCGATTGCCTGGTTTTGATTTTTTTTGGTCTCACAGTTTATTTGAGTTCGCCTTGCCCTTTGTGTTTGATAGATTTCTGGTTACTGATTCCGACTGTGCCTGACTTGCGATTCTGCCTACTCCCTGGCAAGGCATTCCGACCATTCGGCTTTTGACCTTCCCCCTGATTATCAACTCTGTTTGGGATATTTGTGTCTGTACTGCATCCCTACCGACTGGCTGCGAACCTGGCTGCTTGACTTTGCTGAATCTTCTAATAAAGCCAGTGAAACTGATTCCCCGTCTGTGCTTGAGTCCTGGGTCCCCTGTTTGCCAAATACCATTTCATCGAGCTTTCATCGACCCTTCACTTATTTCTGTGGTTAACTTGAGAGGGTGGGCCATATGCAGGGGAAGATTGGTCGGCAAAATGCAGGAGAATAATTCAAGAATCTTCACTCAGACAGTGCAGTTGGCATACTTCTGTATACACAACAGAAAACCACGGATAAGAACAGGATCAAAGCCACATCTCCTGACGATCTTCTTCACACCTGAAGCATATAATTTTGATGAACTTACCTGGAGATGCAAGGCAAGCAGTATTGGTGGGCCAGTAGGGGGCAGTCCCTCTGTCAGATAAACCCCAATGCCCAGGGCAGTGGTAGGGACACTGAGTTGTTCCTATCTATTGGAACAGTCTTTAAAGTGAGGTCCTGACTCGCTATGATCATTAGTGATCTTATGGCGCTTTTTTGTGGAGTGTTCTGGCTAATTTACAATGCAACCTCTAGAAACCTGCCAGCTGAACACCCCCAAGTTCATTAGCTGATATGAGGTGAGCAATCTGGCACAAAATGGCTGTTGTGAATCTCCAGGTGCTTGCTAAGTATTGGTATATGCAGTTCAATTGCGCTCTACCATTAGCGACAAGATGTTACTAAGTCATGAGTCTCTCTGGCCTCGTGAAGACCAAAAATATGTTTGTTGGTAAGAGACTCAAAAGCCTATTTAATTTGAATTCCGCCTCTGCGCTCTCAGTGGGGTCATCAGTGCGCAACCGCCAGAACATCAACTGTTGCGCGTTCCCTACCACAGCTGGTTAACGTTGTTTGAGCATCTCCGCTGTGCATCTCGGCGACTGCTGTGAGCACCGCGACAGATCGCGTGCCCCGCTCCGTCGACATCGCTGCTCTCCCAGGCAGCCGGTCTCCAGATTCTCCGAAAACCAGCGCCCGCCGCCGAAGTGAAAAAGCTACCTCCAAACCAGCGCGCAGGAGGGAAGACGGCTGTTGCGAATCAAAGATCATCATCGTTTCTTGACTATGGCACACACAGGCTACTGGAAGTTTATGACCATCGTCCCACGAAAGACAAGTGGGCGCAGTATAAAAAAAAGCCGCATCTGAGTTTAAGAGGATAGCCTACATAATTCTTACCGCCACCACATGAGTCATGAAAGCCAAGTTAAATGATACTGTGCGCGCGGCGCTTTTCTGAATGCGAATATTTTGCGCGCGCGTGCGTGCGTGTGTGTGTGCGCGTGTTTCGGGCCGTGTAACGCGGAGCAGCCTGCGCCAGCATGTTGCAGTATGGATCCGTCTGCGCGCGATGCGGCGGTGTTCATATGCCGCGTCTGTGTTTTATTACCCAAAAAGCGTTCACATTGGACCCAGATGTAGGAGGGGGCCCTTGTAAAAATCCCTTTGATAAATGCCCCCGATGGAATTCCGGTATAGACTCCTCCGCGAAACTCACTTTTCTCTCTTTAATCCAGAACCCCTTTATTGCCCCCTTTTCGCCGCCATGCCTGATTTATTTTAGACTGCTACCTAATCTGGGGTTTGGCGCTTTTTCGATTTGTGAAAGAGCGTAGTTACCTCCTTTTATCGGTTATAATTTTAAAAATTGTAGCAATTCATGCATTTTTTTTTTTCAGAATGGATTGCGAAGTGACCTCATGCTTGTTCAGTTGCCCCATTAATTTAACGGAAAAGGTGTCGTTGAATGGAAGTTAATAAAGTGGCCAGGCTACGTTCCCCAAAATTAAATGATTAGGACGAATATTAACGGTTCAGTAGGCTATAGCCTACACTACTCATCTTGTGCGGTATCTTGTGGAAAAAATACTGGGTCCATAGAGGAGAGGGCTACCTGGCTTCCTTCAGTTGTAATTGGCACTGACATGAGATAGCCAGCTGTGCGTCCTCATCGTTTAGCATGGCGACTTTGATAGACTGGTGCATGTGATTTTTTTAAAATATATAAACATATTGCCAAATGTTGGTCTTGTTTGCTCCATTTAATCCATGGCAGCATATGCCGAGTGCGGAAAATCGCGTGCACTGTCTTGTCTCTCCCTGTCCAAAGAGGCGGAGAGGGAAACGCTTCCAGATGAACTTTGCGCATCTCGCGACATGAATTAACGCATTTTTCACAGACCAGAGATATAAGACACAGTCCGAAATCTGCAGAGCTTCCCGTGCGCGCACTGTTAAGTGTTAACAGTTGTTTGCGTCAAATCTGAATAGTAAAACACACCCACCCAAGCGGTCACTACTTTCTCTGGTTCATATCCAAAACTGATTATTTGATACGCACGACAGCCTATTGGCTAGAGGGCTTTTATTGCGGCCGAAAGTAGGTCTTACCCACCACATAGCGGATGATCGCGTCGTTGAGTTCAAGTTGAAGAGTAGGGCCAACTGGAAGACTGATGCTGATCCATTATAAGTGAGTATTGAGCGCTATATAATGTAGCCTACGAATCCCGATGGATTTTAGAGGGCAATTTACACGGAGTTCTGTACCGAATGAGTTGAAATGCACTCAGTGTGTTCATTCAGGGTTTATTTATTTATTTGTTTCTCATTAATTTTAGAGTTACTGAAGCAAATATTTATTTAAACCTGTGCTTAAATCGGGCTTACCGCCGCTCAAATCCTAGGGCCTGACGATGTGAAAGGGCCCACTGCGAGGCTCGGGATCAATACAGTCATCGGGAGAAACGCAAAATAATGCGCGTACGGTGCTCGACTATTATACCTGTGTGTGTGTCTGTGTGTGCGCGTGTGTGTGTGTGTGAGAGAGAGAGAGAGAGAGAGAGAGAGAGAGAGAGAGAGAGAGATGGGCATGAAGGGGGATTAATATCTTGAATAAATAAAAGCCATTATGGTTGGTTAATGGATGACGTGTGTACCTGCTTTTGCCGAGCTGCTGGGGTGGAAATTTTAGACAAAAGATGTGGAAATAAGTGTGAAAGTGGAGCTAAGAAATGCAAAAAAACGAGTTGCAGCGGGAGTCACAGCTATTAAAAAGCCGGTAAATGACTGGAAATCTCAAAGCTGTGAGCTCCGACAACGAGACAGAAAACCATCCAGCAGCAGCGGCTATCAGGGGGCTGCTAACGAGCTGACCCCGGCAACGTTGATGGGCACACTGGCTGCGTACAGAGCCCATTCTCATTCCGACGCGTCATATATTGACGCTACCTGACCAAGCGTCGATATACGAGGCAAAAGGTCAGTTTTAGTGTCCTTTATCGACGCCAGTGTAAAACGAACCCTACCCCCTAACCCCTAATCCCTACCCCCTAACCCTTAACCCGAACCCTAACCCTAACCCTCAGATAATGACGCCAAAAGCTTCCTTCTGCCTCGTATATCGACTTTTGGGCAGGTAGCGTCAAGATATGACGAGTCCGGGATGAGAATGTGTTGGCTTACAATGCTAAAGCGCTACCTGCAAATATGACGACAGTATAGCAACACCAGCAAAATCACCTGCTACTGCCACAAGTTAGATGGCAAGCTAGGTCTTCAGCAGTTAGCAAGTGAAGTACAACAACCACCATTAGAAAACATAAGCCATAGTTAATTTAGCCTGTCTCGTCTAATTCAACTGTTTCACTGTAAAATGCAATATATCCAACTGAAGCCTTTTTAGAAAAGTGCACATTTTTGTAGTTGGAAAAGTGAGTATAGAAGAGCCTTCTTATTAGTTAATATATCTTGTTGAACAAGTTAAAAGATGATACCATGATGTGATAAAATCTAAGAATAATTAATTCTGCGGAAAAGATTAACTTTGTTTAGATGATTTGTCAAAACACAATATATGCACAGAAGTGCGATTTTTAAGTTAAATGCTCGCTAGTCAATGCCATAGAGGTAAACATTTCTGTGTTTCCGTAATAATTTGTAATACTCCTCCGCGTGTGGTACACTGTCTTCATTTGCGAATCTGCTGTTCAATGCCAAAAACTCGGTCAGTGGGGAGAAACTTATATCCACTGCTTGGAATAGCATTATCTACGGAATTGGACAATCATTTTTTATTCAGAGCCTGCAGCATAGAAATGACACTCCATCGCTGATAGGCTGCATGGATATATCGCAGTTAGCAGAAAAACTGGCTTGGCAAAATGCTGATGAAAGCTGATGTTCAAGCATGCTAAACAATGGGAACTATAGCGTGTTGCTATAGCTGAATTTGGCATGACGTCAAAAATGATCTTCTTGCAGTGGTGGTTCAAAAATTTCAAAAGTGGCGTTTGGGTCGATTGCGTTTTGCAGTACTTGAGAGTCAGAGGATGCAGACAGGCTGTATGTGTTGTGAATGAGTTTTGTTTTTATAAATTTATGCTCCCTTTTATTGTGGCCATTTAGAATTATTAGGGAAAGTGTTCATCCTTAGCTGTTGTAGTGTGTGTGTGTGTGTGTGTGTGTGTGTGTGTGTGTGGCGCACGCGTGCGTATAAGGGGAAAAATGTTATTTATGTGAAAGAGAAATGGATATTGTCTGACAGTAAGCCAGTTATACCGTTTACTGACGCAATTTCTGTATTGTTTTGTTCAATATATGTAAGCCTCTCTATGATATATGGAAGTATTTTGTGCCATCATAAATGAAACTGCAGTCATGAGTGTTCGTTGACATATTATTGTATGCACCGCTAATGTTAGGCAGGTGGGATAAGACAGGAGTGTACTTATGATGGTACTTTACGCGGCGGCGGCGGTGGAGGGGGCCTCGTCAAAAGTGATCGTCTCGGGGCCCACGGTGCTTAAACGTGACCATGGTCATGGTCGTGGTATAACGGGATTGAAATGATTTGGCTCGTTGAATGAAATATTGTTGGTTACGGATGTACTGTTACGTTTCTTTTTCTATGGAACTGCGATAAATTATTCCTTTATTTAAAAAAAAAAAAGTGTCATCATGTGTCCCTTCAAATGCCAAACTCTTTCGGGCACGACCTTCTTAATATTCATACTTCTGGGGGCGCGCCCCTTTCGGGTGTACGAGTGGTGAAAGTATCCGTCTCTCTCTCTCCCCTCTCTCTTTGGCTTCGGAGCGCGCCCGGCTCGTCGGAAAGCGGCGTATTAACGCGGCGATATATTATCAAGACCCCGATGAAAAGGACGCATCATTCGCCTTTAAGTAAGATTCAAGGTAAGATAGAATTTTCACGCAGTCCGATCTGTTATGGAAGGAATTCTCTAGCGGCACGTGCTTGAGGTCATTTCACCTGCAGCCTGAGTGCAAAGCACGAGAAAGTTTGCCTCAGGTTGAATGTCATTACTGACACTGCTGCACGCATGCAAAGGTTTAAAAATTTGTTTGACGAAGTGCTGAAGTGTATTCTTCCATCTTTGCTGTTAATTCGTTGCCTTAGCACGTAAGCGTATCTGGTATCTGCACATATCTGATGCTGCACGAGATTTGGACACTCCACGCATTCCAATGAAAGCCGCCTACTATCTGTTATTGGCAGCATATTTTAAATCGCATCAACAAGCATAAATAAATATATTTTTATCAGTGTAGGCTACAATTACGTCACCGGTTAATCTGTGTGAAAAATTGTCTCGAGTTCATCCACGTAATGAAATTGATACTACTACTACTATTAATACTAATACTAATAATAATAATAATAATAGCTGTCAGCCCGTGGTTCTGTGGAGGGTCTGGATCCGCTAACCAGCCTGTGACTGCAATTGCCTGCCCAAGGCTAGAACGTCCAGCATTAAATCAGAACTTGGCAGATTTCATTTTACATCTAGATTCACCGCCACTTTTTGAGTAGGCTACTGAACATTATTACCGGTTAAAATGTTGGATTCTTGATATTTTAAGGCTTGTAAACAAGCTTGTTTAAGGTCATGAAATATTTATTTGGCTGCACATGGCGAAATAATTGAAGATACTTATTTAAAACATCAATTTCCCATTTAACATTTAAGTTTCATGAACTACTATGGATTCAATTAAATCAGGGATGCGCAAGGAGAACCACATGTTTCCTGATTACAGCTTATGCCTAAGTTACTCAATCATCCAATCGCTTGCTGTTTAAGCCGAATTTATTGCTTCGTTCTCAAACTGCGGCTGAAGTCTGTTTTTTATTCCAACAAGAAATGTGTTTCTGTAGGCCCATCTATTTAAAAAAAAAAAAAAAATACAGCGCATCTCTGTCCAGCTGATTGACTAATTGAGCCAGATGTGAACCAAACAAACCCTCACTCACACAGTTTGCTGGAATGCACTTTTCCTTCCTTCGGCTCAGATGAAACGATCCGGATTTGATTGCGTGACATGTGTTTGCAAGGAAGACAAACGGCTTAAAAACTGAAAAATACTGTTGTTTGCCAGGATAGAAAGCCCCTGGGGACACCATACTGTTCAATGTTACGTGCTGTCAAGGGCCGATATTTTTGAAAACAAGAACTCAACACTGCCCCTAGTGGTACCTATTGATATATGATTTTGGAGTGCTTTTACATTTCCTAATTTTTCCAGAGGAATTTTCTGCTTTGTGAAACTGCAGTTTAAGTGTATTTCTGCGCGAAGTGGGTGTTTTCGTCTGGAAAAATGGTCCTTAATTCCTGGTCGTTGAGGGATGACAGGTCTGCTTTGTTTTTGTCGTGAGATCCGCGATACATTAAGACCCAATCAATCAGGTGAAGAGAGTTACCTGTGCAAATGGCTGTTTTAAATGATCGACTTGAGAACCTGTGTCACGATTACTGCTCATGCTGACACCTGGGGGGTATACTACGAAGCTGGCTTTGTGATTAAGCCTGACTTCAGCACTTAGTAAAACCAGGAACCTCTTCAAATCTGGAACATGGACTAAAGTAAAAGGAGCTGCTCCGGGGTTTACTTCAGCTTAAAGTCAGGCTTAGTCACAAAGCCAGCTTCATAGTATACCCCCTGTGAACGAAGTAAATTGTTCAACTGCAAGTCAAAAGGCTGCATCCGTCCGTCTTTTTTGTCTCGGAAAGTTCCTAACTCCTAAAAAGTGGCGGCCATGATAAGTGCAAAATTCTTAAATGTTAAGGAAAGGTGTCTAAGTGCTTCCTAATTTATCTCCTTTAGCATAGGGCACACAGAGCTATCCTTTTCGAAAAGAAAAAAAGATAACGCTATCCTACATTTCCGCGTGGCAGCAATATTTAAAGCAACAACACTGCAAAAAGTGAAGGATGAAAATACTAGGTGAGATGAATTTACTTATTTTAAGACTTTAAACACTTATTTCTATCACAAATTGTCTTAGTAAGACAAAAAAATGTCCTGATTTGAGGTAATTTTGACTAGCTTGCCAATGGAATAAGAAAATTTCACTTGTCGAGCAAAAAATAGTAACTTATTTTAAGTTAGTATTTACTTGACAAGGGAAAATTTTAACTTAAAATAAGTTACTATTTTTTGCTTGACAAGTGAAATTTTTTTATTCCATTGGTAAGCTCGTCTAAATTACCTCAAATGAGGACAAATTTTTGGTCTTACTAAAAAAAATGGTGATAGAAATAAGTGTTTTAAGTCTTAAAATAAGTAAATTCATCTTACCTAGTATTTTTATCTTTCACTTTTGCAGTGAACCATTCAACCGGCCAATCGCGATGAGAAAACGGATACTACAGGCTGGAGACACTTGTTCAGAGCGCCTAGTCTGAAAGCATTTGGATTCTCTTTGCAGCGCGGTGGTCTTTCTAAGCCGATAGGAATTCCCTTTAAAACATTTCTTTTACCTTATGACTTTTTCCACGAAGGTGAGAAAAAATTGGTTAGAAATTAGTTGATACAACATTTTTTTTTTTTTTTTGAGTATTTAGACGCGGTTAAAATCTGCTAGATATTATTCTTTTATGATTATTGGTGATGGCAACCAGCTTACATTCTTCGTATCTCTTGGCTAAATCTTAAAATAGCGCTTTGAATCCTCAAATTTCAATAGAAAGCTCCTTAATATGAATAGCATGATGCCTGAATGATATAATTTACAAATCCAATGCAAAATGAGGACGGACTGACAAGGATAGAATCAGATTTTGACTTGCAGTCAAGCAGATTCACTTTCTTGGGATGTAAGTTCTGAGCATGCGGAGAAATTGTGACACAGCTCCTTTAAGTGCTGAGTAACAGCAAAATCCTGTTGACTCAGCAGCTCTCTAGAACCAGGAATGAAGATCCCTGATCTAAAATATGAGTGGAGAAAGTTAATGCTAGATGCTGAAGCCATTATAATCTCTGCTGTGGCTATGGACAAGCTTGCTATGGCAGCTTGCCGCAACACGTGCGAAAGTCATGTGAAATTTTCTCAATTTTTCATAAATGAAAACACATCAGGGAATTTGCGTCCAGATTCCAATATCCTGCTTGAGCCCCCTCCTCTGTAACTCTTTGCTGAAGTTTAAATTGTAAACATGGCGTGTAAGTGATTACTGTCAGTTTATAAAATTGCAAGAGGGCTTTGGTGTTATTATAGTTTTGAATTGTGACATCATTCCCTAATGATTAAAGAGGTTTGTCCAGTCATGTGTGCGTGCATGCCTTCGTGTGTGCATATGAGTGTGTGTACGTACATCATTCATGTGTGTGGTTGTATATATGTGCACAGGCGTATGTGTGTGTGCCTGTGCTTGTTTTACCGTGTGTATGCATCTGTGCATTTGATTGTAAATCTGCATGCACATGTGTTTGTGTGTGTGTCAGTGCATGTGTAGTTGTGTGTGTGAGTGTGTGTATGACGGGGACGGATTTAAGTGTTCATCTGTTTCCTCATTAGTCTTCTTTTGATTTCTCATGAACTCTGTCATTGTTGATAACCTCCCCTTTCATTGCAGTGTGAGCAATAGGTAGAGTGGTGCATCATGGGTAAATGCGTGGCACTTTTCATCCTGCTGGTCGCGCTCTCACATGCGGCAAAGAACCAGAACCGCAGGAAAAAGACGCAGCAGCCGGCCGGCAACCTCGTCCTGCTGGATGAAACAAAAGGTCAGGGGTCGTGGGGGTCATTGTCAGATGGGGCGCAGCACCACGGTTCATTTTAGTGTCTGACATTCAACAGCTGCTTTTACCAGCAACAAATCACACACGTCACATTTAAGCACACACTACATTTATACGGCTGGTAATTACTGCAACAGTTCAGGGTTAACTGCCTTCGCTGAAAAGTGAGATTGGATTACTCACTTGGGAATCGAACCTGCAGTCATGCAGTTACTGTTACAGTGCACCCAAATTACGGTACTGTGCTGTATAATAGATATTCCTGAGCAGGTTCTGTAGATTCAATGATATATTCTTCTTTCTCATGACTTCTAAAAGGATCAGGGTCAGCTTTGAATGTCACCTTTATCTCAGTTCCATAAAAAATGATTAAAACAATTTAAAATAATGATAGGAGGCAAATGCTCAGCATTACAGTACATGATTGGGCTTTGGAAATAGCTTGAATCGAAAGCCTGTTATGAACCATACAATAGATTAGCTCTTCATTTTAAATAGAACTATGTACCAAAACCTGGACAAGGCCCTGTATGACCTTTTTAACGATTATATGACAATGGATTGTTTCGACCTGTCAATCAAGTGTAGAATAACTACCAGTCAGATTGCCTGATCTTACCAAGGTCCTTCCTACCCAGACAGCACCACCACATTGTCCCACAATCAATGCAGTCAATAGCTGTGTGTCGTAGGCAAGGTGTCTGACTTAATCAGAAATGGTCCTTAGATGTGCTTTGGGAATGTGCAATACTGACGAAAGATATCCTGCCTGGCAACAGGGAGCTCCAGTAATCCTTTTTCCAAGGCCAAAAAACACTATTGGAAAAGTGTTTGCGATGGATTAAGGCATGTGGAAGGCCTCCCATGCGATGAATAAGATCAACCAACAGAAATGAGTTAAGTTAGCTTGTCATCAAAATTGGTTTGGAGGAAAACGCCAATATAATGACTACACTGCAAAAAATGAACGATAAAAATACTAGGTGAGATGAATTTACTTATTTTAAGACTTAAAGGGGACCTATTATGCTGATCCTTCTTTTAATACATATTAGTAATGTTATAATGTTGGTTGTCCATGCTCAACCTCTGAAAAGTTTCTAAACATAAGATACAGGGGTTTTGCCGTAATCCAAAAAACGTGATTTCGTAAGCATGATTTCCTCTCTGAACAGCTCCTCCCGAGATCTTCACGAGATCTGGGCAAAACCTTTGTGCCGTCCAATTAGTACAGACCTAGCCAGAGCCAACCACTGGACCTGCCCATATTCTAGCAGGCACTAACAACGGCAGATCATACTATGCCTTAGTAGCAAATTTTGGAAATACAAAAGAAGAACCGCAGATCATTTGAGGTGCAATTTTGTTAGTGTCTCTCCCAAAGCTTTGTCCGTTTACTTTTCGCAAAAAACAAATATTTCTCTTGAAAAGACGATGCCACCAAAATCAGTGGGTAGCTTTTTTTTTTCCTTGCTGGCAGCAAACAGCCACGGCCAAAGGAACGTTAGCTGTTTGTGCTCAGCATTTCACCAAAGACAGCTTTGTCAATAAAGGATAATTCGACACAGGATAAAATTACCTCAGCTGCTTCTCAAACCTGAAGCAGCTGCATCGATCAAGCGCTCGGAGCCAAAGCTGTAAGTAACAATATAACAGCAAATAATGTATGTGAAGCTTAACGTGTTACTTGGCTACTGGCTAGCAGGACAGCTAACGATAGTTAGCACTAACAACTGGCCTCAAGCACAGGCTTTCTAAAATATCTGAAGATAAAGCCTGTATCGGTCGCGACTGTCCTTGACTCAAGACACAGAAGCTGTAAGTTGCTTTTACTGCATAAGCCAACCTGACGTGATAGCCAGTTGATTGTGGCTGTGGCACAGCGGCTAACGTAGCCAAGTTACTGTTGCTAATGTTTGCGTCCTAAATATGCAAGAGTGATATCAGGGGAAATTGTACAGAAGGTGTGTGAACATAAACCTCATTTGAAGCTAACTTTTAATACTTGTTTGTAATTTGGATGCTTGGTACAACTGTTCACAGTAACAGAACTTGCTGTCTGTAAAACCTGTATTGCAAGGGTTTGTCTCTGTGGTTATGAGTGCTCGGTTACCAACTACTGCATGTTAGTTTGCGTGCTCTGCTAATTAAAAATGCTCCTGGTTAAGTTATATTAATTCTGATCGGTATGCTTGTGTTACTTCGGTAAGCATCAATGTGGCAGTTTCATCATAACGCGTTGTTGTAGCCACTACAGTTAATTCGCTTCACTTATCCATGACTGGGATCAGCCGGATGCTTCATGTCTGAGCAAGCTCTCTGGTGCTACCGTGAAAGCAATGCGAAAACAGAAGCTCTACCGGTTTGCAAATGATTTCTCTGCACTACCTTGACATAATTTCATCCCCCTTTAGAAATTGTTGTGGCTAATAAAAAAAAAAGCGAAAAAGCGGAGATTAAATAGGTAATTCTTTCCTGTAGAAGTGATCAATTCGCTAGCTCCACATAAGCAACTTGTCTGCGCTAACGGATCTTACGGTCTGCAAAACCTGTACTATGTTCATAACATAACCGAGCTCTCGCTAGCTGTCGCGTACTATCCATAAAGCTGCTTTCACATCAGACACGAAACGAATTTTTTGCAGGACAGATTAGCCTACATTCAAAGTCAATGCAAAGACGCGAATACTTTTTGGGCAC
The DNA here is from genome assembly GCA_029692085.1 of Gymnothorax javanicus. Taxonomy (NCBI): domain Eukaryota; kingdom Metazoa; phylum Chordata; class Actinopteri; order Anguilliformes; family Muraenidae; genus Gymnothorax; species Gymnothorax javanicus. Next base: position 139,313,297 of record CM056197.1, read on the forward strand.
GTCAAGCCGCTTTCACACCGGACGCGGAACAAATTTTTTTGGCGACAGATTAGCTACCTTCAAAGTCAATACAAAGACGCGAATACAGGCGTTATGGACGCATTAAGCAGCTTTCACACCGGACGCGAAACGAATCTTTCGCGCGACAGATTTCATTCAAAGTCATGACCGCTTAGAAGCTACTGCATGTTAGTTCGTGCTCTGCTAATTAAAAATGCTCCTGGTTAACTTATATGCAGCAATTATGATTGGTATGCTTGTGTTGCCGGTAAGCATCAATGTGGCAGTTTCATCATAACATTGCCTGATTGTAGCCACTACAGTTGAAGCTAAACGGAGAGGTGCTGTATGTGTCTGCCGAGTTGGGCTGCAGTTAGACCAGACGTAGATTTTGCGGAGCTTAAGGTGCGTTTTTGGGTGCCTATGAAACGATCGCTTTTACTTATTCATGACCAGGGTCAGCCTGATACATCTCCAATGTCTGGGCAAGCTCTCTGATACTACCGGTGAAAGCAATAGGAAGCGCTTAACGTGTCGGTATAACAAACGATTTCTCTGCATTCCCATCGATTGAATATTGAATTCTTTCCTGTAAAAGTGATCGATTAAGCTAGCTCCACATAAGGCGGTTCACGCAGACGGAACTTACGGTCTGTAAAACCTGTATTATGTTCATGACATAACCGAGCTCTGTCTAGCTCTCGCACGCTATACATAATCGCCCATTTTCATGAAAAGCTGGTCATTCTGAAGCAATAAGTAAACCATTACCACGGGCAATTTTTTGAAAGGCCGTTTTGCAAATTTTAGCCCCTCATCATATACCAAAGCTGTTCGGTTCTCCATGCTAACAACACACCACAGCTATGCACACGAACCAGCAGGTCCTAATACACACCGAAGCAGTCCATAAGCTGTTGGTCCACTTTTAGCTGCCCATCACTGTCCATGTTTCCCTCTAAACTCAGACCCACCGGTTTCTTTGGGCATGTCGACCCGTTCTACAAATGTGTCTATATGGGGTGGATTCTAACTTCCCCTGCATCCTAGCTAGGAGTAGAAAAACCGTGGTACTCACCAACTGTTGCTGTAGCAAACTGTAGCCGATAGCAAATTTTGCCAGACTTTTCAGACTGTCCACTTTCGCCGTTGCGTTTATTAGAACAAGTTAATTTCATTAGATCTATACACATGTATTGCGTTTGACTGCAGAATTTCCCCGCTGATTCCTTAGCTCAGATGGCAGACGCGTCTCACGTTTCACTCTGAGACCCGGAAACTGCGTTCAGCTGCCTCGTCCCGCCTAGATCCGCCCTCCATAGAGCTGGCCAGTCAGAAGAAAGTGGGCACACGGGGAGTGGGGGCCATAGCGGAAGAGCCACCCCAATGAGGCGTTTCAGGCAGAGACTACAATGGACTACAAATAGGGTTTTTTGAGGATGGCAGTATGAGCTAAATAAGGACCCTGTTTGGGCTTTGAATGATCAGGAGTACTCTAGGGGAGTCCAAGATCAAAATATAACCTTGGAAATATAGCATCCGAGGTCCCCTTTAAAACACTTATTTCTATCGCAATTTTTCTTAGTTGGACAAAAAATTTTTAGATATTTTTGTCTAGTTGCCAATGGAATAAGAAATTTTCACTTGTCAAGCAAATAGTAACTTAAAATTTTCACTTGTCGAGCAAATAGTAACTTAAAAGAAGTTACTATTTGCTTTACAAGTGAAATTTTCTTATTCCATTGGCAACTAGTCAAAATTACCTCAATGTTTTGTCCAACTAAGAAAAACTGTGATAGAAATAAGTGTTTTAAGTCTTAAAATAAGTAAATTCATCTTACTTAGTATTTTTATCTTTCACTTTTTGCAGTGTATTGGCTAGATAAATAACAATTATGCCTATTGTAGCTAGTTTAAGGGTTAGCTGCTTTGCGTAATATAATTTATTACAGTCTTGCTAGCATATTGTCTGACTCATGGCCAATGACATTAGGCAGCATACTGGATCCAGTGTTATTTTTAGCGCACTGATGGCGACAAACGTATGAAAACTACTTGCCCTGCTTTACACGTGCAGTACGATTCCACTATTTTACCTGGACTGAATGTGCAGTTTATTGGGTGTTTGGGTTTTCTGCATCGATTACCAGCACTTCATGGTTACTCTTGTGTCTCCACCCGTTCCGTAAAAAATTTTGACGTCATGAAATAGTTAAGTCCTCTCCGGACGACTTTGCTGGTAAAGTTGGACGTATTTGGTAAGAAACAAACCGCAATATTTTCTAAATACAAGCGAGCGAGTCATGCTCAAACTTCTACTGTCCTATAGTCAATGCGGAACTGAGCAGCATTGCATGGGGCTCATAGCAACAGTAACTAAGGGGGTGGAGCTGTTTGGAGCGAGTCGGAAAGGTCCATTGTGTTTGTTCTTGTAAAAATATCCCTTGTAATCTTTGATATCAAATTTTTTCTACATTCTTTATATTGTTATCATTGGTCTTTGAATATGTGATGACTGATATTTGTTAAATGACAAAAAATCAACAAATACAGTATTTTTTAAAAGACAGAAGAAAATGAGCACAGGATATAAAATGTTTCCCTGTTGTTGACCACAGAGATTAGTTACTCATTTCACTCAGACCGCCTGCTTTGGTTTCTGTGCACAGACCCCATGTGCTCGATGGACGTGGTGTTCCTATTGGACAGCTCAGAGAAGGCCACGCCGCTGGTCTTCGAGAAACAGCGCGCGCTCGCCCGCATCTTCGCCCAACGGGTCATGCAGATGCAGACCTCGCATTGGCGGCTGCGGGTTCGACTCGCTGCGCTTCAGTACAGCAGCACCGTCTCCGTGGAGACGGGATTCCGTGATTGGCGGGACTTGGGGGAGTTCCACAGCCGGGTGGGCCGGATGGCGTACCTCGGGCAGGGCACCAATTCAGCGTACGCACACGCGCTCGGGAACGCCACCGAGATGTTTGTCCGCGAGACGGAACCCTCCAGCCTCAGGGTGGCGCTGTTGATGGGCGGCCGTCGCCAAGAGGGCGGGCGTTCGCACCGTAAACCTACTAACAGACAATCCAACTAGCGCCCGACCAGAACTGTGCTTCAATGACAATGAACTGCAAGACCAGCTGCTTCAGGAGATGGTGAGAGAGTGTGTGTGTGTGTGTGTGTGTGCACCTGGGCGCTATGTTTGTGGGGACCGACTTCTGAGAAATCACATATGTTTCGAGGATATTCGGGTTTGTGAGGACATTATGGGTGGTCCTCACTGAGGATTACAGAGAAATACAACTAATTGGTTACACTTCTGCTTTGGGAAAGGCTGTACAGAATAAATTTTAGTCAATGCAAGTATATCCGTGCAAATGTTTGCCTGTGTGTGTGTGTTTGAATTTTTCAAATGTTGATGTATGTGTGTGTGCCTGTGAGTAAGTTATTGGGTCAGTGTGTGTGTGTGAGAGAGAGAGAGAGAGAGTGTGTGAGTATGTTTGTTGTCTTTTTGTGTGAGTGTTTGTGTTAAGGTGAGAGTGCGCATGTTTGTGTGAGTGAGTTTGCGTGTGTATGGGAGTCTACAAGGGTTTCCTGTAAAGTATGGATGTTTGTAAGAGTGTGTGTATGTGTGTATGCGTGTGCGTCCTCGTGTGTGTGTGTGTGTGTGTGTGCAGATGAATGTTAAAGTGTGTTAGCGTACATGTCTGGATGTTTACAGTGTACTTATGGCGATCATTGTCAGACACAAAGCAGTAAAACATATCATCTCTCTGGGAAGATCAAAAACTGTCTATTCGTGGCTTGATGGAAAAAATACTGAACTGAACTGATCAATTGATTGATTGATCAATGGATTGATCGATTGATCGATGGATTGTCAGGAGGATGTTTGAGTAGTCCCCTGCCGCTGTGGACGGGAAAGGTTTTATTACACTACTGCTGTACTGCTGGTTTAGGCACAGCTGTTTAGAGAATGTAAAATCAGTGTTATGGGTTCGGAATGGAGTTCAGTCCGCACACATATGCACACACATGCACAAACACACACACGCACACTCTCACATACATACACACACACACACACACACACACACTTACCCTGTATCTACTGTAGCTGATTATAGTCCTTATTATAAATAGATTAGTCAGATTGAGGGAGCAGTTTAGATAATTTCAGCAGTGATCCCTCTTGATTTGGAGCATTTGTTTCTGATCTGCCGGATTACGCTCTTCAGAGAGACTCCGGTCTGTGTGAGGATGTTATGTTTGACTCTAAAACCTGTCCCTGCCCAGAGACACTGGCTCCAGCATTCATTTTATATCCACAGTACAGACCCTTCATGATCTTAGCCTGTGGTCACGTGGATCGTGGCTAATCAGATGTCACCACAGCAGATGAGAAGAGCACAGCGGTGAAATTTGATTGGGTGGCTGGAGAGTTTCATAAATGGTGACTGCGGACTGCAGACAAAAATTTGCCCTGAACACTTTGGGATTATGTTCTTCTGAATTTCAAAACTGTATTGAATGCATCAAATTGACCCCTGAGAATGAAATATTTGTTTTGTCATTTTCTTCCCCCTCCGCAAATAACAGGCCACTTCGAGGACAATCGTGCTGTTGTTGTAGGACAGATCAACACCAGGAAAAGAGCACATGTTTCATTTGCCATTGTGCCGTCCTGATGTTTTTTGTACCGTCTCAGAAAGGCTCTTCCACCATCATTTGAGATTCTTGCGAATACAGCATTATAAGTGAACTTATTTTTTTGAAGGGTGCCCCTCAATCACTTTAGGAACACTGCACCGGGGTAAAGTTAGGACTGTCATGTCAGTGGACAACTCTGTGTTCAGTGTAAGAAGCATGGTTTTAATTCAGTGCAACTCCCATACACATTCTATGAACACACCAGGGCCGTGTCCAAATCTGCTGACTAGCTCCCACTTTCTTATGAGCATACTGGGTAAGAAAGTTGTTATCTGGGCCCACTTGCTTACTGACATTACCCACAGTTCCATGGTTTCAGTGCATAGTCATGCCCAAAATCACTGCATCCACAAAGTTTGGATGCAAATGTGTACCATGTCATCTGATTGAGTTTTCCTCCTTAGTATTTTTTCAAAAGGCCAGTGCACTGCAAGATGTATGCCCGTGCAATAAAAGACACCCGCCTCTTTGATGATTTTTCCAAATGTGATTGGACATGGAAACAACCCTGCCTCTCCATAGCTTTCTTCTCAAGAAGTGTTTTCCCCAAATAAAATAGTCAAACTACAAACATAAGAAAGTAAAGCAGGGATTTCATGGAAAGTACATTTATGACACATATTGCATACTTAACATTTTGTGTACTCAGACTCAAGCGCTGCACTTGGGCTGGATACTGGTGCTAAGAAACCAGAATGGATGAAATGCAGAGGACAATTTACCTCTCAGGCTCAATAAAGTATGCATTTATCAGGTGTCTGTACAATCTCTGTGGTCATACTGGAGTTTTGAAACCTTGTGATTTGAAACCATGTCCTTTAGTTTTGAATAAAAACTACCCCTCACATGCTCCCTCACATCTCCAGGTGCGTTTTGTAAGAGTAGATGTGAGTACTGCGGTATGAGTGAGTGTTTTCCATAAAATGGCAGATGTGTACTGTATATCACCCCTAATAAATTTCTAAGCATCGTTTTCCTTCCTTCCTTTCAGACCAAGATCGCTGAAGACGGAGTGAGTATCTGCCCTTTAATGAGTGTTGATCCTGATGAGAGTTGTCATCTTTCCCATTTCTGAATTTTAACTTACTTCAGTGGTGGAATTGAACACAAGAATCATGTTGAGCAGCATTAGGGGTGAAAATATTGTAATATTTGGAGGAGGCTGTAATAATGTTTCTATTGCAAGTGTGTGAATGCAGGGTGTATGTGCTCTGTGATGAACTGGTAACATGTCCCACCACAAACCCACACACTGGCGTGCGCACACACAAACACACACACACAAACATGCACACACACACTGACACATGCACAAATACACACACACACACACACACACACACACACACACACACACACACACACCTGTATGAGCTGTATTGCTGTGGTCTGCCTTTGACTAATTGCATGAGGGGATATGCTCCAACTCTTCGTGACCCTGAATTGGTATAACGGGGTCAAGTAATGGATGGATAAAAGAATAGAACTCTGGGTTGAATTATTCACCCATTTTTAGGTCTGTAATGATATGTATGTGCTGGTTTCTGTTGCTGTGGCTGTTCTCTGTTTTGTGGCTGTTCTTTATTGCTGGGACTGTTCTCTGTTTCTGTGACTGTTCTTTATTGTTGTGGCTGTTTTCTGTTTCTGTGACTGTTCTTTATTGTTGTGGCTGTTTTCTGCTTCTGTGACTGTTCTTTATTGTTGTAGCTGTTTTCTGCTTCTGTGACTGTTCTTTATTGTTGTGGCTGTTTTCTGTTTCTGTGACTGTTCTTTATTGTTGTGGCTGTTTTCTGTTTCTGTGACTGTTCTTTATTGTTGTGGCTGTTTTCTGCTTCTGTGACTGTTCTTTATTGTTGTGGCTGTTTTCTGTTTCTGTGACTGTTCTTTATTGTTGTAGCTGTTTTCTGCTTCTGTGACTGATCTTTATTCTTGTGGTTATTGTCTGCTTCTGTGACTGTTCTTTATTGTTGTAGCTGTTTTCTGCTTCTGTGACTGTTCTTTATTGTTGTAGCTGTTTTCTGTTTCTGTGACTGTTCTTTATTGTTGTGGCTGTTTTCTGCTTCTGTGACTGTTCTTTATTGTTGTGGCTGTTGTCTGTTTCTGTGACTGTTCTTTATTGTTGTGGCTGTTGTCTGTTTCTGTGACTGTTCTTTATTGTTGTGGCTGTTTTCTGTTTCTGTTACTGTTCTTTATTGTTGTAGCTGTTTTCTGCTTCTGTGACTGTTCTTTATTGTTTTAGCTGTTTTCTGCTTCTGTGACTGTTCTTTATTGTTGTGGCTGTTGTCTGTTTCTGTGACTGTTCTTTATTGTTGTGGCTGTTTTCTGTTTCTGTAACTGTTCTTTATTGTTGTGGCTGTTGTCTGCTTCTGTGACTGTTCTTTATTGTTGTGGCTGTTTCTCTGTTTCTGTAACTGTTCTTTATTGTTGTGGCTGTTTTCTGCTTCTGTGACTGTTCTTTGTTGTTGTAGCTGTTTTCTGCTTCTGTGACTGATCTTTATTGTTGTGGCTGTTGTCTGCTTCTGTAACTGTTCTTTATCGTTATAGCTGTTTTCTGCTTCTGTAACTGTTCTTTATTGTTGTAGCTTTTTTCTGTTTCTGTAACTGTTCTTTATTGTTGTAGCTGTTTTCTGCTTCTGTAACTGTTCTTTATTGTTGTGGCTGTTTTCTGTTTCTGTGACTGTTCTTTATTGTTGTGGCTGTTTTCTGTTTCTGTAACTGTTCTTTATTGTTGTGGCTGTTTTCTGTTTCTGTGACTGTTCTTTATTGTTGTAGCTGTTTTCTGCTTTCTGTGACTGTTCTTTATTGTTGTGGCTGTTTTCTGTTTCTGTGACTGTTCTTTATTGTTGTGGTTGTTTTCTGTTTCTGTAACTGTTCTTTATTGTTGTGGCTGTTTTCTGCTTCTGTGACAGTTCTTTATTGTTGTAGCTGTTTTTTGCTTCTGTGACTGTTCTTTATTGTTGTGGCTGTTTTCTGCTTCTGTGACTGTTCTTTATTGTTGTAGCTGTTTTCTGCTTCTGTGACTGTTCTTTATTGTTGTAGCTGTTTTCTGCTTCTGTGACTGTTCTTTATTGTTGTGGCTGTTTTCTGCTGTGACTGTTTTCTTATTGTTGTGGCTGTTTTCTGTTTCTGTGACTGTTCTTTATTGTTGTGGCTGTTTTCTGCTTCTGTAACTGTTCTTTATTGTTGTGGCTGTTTTCTGTTTCTGTGACTGTTCTTTATTGTTGTGGCTGTTTTCTGCTTCTGTAACTGTTCTTTATTGTTGTGGCTGTTGTCTGTTTCTGTGACTGTTCTTTATTGTTGTGGCTGTTTTTTGTTTCTGTGACTGTTCTTTATTGTTGTTGCTGTTTTCTGTTTCTGTAACTGTTCTTTATTGTTGTGGCTGTTGTCTGTTTCTGTGACTGTTCTTTATTGTTGTGGCTGTTTTCTGCTTCTGTGACTGTTCTTTATTGTTGTTGCTGTTTTCTGTTTCTGTAACTGTTCTTTATTGTTTTGGCTGTTTTCTGTTTCTGTAACTGTTCTTTATTGTTGTGGCTGTTTTCTGCTTCTGTGACTGTTCTTTATTGTTGTGGTTGTTGTCTGCTTCTATGACTGTTCTTTATTGTTGTGGCTGTTGTCTGCTTCTGTGACTGTTCTTTATTGTTGTGGCTGTTTTCTGCTTCTGTGACTGTTCTTTATTGTTGTGGCTGTTTTCTGCTTCTGTGACTGTTCTTTATTGTTGTGGCTGTTTTCTGCTTTTGTGACTGTTCTTTATTGTTGTGGCTGTTTTCTGCTTCTGTGACTGTTATTTATTGTTTTGACTGTTTTCTGCTTCTGTAACTGTTTTTTATTGTTGTGGCTGTTTTCTGCTTCTGTGACTGTTCTTTATTGTTTTGACTGTTTTCTGCTTCTGTAACTGTTTTTTATTGTTGTGGCTGTTCTCTGTTTCTGTGACTGTTCTTTTTTTTTTGGTTGTTCTTGTTTTGTGACTGTTCTTTGTTGCTGTGCCTGTTCTTTGTCTTGTGGCTGTTCTTTATTTCTGTGCCTTTATTTTTTTTTTGTTCTGGCTGTTTTGTTTGTCTGATCTTTTTTGTTTTGTTTGTTCTGTTTTGTGACTTTTCTTTTTATTGTTGTGGGCTATTCTGTGTTTCAGTGATTTCATTACTGATTTGCCTGTTCTCTGTTTCTGTGACTGTTCTTTATTACTATGCCTGTTCTCTGTTTCTTTGACTTTTTTATATTGTTGTGGCTGTTCACTGTTTCTATCATTGTTCTTTGTTGTTTTGGCGGTTTTTTGTGTTGTGGTTGTTCTATATTGCTGTTATTGTTTTTTTTGTGGCTGTTTATTATTGCTGTGACTGCCCATTGTTTTTGTGACTCTTCTTTATTACAGTGTCTGTTCTCTGTCTTTTTGCCTGTTCTTTATTGCTGTAACTGTTCTCTGTTATTGAGGTTTCAAGTGCTGGTGGTGTCTGATGATTGCCCATTTGAATCTGGGACCCAGCTTTCTCTCTCTTTCTCTCTCTCTCTCTCTCTTTTCTCTCTCTCTCTCTCATCTCTCAGTGCCCACAGCCAAATTTCTGCTCCTGTGAAAAAGGTGCACGGGGAACTCCTGGCAGCCCGGTGAGTACAGTGAGCCTGAGAACCCAATATGTGAAGAAAGAATGCTGTATCTGACTTAATATTTATGCACACATACTTCTCACACACACACACACACACACACACACACACACATCACCCAGAGGTACTGACAGCAGTCACTAACACACAAGTGCACATGCAGTTGTGCAGTGTTAATGGATTTTAATCTCAATGGAGCCTGCCACCCTCACATACAGTGGAAAAGCATGGCGGAGAAAGCCTTTTTGTGCTGTCAGAAGTATGTAGGAGTAGTGTGCATACAGATGGCCTAAGAAGTTTGTAATTACTCGTGGGAATACTGATTTTTCAAGGATACTCAATTATGCAATGTTTTTGGTTTGTACAGCTAAGAAACTATGGTGGAAAGCTCAATAGTTAATAATTATTCTCATTTAAATACATTGCTATTTTATGGCAGCAATATTTTTTGTAAGTAGTCAGTGTCTATTTATTTTATTTTTTTAAATTTTTTTTTAGTATTTATTTGTTTTTGTGTTCATACAGTTGCATGCTACCTTTTTTTTCTGAACTTGCTGGAAAAAAAAAATCCTCATGCTGGATTTTGTTCCTCTTCCTTGATTACGGCCGAGAGCTCTTGATTGCTTTCCGCGTGGTGATTGTGATTTCTGAATTTGGAAGTGGGGGCTTTCAGGAGTACATGATGGTAGCGCGAGTTAAGAGGGTTGGAGTAGGAAAACAGTGGGTCTCTTTTTTGAGAATTACACCGTGAAACTCATGGGAATTATGCGGTTAGTGTTCATCTGCTGTGGTTCTCCTTTGGTCTGAAACAGATGAATAAGGATACCGACTGTGGTCATAGGTAATATTCAGTGAAATATAGGCATCCATTCTCAGTCTTCTGTGCATGTATCGTATTATTCTCCGTGCTGTATTGTCATAAATACATCCTTCTTCTGCTACTATGATCTGATGATTCACATCATGGACCATGCATCCTGAGTTTCTTCTTCTCTTCTTTTGTGTCTGCTCAGGGTAAAAAGGGGGATGTCGGGAATCGAGGTCCTCCAGGACCCAAAGGAGCAAAGGTGAGTATGTTTTTTTTTCCAAGACTAGAGTTCTACCTGCAGACACTGTAACCCCCAGGACTAGAGTTGAACCTCCAGACAATGAGTCCCCCCAGGACTGGAGTTAAACCTGTAGACACAGTGGCCCTCCAGGACTGGAGCTAAACCTGCACACACTGTGGTCCTCCAGGACTGGAGTTAAACCTGCAGACACTGTGGTCCTCCAGGACTGGAGCTAAACCTGCAGACACTGTGGTCCTCCAGGACTGGAGCTAAACCTGCAGACACTGTGGTCCTCCAGGACTGGAGCTAAACCTGTAGACACTGTGTCCCTCCAGGACTGGAGTTAAACCTGCAGACACTGCGGCCCTCCAGGACTGGAGTTTAACCTGCAGACACTGTGTCCCTCCATGACTGGAGTTAAACCTGCAGACACTGTGGTCCTCCAGGACTGGAGTTAAACCTGCACACACTGTGGTCCTCCAGGACTGGAGTTAAACCTGCAGACACTGCAGCCCTCCAGGACTGGAGTTAAACCTGCAGACACTGCAGCCCTCCAGGACTGGAGTTAAACCTGCAGGCAGACACTGCCTGCAGCCCTCCAGGACTGGAGTTAAACCTGCAGACACTGCAGCCCTCCAGGACTGAAGTTAAACCTGCAGACACTGCGGCCCTCCAGGACTGGAGTTAAACCTGCAGACACTGCAGCCCTCCAGGACTGGAGTTTAACCTGCAGACACTGTGTCCCTCCAGGACTGGAGTTAAACCTGTAGACACAGTGGCCCTCCAGGACTGGAGTTAAACCTGCAGACACTGCAGCCCTGCAGGACTGGAGTTAAACCTGCAGACACTGCGGCCCTCCAGGACTGGAGTTAAATCTGCAGACACTGTGGCCCTCCAGGACTGGAGTTATACCTGCGGACACTGCGGCCCTCCAGGACTGGAGTTAAACCTGCAGACACTAAGGTCCTTTAGGACTGGAGTTAAACCTGCTGACACTGCGGCCCTCCAGGACTGGAGTTAAACCTGCAGACACTGCGGCCCTCCAGGACTGGACTTCAACCTGCTGACACAGCGGTCCTCCAGGACTGGAGTTAAACCTGCAAACTGCGTTGAGTTAAATCTGTAGTCACTGCAGCCCTCCTGGATTAGAATTAAACCTGCAACTGCAGCCCTCCAGGACTGGAGTTAAACCTGCAGACACTGCGGTCCTTCAGGACTGGAGTTTAACCTGCAGACACTGAGACACCTGCTGACACAGCGGTCTTCCAGGACGGCCCTCCAGGACTGGAGTTAAACCTGCAGACACTTTGGCCCTCCAGGACTGGAGTTAAACCTGCAGACACTGCGGCCCTCCAGGACTGGAGTTAAACCTGCAGACACTGTGTCCCTCCAGGACTGGAGTTAAACCTACAGACACTGCGGCCCTTCAGGACTGGAGTTAAACCTGCTGACACAGTGGCCCTCCAGGACTGGTGATTAAAATGGGAAATTGTTTGCGATGCATTTTCATGCCTTATATCTTTTGCTATTCCAGGGGGAGCACGGTCACAACGGTCTTCAAGGAATTGAGGGAATTCAGGTAAAAACAGGTGGCTCTTCCAGTGGAATGGATCAGCTGTGCACCCGTCTGCTCACAATGGGAATCCTAATCCTCATGTGGATCCATTCCTGGTTTTCTCTCTTTACTCCTGCTCACAGCCATCCCATAATTTACAGATCATTGTATGATTGACAGCCAAAGACTGTTAATTAAAGCCTTGTCTTGTCTCCCTGCCACGCCTCTTTTTCCACAGGGCAAACCCGGAGGTCGAGGAGACAAGGTGTGTACATAAATCACAGCATGTTGCTCTTCACAGCTTTACTCCTCTGAAAATACCACTGAAATGAACCTACCAGGACAACCTGTCCATAACGTTGCACTCAAACTGCAAAGTGCTTTGAGCTTTCTGGCTTTGTACTGCTGCTTACCAGATCTTAGAGTGATGGATACGAGGTTAACGGAACACTATCCTGGCCGAGCATGCGCAGTGGATGTTTGTAGGTTTTGTGATATTTTCTAGCAAATTCCAATTTGCTTGTGTAGCTGCACATAATCTTAGCATCTTCACAGCAACCCACGAAGAGCACACAATGTCGTCGAGTGATATCCGTCAGTGTGCACTTTGCTAAATGCCACTGCATTGCTTTTTCGAGGCAAATATTCGCCTTCTTGCTCTGCCTGGACGATGGCGCTCAAAAAAACGTCTCAAAGTTAGCGCAAGCAAAATGGATGTATAAAAACCTGAAATGAAAATATACTATTCTGCCTCAACAAAATTATTTATTATCGCTAAAAAACAGCAAAGGGATGGCTATGATGCGATTTAAACAAGCAACCTCCATCAGAGTGATAAACTTGAAAAAAATAGACAATTTTCTTTTCAAATTTCTGCAGCACGATGTGTTCATTTGGTGACAGGGTTCCTTTAAAGTAGGGTTTGTTAGCTTAGCAATCCTAACATAGCAATCTGCATCCTTTTTGTATGAACCATATCGGTGTTACAGCCCTGTTTTCCAGATCGCTGCTGTCCAGATACTTATGGACTGTACTGAAAGTATGCAGTGCTGAAAGAATACTTCCTGGGTATGCTGTAATATTAGTTCTGAAGTTGTTGATTGTCCAACTGATACCCTAATTCCTGCAATGTCTGCGTCTGAATAATTCTACCATATTTTCGAAGATGCACCTATTTGCTTGAAGGTGATTGGACACCTGCATGTGCTTATCTATGTAGGTGCACAGTTGCACATGACGTTCGACAACACATTCAGCTACAAATACCGTATTCTTCGGCATGAATCAAAGGACACGCTCCTTGTTGCTAGTATGAATGTCACAGCAAATTGCAGGAGGGTATCTCTTCTACATCCAGGAGATTGCTGTCACGTCAGAGGTGTTAACCCTCTGTGGGTCAGAAAGTAGAATTCCTGCCTTGTTTTACTTCCACCCATAATCTCAGCCTGCTGATCACACTCGATAGCTCCACCTGCTGGCTGAAGGGTTGTCCTGATCAAAGATGATAGAGCACCGCAAAGCTGTGCAAAATGGCTTCCTCAACTGAAAATACATGCAAAAGCAAGTACTATGGAATAGGGCTGAACGCCTGTCATTTTAGAAAACAACTCCGCTGGTTGCATCCTCGTTCTTTGGGCATTATCAATTCTCAGATAGCACCATCCATTTGCTTTGCAAACTGCATCTTGGAGAAGTACCTGAACAGACTTGAGAAATGACAAATGCCGATCTTAGTAAAATGACGGCGAGCCGCACTCATGCTCGTACTACAGAAATGTGGAAGAGTAAGCCAGTGGTTCTCAAACTCGGTCCTGGCGCCCCACTGTGTGTGCTTGTTTTTGTTCTGACCACAATTACAATTTTAGGATTTTAACAAGCTGCTGATTTGCCTTAATTAGGTGCATTTATGTTTATAGCAGTTATTTGTCCTCTTAAGCCATATTTGACAAATCTGCACATGCCATGAAGAGTTAAAATTTCATATCCACAATGAGATATGTTAGAAACCAGTATAAATAACTGCAGAGGGCAATGTGACCAAACCCTTAATCAACGTAAACAATCAATAGGTTCCTCATTGGTGAAACTGTCAACACATGGTTGCAAAAACCAGCAATTTATTTGTCAAACAGTAAAGTCACACCTGTTTTGTTTCATGTTCGTTTTATTAAGTTCAGACAAAGTATTTTGAAAGAATTCAAAACACCTGTGTTCAACAACCCAGTTTGGAGTTTACTGATTTTCTGAGAGTCTGATTTGATCTGTTTAGAAATGTTTTTACCTGAAAATCCTCACAATATGGGAAAATAAGCATAACATGTTTGAGGGTTTTTATTCTTCATGGGACAATGGATACGTCCATAAAAATACAGCTAAAGGTGGTAAATAACTGTTCTAAACATGGATTGCAGCTAATTAAGACAAATCCACACCTTGTTAAAATCCTAAGATTACAACTGTGGTTGGACCAAAAACCAGCATACACAGTGGGGCGCCAGGAACGAGTTTGAGAACCACTGGAGTAAGCCATCCTGTGGTGCTTTATGGCACTTTATCATCTTTGGTCCTGATCAGCTAATCTATGGTGGTTGGAACCAAATCCTGGAGTGGAGTTTTACTTCCTCGATGGGGATTTCAACCTCTGAGTGATGCGCCCTGGGAATAAATAATCAAGGATAGTTTTAAAAAATATTTTCTCTTTATTTTTAGGGGCAGCGAGGAGAACGAGGGGCCCCAGGAGAAAAGGGAGCTCAGGTGGGAGTTTCAGTTCGAAAACTGGCGTAATCTGATTAGCTGTCGCTCAGGACTAAATGGATGTTCTGATTTCTGTTTTGCATGCGATCTGATCGGGTATTGCCCTGGATTTACGGATGTTCTGGTGAATCCCCGCAGGGACCGGACGGGCCTATCGGACAACGGGGAGTCAGAGGCGAGCAGGTGCCCGCTGTTTTCCTCCACTCATCCGTCTTTTCATGACATATAATGTACTCCGCCGTGACCATATTTTGCTCCCGAAAAATAATTCATCTTACAGCAAGGGGCCCCCCTTTTTGTTCGCGGAAAAAGCCCAGCGTTTGTGGCTGCTACGAGCACCGGATTGGACAGATCAGTCTCCATTGACGGCTCTTATTATCATAATTGAATCGTGCTCTTTGGTCTTTGGCCAGAACAAAATTTTATAATTCTTCATATGTTATGTTTACATGATATACTGTATATATGACGACCTGCTCTACTCTCGGAAAAAAATCATCTGTTTAACAGCAGGGGTACCAGCTTTGCTCCAGAAGGAGCCTGAATTTCAGGCAACAGCAGCAAAAAACTCCAGAGGTTTAACTGATGGGTTATGATTGACAACCCTTATTCATCCAAATTCAGATTTGAACTCTTAGTGCTGGGCTTTGATGATTATTATTTTATCATGTTAGCCTGGGTGTGGTATCAAAATCAGTTTGGTGAGTACTCACTGACGTTGCCCTGGAGACGGGGGGCGGCGTGATAGGGGGGAGGGGGTGTTTCGCGAGGAAGTCATATCCCCATCTAACCTAGTAGTGGAATGTGCACACATGGAATGTGAATGCAGGATTATGGGTAACCCCAGGACTTGTGGCTGAAGCGACATCAGTAGATCCGCCTCGGCGGTGTATTTTTTCCCACACAGGACTGCACTTTTGTCTGAGGGATCAGACATTACTTTGATAATAGCAGCTTCCTTTTTGAGCTGCTAATTGAGCTTCTGGGGCAAAAAAAAAAAATTCCCAGGGGGCACTTCTGTTGTTCTGCATCCCTGAGCACAGTTTCTTCCAATAAATTTTATTGGCAACAATTGTTACACTCACTGGCCTCCAATTGCAATGCTCCTGGGGATTGGAGAGAGAATCAGAGTACCCAATGGTTAGTAGTTTTCAGCAATGGGGAAATGCTGTAAATGTCCCACTCACCTTGTTCTGAGGCCAAAGACAGCAGGACATTGAGTGGAAACTGCAAAACCACAACTGGACCATGAGGTGCTGGACCACAGTTTAACAGGTTGTAAAATCATTAACACATGTTTAACAATTTGAGTGAAAAGCCCTAAATCACACGTAAAGGACTCTGTCCGTGCCACGGACTGAGCGTGCTCTGAGATACAGTAAATGTGTTCCAGGTCTGGAGCTGAAAGACATACTGTACGCTGCACACCCCTATTTTTGCCAATGACTCTGACTCCTCTGCAGGGTCTACCTGGACCAGCTGGTGACCAAGGACCCTCTGGACGTGAAGGACCCAGAGTAAGGATGCACAAAAGTATGCCTGTTTAAAAAAATCACAGCGTGCAGAGTTATTATAAATATTTACATGCTGGCAGCTGGATTGGCTCACAGGTGCCGTTTTAAAGTGAAGAGTGACAACAACAGATCAAATCCCTGTCGTGCCAGTGCCGTCTGTGGCCAGCAGCCTATTAAGAGCAGTGTATTATTCCTTTATGCTGCTCAGGGAAATGGGAGGGATACATTCAGTTTGGGTCAGCATGGTTTCTTACTTAAGCACCTCCTATTCGCTATCTGGGTGCACATCAGTTGCATTCTGCATATGCACATCTTTGTATTTCCCCTACCCTTGTTGTGTGCATGTAAGAATGGAGACTGTGAGTGAAAAGGGGGCAGCCAGGCGGTTATCTCAGAGGAGAGCTGCAAACTGTCTGCGCTCTACAGAGATGGCAGCATGAGTCACGTACGATCATGCTTGTATATGTCACGGTCAGATTTTGAGACCAGTCATTTCATGAAATGACTAAAAATTTCAGTCATTTCATGAAGTGGCTAGTGCTAAACTTCAGTCATTTCACAAAATGACTGGTTTCACAATCTGACTGTAACATATATATTGGTCATTGGACATTCCAGGTTCTGGTGGGAACAAATTTTTAAATAAAAATTAAATGACAACTGACGTCACCACATTTCACTGGATTGAGCCTCGTTCAAGACTGAATATAATTTTGAAAGGAAATTCTCTGCACACATCTCATTTTTGTGGAGGAGTGCGGTGAATCTGGCCGCAAGTGAAATAATCTGTGGCACAATAGGCCTGACTCTGCTTGCTTTTTCATACAGGGCGAACGAGGGCCAACAGGGATTACTGGGTTACCTGGGAACCCTGGAGTCGGGTATCCCGGACCAAA
This sequence comes from Gymnothorax javanicus, assembly GCA_029692085.1. NCBI lineage: Eukaryota > Metazoa > Chordata > Actinopteri > Anguilliformes > Muraenidae > Gymnothorax > Gymnothorax javanicus. The sequence continues at coordinate 139,330,368 of CM056197.1, forward strand.
GGTGAGGAGGGGGTGAGGTGGGGAAGATAGCTTAGAATTTCACCTTAAACATTTTCTACACGTGACTTTATTTGGTTATCAGTAGAACAGATACTCACTGAGTGACATTCAAACTTTAGCATATTTTGACTGCACCATTCACTGATTAAAAAGCCCACTCGCTCAGTGACTGACGTACTAAATGACTGGTGATCTGATTGGTTGGTTCCCTGAAAATCCTGATCTGATTGGTTCCGTCTCTGAAAGTTCTTAATCTGATTGGTTAGATGCCTGAAAGCTCCTTAAACTGTTTGGTTGGGTTTCTGAAAGCTCCTGCTCTGATTGTTTTGGTCCTCAAAGATCCAAATCAGATTGGTTGGGTGTTTGAAAGCTTCTTAGTTTGATCAGTTTGGATAGCTCCTGCTGTCATTGGCTAGATCCCTGAAAGATCCTGATCGGATTGGTTTAGTCCCTGAAAGATCTAGATCTGATTGATTGGGTGTCTAAAAGTTGAAAAAATCTGATGGGTTGGGTCTCTGATTGCTCCTTATTTGATTGGTTGGGCATCTGATAGTTCCTGCTCTGATTGGTTGGGTCTTTGATATCACCTGATGTAATTGGTGGGGGGTCTGATAGCTCCATAATCTGATCCGTCAGGTTTTTGATAGTTTTTGATTTGATTGGTTGGGTGTCTGAAAGCTCTGTATCCCAATTGGTTTGGTCTCTGATAGCTCCTGCTCTGATTGGTTGGGTCCCTGAAAGATTGTGATCTAATTGGTTGAGTTCCTTAGAGTTCCTGAACTGATTGGTTGGTTGTCAGAAAGATCATTAATCTGGTCAGTTGGGTCTTTAAAACTCCTGATCTAATTGGTTGGGTTTCTGAAAGCCCCTTAATTTGGTCATTTGGCTTTCTGGCAGCTTTTGATCTGATTGGTTGGGTCTCTGATATCTATTGATCAGGGTGCATTTCTCAAAATCACAGATGCTAACTTACATAGTTGGAACCATTGTTAGCAATTAAGCTGTTAGGAAACACACCCCTGATTACTTGGCTCCCTGAAAGCTGTGACCTGACTGATCCATTTTCTGAAGACTCTAATCTCATTGGATGAATCCCTGTGTTGCAGGGTGACAAAGGGGCCAGGGCGGCCTACCCCACCTGGACCTGCCGGAGTTGGAAAGCCTGGACTGCCTGTAAGTCTGCCTTGCAATACCGCTCTTTGCCAATAGAGGGTGAAGATGTACATTAATTGTTATCTGGAGAATTACTTTCCCTGTAATTCTGTGTGTTTGTGTGCGTGTGTTTGTGTTTTAAGGGTCTCCCTGGAACTATAGGGCTGCAGGGAATTCCAGGAGTGCCTGGTGAGGGGATCCCAGGCCCTAAGGTGAGTCCAAAATACAGCAAAGTCAGCTAGCTACCTAATGCAAACTCCACAAGCTCCAAATTATATCTAGCAATATCTGTCAACTTACCCAGTTGCTTGACGGCTCAGTTTCCTTCTCTGATGAGTGGGGGGGGGGGGATTGCGCTGATCGTCTGCTACCTCAACATGACGTGCTCATGAAGATAAGACTTTTAACACATTAACACTGCAGAGCTCCAGGGCATAATTACTGGTGGCATTTGAATTTGATGGCTAGACAGCATTGAGCATTTTCTGGTGGTGATGATGATACTGGAACCCGACTAACCCTGGATTTACACCAGATGCGTGTTTGGTCCGGCCTCTGCCCGACTGCGTGTTGGATCCAACTTCGCCATCCGTCAGCGCCCACCGGTTGCGTACTGATTGCGAATGGGTGTGCAGCAGGGCGGACGGCAAGAGACCTGAGACTGGCTAGATCATGCAGTAATTACAAAATAAAGTGTGATCGCCAGAGATGAAACCATACATTTAACGTAATTACAAACAGGCAACAGGCTTTTTTCTCTATCAAAGAAGTTGACAAACGGTTTATTTGTTAGGAAAGTGCTTTGTCGATTCAGTTAAAATATTTTATTATGTTTGTTGCTGTCCTAGCCTACTTTACGATCTGGCTTCAACACTGGGTGTTTTAATGCTGCATTTGAGTGCCGGTTGACTTGCTCTAAGACAATTATAAAAAGTGGGGTCGTAATTCTGTGGTTTTCCACCTACATTCTGTTGGGATGTTGTTTTCAAACCTGGCTCCGCCGGTTACTACATTTTGTTGAAGTAGTGAGGTGAAATCATTGGTGAAATACGTACGAGGGAGTATTTTAAACAGGATGTATACGCCCAGCTTCCTGTCGAAGTGCTGTGCCGTGCTCCGCCGTCTGGCAAAAATAGAACCATTGTGTATCGGTTGCAAGGGCTGTGCACTGTCGGACCTGGGACGGAGGCGACACGCAGTGCGACGGATCCAGATTAAATGCACTCATTGACTAAAGTAGAAACGTATTTGCTCTGACGGCGTGGCGGAGCGGAGATGGACAGAACACGCATCTGGTGTAAATCCAGGGTAACGGTCTGTGTCCAGGGTAGCTGTAAATTCAAGATTTCATGCTCTAATCATTGTAGTCTATGCACAGTTAATAAAATGTATTTAGCATGTTTTAAGTTTGCAGTTGCCCCAGACACCATTTCCTTGCATCCCGTATGCTATTTTTATCATCCCTGGGACAAGGGACATCCTTATTTCTGTGACCTTCCATGTGGTGAAATTTTCATTAGTTGAACTTTTATTCTGAGTTATGAGCAATTGTCTTGATGAAATTTGTGTTTTTTCCTTCCCCTGGATACACTCATTATTGAACCAATAAAAAACCATGTAAGAACAAGTCATTGCCAGAGTGTTATGGTCCAGACCAGGAATCAAGTGCAGAGACAGACTTGCAATAAAACTGGTAATTTACTGGCAGCAGTACAGTCATGAGGAAGATGAAACCATGTGGTGAGTAGGCCGGGACAGAACTGTAGAAAGAAGAGGAACAGTTCAGCACAGGAGTAATAGGCAATGCTTGGCTACTGTCACCAGCCACTGGCTTCCAGTGTGCTGCCAGATGTTGAAGCACTTGCCAGCACTGGACTGCCCCCAAAGAGGAGGGTTGTTGCTCAGAGGAATTTAGTCCCAGCCCTGGCCACAGCTCTGGGTTGGAAGCTTGTTCTTGACAGACTTGATATAGAGACCACACTTGCAGGGGTTAACAAGAATATGATCCCAGTGCTGGACCTTGATTAGCATTGGAAGCTTGTTCTTGAAAACTGGAGTTGATGGACAGGATTATTAACTAATGACAATAATGGTTTCAAAGAGACTTTAGCTGCCACTAAAGTACTGGTTGCATTAAGATGAAGACGAAGATGTTTACTAACACACGTGACTTGAAGTTCAGTATAAATGCAACTTTACAATCCAGCAACAAGCACGAGCATTAGAAAGCTTTAATACCCATCACTTGCCCATTAGGAAAAGAGTGAGCAACAATATTCAGCCGAGAGGGGAGACACGCACAAGAAATACACCAATCACAACAGACATGCACCTAATAGACATACATGCTTCTGAATTGCAAACAGACCCACTAGGCATACACACAAGGGTTGTGACACAGAGAATTTCCCATGGTCAAGAGTACCAACATAGGACTCTTGTTGTTACTTTGCAGAGAGTTTTAGCCTGGATTAATTCCGGATGTGACGGAGGCATGAGTCTTTCATTTTTCTGCGGAAAACAGAAACTCGCAACCAACACTGGCTTTTTTCACTGAAGATGGCACACCAGTGATTTAAAGCATTTTTCATCCACCTACCTGGGATGGATCAGCTCTGTAGCCCTTGTATCTTGTCAGGTTATCGCTGTAATGGTCTCGAAGCTACTGATAAACACCACAGGCTTGTACATCTGTTTACAATTCTCTAAACTGCTACGTCACTTGTCTATAATAGCTGTGTGTGTCTGTGTGTGTGTTGGTGTTCAGGGAGATCAAGGTCTTGAAGGTCCGATGGGACAGAGAGGGTCTCCTGGAGTCGGGGTCAAAGGTGACAAGGTAACTTGCGACCTTAAGCAGCCATACAGATTAGCAACTTTAAGGGTCTGGTCTGTAACAAACAGCGTGAACTTTGACCTCTTATCTTTGCCCATTGCCAGGGAAACGCAGGGGGAAAGGGTTTGCTGGGGCCCCTCGGATTTCCAGGATCAGGGATCCAAGGAGAGAAGGCAAGACCTCCCATCATTATCGTCATCATCTTTCTTCCTCATCATGTCTTCCTTCCATCTCTCCCTCTTATTGCTGTTTTTGTGTTCTTTCCCTCCTCTATTTAGGGGGATCAAGGGCCAGTGGGGCCTCCCGGTCCTAGAGGAGCACCTGGAGTTGGATTGGTGGGCCCTAAGGTGAGTTTGGGGCTGGAGGAGAAAGGGTTTTTCTTATTTCTGAAGCTATTGTCATTTAGAGGTGTCCAGCACTGCTTCTGGAGATGTTTCATCCTGTAGGTCTACACTCTCAGCCTAACAAAGCACACCTCATTCAACAGCTAGGGCTTTTCAAACCTGTTCCTGGAGATACACAGCGAGGAAAATAAGTATTGAACATGTCAACATTTTTCTCAGTAAATATATTTCTAATGTGGCTAATGACATGAAATTTTCACCCGATGTTGGTAGCTACCCAAGTAATCCACACATACAAAGAAATCAAAACAATTATGTCCATAAATTAAGTTATGTGTAATAAAGTGGAATGGCACAGGGAAAAAGGTACTGAACACGCTTACTGAAATTTATTTATTACTTTGTAGAAAAGCCTTTGTTGGTAATGACAGTTTCAAGGCGCCTCCTGTATAGAGAAACTAGTCGCATGCATTGCTCAGGTGTGATTTTGGCCCATTCTTCCACAAAACTGTCTTCAAATCTTGAAGGCTACGGGGGCCTCTTCTTTGAACTCTGATCTTCAGTTCTTTCCATAGATTTTCAATTGGATTCAAGTCAGGTGATTGACAGGGCCATTCTAGCAGCTTCATTTTCTTTCTCTGGAAACAAATTCTGTTTCCTTGGCTGTGTGTTTGGGGTCATTGTCTTGCTGAAATGTCGACCCTCGTTTCATCTTCAGCATCCTGGTAGATGGCAGCAGATTCTTATCGAGAATGTCTTGGTACATTTCTCCATTCATCTGTCCTTCAATTATATGAAGTCTGTTAGTACCATGAGCTGAAAAACAGCCTCACACCATAAGTTGGTATGGTGTTTTGGGGGTGATGTGCAGTGTCGTTTGTCCTCCAAACATGGTGTGGGCTATGACATCCAAAGAGTTCTATTTTGGTCTCAACTGACCAGACTATATTCCCCCAGTATTTCATGGGCTTGTCCAAATGTTGTGCAGCAAACTTTAAATGAGCTTCAACATGCTTTTCTTCAGCAATGGAGTCTTGTGCGGTGAGTGTGCATAGAGGCCATGGCAGTTGAGTGCATAACTTATTGTTTTCTTTGAAACAACTGTACCTGGTAATTCCTGGTCTTTCTGAAGGTCTCCGTGCGAGTGGTCCTTGGCTCTTGGACAACTCTTCTGATTATTCTTTTGACTCCTCTGTCAGAAATCTTGCAAGGAGCACCAGGTCGTGGCCGGTTTATGGTGAAATGATGTTCTTTCCACTTCTGGATTATGGCCCTAACATTGCTCACTGGAACATTCAGAAGTTTGGAAATACTTCTGTCACCAATGCCATCAGTATGTTTTGCAACAATAAGGTTGCAAAGGTCTCGAGAACTCTTTGCTTTTACCCATCATGAGATGCTTCTTGTATGACACCTTGGTAACGAGAAACCTTTTTATAGGCCCTCAATTAGGACTAAACCAGCTGATATTAATTTGCACTGATAGGGGGCAGGATTGCTTTCTAAATACTGACAAATTTCAGCTGATTTCTTGGCTTTCCATGTCATTTTGCACCTCCTTTTCTTCAGGTGTTCAATACTTATTCCCTGTGTCATTCCTCTTCATTGCACATAACTTAATTTATGGACTTATTTGTTTTGATTTCTTTGTATGTGTTGATAATTTGGGCTGTTACCGACATCTGGTGAAAATTTCATGTCAATAGCCCCATTAGAAATATATTTACTGACAAAAATGTTGACGTGTTCAAAACTTATTTTCCCAGCTGTGCTATTCTGTAGGGTCTCACTCTAACCCGAACAAGGCACACCTCATTCAACAGCTATAGCAGGGCAGCCCAACCCTGTTCCAAGAGAAACTATAGTCAAACTAGTTGCCAATATTGGCAAGCTAGCGTCTATTGAGTTGGCATACATACATACACAGGAGCACCCAGTTGGCTGCGGCCTGGTGTACCGATTACTAACCATAATCCAGTCAGCTAGAACATAAAGTAAGTTTGTTGGATACGCAGTGGACCTGTTATTACCAACACTAGTTGACTGACAATTTCTCAGACCTTCATTCAGAATGCTTTGAGAAAGGCTGGACAGAAAAGTCGGTGGGGGCATTTAAACCACCCTCTTATGATTTCTGGAAAATCGCAAAAGATCACAGGTTCCGTCAGATCCGTGTCCAGTCCTTCTCTTCTTGATTTAAATGCGGCAGACCTGAGCGGGGGAGATTCTTCTGAGAGTGAAAGCAAAATGACGGTTTGATTTATTGAAAGTTTAACGCTGCCTGCATCCTCTAATCCTCCCTGTGCGGCAGGGGTGCGTGACGGACTAAGCCAACCGCGAAAACGTGAGCCCGGCACTTTCCGCGGACGAGTGTCAGGTGCCTGGGCGTAATTCGCTGCAGACCGTCTCTCCCCTCTCAGCCGCTCAGCATTCAGGCATCCGGTTTAAAGGGCTGTCAGTAATGCGATTACTGTAACTTCCTCCGGGAGTTCAGGCTTCTGGCGCTGTGTTTCTGGCCCTGCTTGGAGGTTTAAAGTTTAAAGGCATCTTTGCTATTGCTCTCTGCTGCCCTCCTGTGGACAGCCATTAAACTTCGGCCAGCTGGCAGGATTTACTATGAGGTCCGTATGCATTTGCAGAGGGGTACAGTTTATAAAGGGCTGTAGCTCTTCTCTCTACACGGATGCCTAAATACTTCAATGTGGACTGTCGGAGTAAAAATGAGTAAACTACGTCCTGGACAAGTGAACCTTGATGGTACTATCGTCCATATAAAACAGTTCTAATACTTGGATAGCTCACTGTAATTAGCTCATTGTAACACAGTTTTATTTGAATAACATGCATATTTATATAAACACTTTCAATGAAATATTTCACTGAAGTCGAGGTAAGGCGTTATTGTGTGGCTTCATGAAACAGTCTCTCTGTCTGCTTGTCTCTTTGTCCAAGACTGTGTAACCCTGGCTCATCATTAAAATAAACTGCCAATTTCTGTCCTCTGATTGCAGTCATTGGTACTGTATGAAAGAGCGAGGGGGGTCGGGTTTCCATGGTTATGGCTAAAATGGGCAGTCCTTTGATTCGACGCGGTCTCTGGTTTTGCAGGGAAATCGGGGCTTTCCAGGAGAACATGGACCACCGGGAATCAGGGGGATCGGGGTGCTGGGGATGAAGGTGAGCCCTGGAGCCTCTCGTTCTTCCATAACATTCCTGCTTCATGGAGGGGTTCAGTTACTGCTCGCATCCGGGGCATAATACGAAGGGAGGCCGTGGTGAGGAGTCCCGGAGTTGGGCAGTAAAAGTCCTGCCGTGTTTTACTTCACCTCTGAGCGCAGTCTGCTGATGTCACTCATTGGCTCCGCCTCCTGCAGAAAAAGTTGGGCTGATCAGGAAGTCCTGATGGCTGCAACAAAACAGCACGGTGGAGTTTTACTTCCTGAATCTGGGAGAAGAGATAATGCTGATCTATTAGCCTCAGCAGGCAGTCAGTCATCGCATAAACCTGCAGTCTGAGGGAATCGTGTGCTTCAGAAGGTTTAATTTGATTTGAATTAATATGTTTGTCCCTAAATGTGGTGTATTTTTATTTTTGGCTTTATGACTATTGTTTGCTATTGAGCACTTTAAAGCGCCTCGGTTTGATTGATGGATTGAGTGGTTGATTGATTGTTTTGCTAACATATTTGAGGGTACAGTGTTTGGTGATTGGTATTCTGCACTTTTGTGTTGATAGACTTCAGCATACAGCATTGAGAAATCTGTGGTTTCATTGACCACAGCTGACAATTACAGTGGTCAGGGGTTTGTGTGCATTTGGATTGTGACATACTGTACATTTTTAGGGCTGTAATTACTAGATCAAGGCTCCCCAAATCGCTGTCCTCGAGGGCCAAGAACAGCTGGTTTTCCAGCCTTCCCTTTACCTGGGAGTCAGGTGTGAAGTCGGTCTGGCCAATCAAAAGCACTAATTGTTGACTTAATTGCCTGGAAGGACAGAACCAGGGCTGGATTTGGATTCGAGGGTCAGATTTGGGGAGCCCTGTCCTAGATTGTTCAGTGGATATGGATGTGAAAGTGGTCGTGCAGCCTGTCAGCTTTGATTAGGGTTTATACGTCCGCACGGAGTGGGACGCCAGGAAGAATTACTGCCCTTTAAAATTATACTGCCATCCTGGAGCTTCAGCATCCCATTTCACGTGCTTTACTGAGCTGCCGTAATTGAGCACGCGGTTTCATATATGTTGCGTAACCCAAGATTCCTCAACTGCGGCTGAGCACTTTGTGATATCGGATTTATGAGCCAAGATGGAGTGCGAACAGGTGCGCTTTTCGTCTGGTTTCCACATCCGCTAAGCAGAACCACATGGAGGCTTAACAGTGTGTGGGTACGAGGCAGGGCCGTAAAACAGGATTCAGAAACACTGACTACAAACGGGGTCTCTGTCAGCCATTAAAGGGTAGGCAGGTCAGAACCGGGTGAGTCGTTCAGTGAGTTATTGCACTGTAACAGCTTGTCAGGTCCCGCTGAGAGATTTATTGGTACATGATGAGTCTATAGAGTGGGCAGCCGCAGTGCACACGTGATTAAACAGACGCAGAAAGCGTGAATGCAGTGTTTGTCAAGAAGACGTGCTCAGTTGTGGCTGTACTAGATGAAACTGTGTTGTTGTAGTGTCATATTTAAAGGGTCTTATGATGTCATCTATTTTAATGTGTGTTGCTATGATGTCATATTTAAAGCAGAAGGGGAAGAGAAGGGCCATATCTGTATCTAGTTTTCACTTCTGCTTCTGTCCTTAATTACTTAGCCCTAAAACGTACACCATCCAACATCTTGGCTGCATTTTTTAATGAGGTTAATTAGCGACAGTTAAACACAATTCTTGAGAGTCTACTTAAACCATTTTCCTGTGAACTGATCAATGAGTGAGGCAGTGCTGGCGTGTACAAAGTCTTTCCACTGGGATTTATTTTATTGCAAAACTGGCATACACACTGGAACAGCATTAGCCACCAGTGGTTTAACCTTTGAAAGCATGTCATCACAAATGGATATTCAGGGTGTTCTTAACAAGCATTCCAGAGCTGATGTCACATTCACTACAGCTGATCACAGTCAAATCAGGTTCTGAAACACACGCTCAGATCTTTTTTAAAGACATTCCACAAAACTTTTCAAAGAGTATAGTCTTTTATTGTGATGTCATTCATATTGAGAGCTTGATCTTTGAGATGTCACAGGTGCTGCAAAGCTCATTAGGGTGATCTGTGATTGTTTTGGTTGGGCTCTAGGGTGATCCCGGTCAGAATGGGACGGCTGGGTTCCCAGGGATACCGGGAGAGGACGGAGCCGTGGGCCAGAAGGTGTGTTGCTATAGAAACTAAAAAACACCCGTGTGTCTTTTTGCCAGTGGTGTATGGGTGAGTATATGCAGGTATACAGAGAATATACACCTCTTTTCCTGTCAATTTACAGGATACTCACCTATTAGCCAAAAAGCCATACAAGTACATTGAGACACTTCCTCCTTAGTGAGCGAACCATTTACCTATGAGAGTATATCCACTTCTCCAGGGACCACAACACCACTACTGTCTACCCATGTTCATATGTCAGCACACTGGACTTAAAGGCAAATAGCAACACTTGGACATTTATGCCTGCATCAATAATTAGGTAGTAGGACAATTAGGTTTCAATGTTCCTATCATTCTTTTCAATTGGTGAAAGAAGAACAAGCTTTTTAAAATACCCGCTGCCCTTAGCGGAAGTCTGCGTCCTTGTCGTAACTGATTGGAGCGCCATCCCTCGCTGTGAATGGAAACCTATGATTTCTGTTCAATGTGTCCATGTCCGGAGCAATTTTCAGTTCAGTGCGTTACATAGAAATCACTTGCTCAGTGTCGTCAACTGAGTAGCTTATTAAGGCCCGTCTATAGTTAGCTCATAAGGTCACCAATTTGTAGGCTAACTATGATGGATAGAGCATTCATCGCCCTTACAAATTAAATGTTGAATACACTAGAATGCTAAAGGCTATCAAATGATCCTGTGCAACTGTGTTAATCAACTCCTAAAATGAAATGACTCAGAAGTAGCGGCGGTTAACTGTTTGTTAAATGCAATGTTTAGCTTAACGTAGCTAACTCTGCCCAAGTGTCTTCTGTGTCCAAAAACAGAAGGCAGTTTCAGTGTTTCTATGGGCCATCAGTCAAGATACGAATGAATGTAGTCTAAATTTCAATTCACAGAGCTTCAAACACACTGTAAACCTCAACTTTCACATTCATAAGAATTGCGTGCATCATATTAAAATCAGCAAAGTAGTTGGACTAATATGAAGCAAAAATGAGCGGTCTGAGCAAAGTGTTGTAACTTATACTCACAAGTCAATAAAAGCTCCCATCCACACTGATGTTTGAACAGAAATCATGGGTTTCCATTCATTATGAGGGTATGTTCTCCAACCGGTTGCACCACAGACATGGATTTTCGCCAGTGGCGGATTACAGCTCACAGTGGCAGGTATTTTGAAAAGCTCCTTCTTCTTTCACCAATTGAGAAGAATGATAGGAAACCGAAACTTAAGGCATAAATATCAAAGTGTTTCCATTCTCCTTTAAGTGCGCTGGTGAAGTATCGCCAGCATTTTTAAAGGGCAACAAAAAAGACGTTTGAAGTTCCGATTATTTTAGATTATGGATTAAATAAATAATTTTAAAAATCAACTCAGAGATTTGGGTGAGAAATACATTTGTGGAGGCACTTTGTTTCTGCACCTGCATTGCCAGAAATCTGAAAAGCGCGATGATGATGTCATTCTGAGACTCTGTTGCACAGTGTGCACTAGCTTCACAGTGTAAGTAAGCCTTCTTCTGGCGGCGGGCAACATAGTCACAGAACTGTGGCTTAAATCGAGCCGCTATCAGATTGTTCACATTGTGTCTTCGTCTTGTTTTCACGAAAAAATCAATGATAACAAAAGCTCAGAAATACATTGATTTTTATGCAAAATAAGGTTTGTGTTGACACTGTAGCTACTCTAGTCAGTCAGAAGTAGAGGCTGCATTGGAATAGCAGGATGGTGCTATCTATTTACACCAGCACAAAGGCATACAGAAAGGTAGAGAGAACACAATTATAACAAATGGTAGCCAGTGACAAACTAAATAATTAAAGCTGGTCAGAGCATGACTGTATATAGCCTCATGGTTCAGAATAGCGTAAGACACAAAATGACAACAAACCACGGAGGGGAAGAAACGGCAATCACAGCAATCAGACTCAAATTAGCTCACTAGCAAGCCAACTTGCCCCCTGTTTGGCAAACAAAACAAATGTGTATTTTTAGCATTATTTCAGGCACATGAAAAATTAACTGGTTCACCAAAACATGCAGTTTAGAATATGATGACTCACCAATAGCCTCTCTTTGCGCTCTACTGAAATAAGGTGTCTGAACGGATTTAATAATGACATGAACTTAGTTCTGTACATCGTCAACTCCTCGGTTTTATAGCCAGCTACCCATTTTCGATAAATCCTCGACAGCATTGATTCATGAAATGCAATATGAGTTTTGTGGCTTTTTGGAGCTGTCAGTTGGCCAGTTGCACAAGATGGCGCTGACTACATTCTGAAAAACCCCGGGTTGCTTTACAATTTCCGGTTTGCTTCTGCTGCTTATCAGTCTGCATCAGATGCTGAGCAGATGACATATCATCCTGAAAATGTGATTTTAGCTATTGCCCATATTCCCAAGATTTGACTTAATTAACCATGATGATGTTCTTCAGATTTGTCTTGATTGCCTTTTACTGATGTTTGTTCATGGGCACTGAGACATTAGCTGCTCCAGCAAGAAACGAGAGGGTTGCTAACTAGCATCACATTTCCAGCCATTCTCACTGATGAGTCTGATGAACTGGCTTTAAGCGGCACAAATGAGAAAATATCTGATAATTAATGTGTAAATATTCCATAACAACTTCGAAATGCCGTTTCATAAATCTAACATTCGATCTACGCATATTTGAATGTTATCTATACTTTGTTTACCTTCCCACTCGGCGTCAGTTGCGCTCTCACGACCATCACTTCTGGAGCTATGGTTGACTGAGCACATCTAAGAAGACCATAATGATGTAGCAGTACTAGCTAGTTGCATCAGAAAGTGTAAAAGTAAATTCAATATAAAAACAAAACAGAATCTATTCCTGGTTGTAAGCGCCAGTTAATAGCAAGCTAAATTCATTGCTTGCTCTCTAGAAAGCCATGCGAGCTACTTAACTTAGCTACTGCTCGATGAAACAACGAAAGCTAGCTCCAGATATTAATCAAATAAGGAAATTTGGGTCGTGCAACGCCGGTTGTTTGTTGCTTAAAGCCAGTTCCTGACAGTCACTGGCGCGAACGGCTGGAAATGTGCACGTGATGCTTGTTACAAATGTCGGAAACCCTCTTTCTCGGTGGAGCAGCTGATGTCTCATTAAAGGTGCACTATGCAAATTTGTTGACATCACTTCTGGGGGGTATACTACAAAGCTGGCTTTGTGACTAAGCCTGACTTTAAGTTAAAAACCCGGAACAGCTCCTTTTCCTTTAGTCCATGTTCCAGATTTGAAGAGGTTCCTGGTTTTATTAAGTGCTGAAGTCAGGCTTAATCACAAAGCCAGCTTCGTAGTATACCCCCCTGTTGACATTCAAATTCAAACAGAACAGAGGTAGCTCGTTCCTACCTCCCATAGCTACCTCCCTCCCATGCTTCCGTAACTGTCAACTATTGTCGGTGATTGGCCGGAACGGTTTGTTATGCTATGGGGCACAGCCTGTGCCCCGTGTGTTTGCAGTTTGTGACGCCTGTGCGGTCTCCAGAGCCCGGGGTATTTTTTACAGTGAATTCAGGGGTAGGCAGCTAGCGGATCGTGGGGAGATGTCGGCGAATTGAGACAAAAATATAATCGTGCAGAAAATAAATAAACTTGCATAGTGCACCTTTAAGAGTGCCAAGGAACAAACATCAGTAGCAGGTAATCAAGACAAATCATGCGAACATCATTCGCGGTTATTTAAGGGGAGGAGAAACCCAAAAAATTATGGTTTTTCGCAATTTTTATCAAAATTTTAATTTTGGTCTTAATTAAAAGTTTAATCATTCATAATTAAGAGCAGGTGGATGCATCGCGCGTTAGGGGGGGGCAGAGAAGGCCAACCTAGACTCTGAAAAAGCCAAAAGAAAGAGCAAATCACTTCAATCTGCTCAAGAACAGGACAATCAGAAGGAGCAGGAGGGAGAAGTTTATGCTTCAGGGGCATTTTAATGTTGTAAGTTGACTGTTACAATGATTTGTAGGTGTACTTTGACTTTAACCTGGATTTTCTCAAAACCTGATTTTTGCCCCGATTGCAATCATTTAAGGCACTATATCTCACTTATTTGTGGAGCTTTTCTCATGAAATTTTGACAAAAGTCTGTGTACATATCAGGAAGTCTACTGAACTAAAAGTTTTGGTTTAGCGCTTTGGGTCCGTGAGTTATGGTCATTTATATTTCATATTGAGGGGGCGAAAAATGGCAAAATCCTCTTTTACCCCACTAAATCTCTAGTATTATGTGTAAATGCTTTATTCTAGTTCAGAAGAAGGTGTAAACATAACTAAATCTAATAAAAAAAAACCTGATTCAAATATCTTGCTTCAGTCCTGAGATATAAGGCAAAGAAATAATGGTGAAATCGGGGTGGCGGCCATCTTGAATCACATGACCTAATTATGCAAATTAGGTCAAATTCATATTTTGTCTATTTCAGGTCATATACTGTCAACACACCAAGTATGAATGATTTCTATCCAAAAATGACAATTTTTTTCCAAAAGGTTTCTCCTCCCCTTAAGCCAAATCTTGGGAATATCGGCGATAGTTAAAATCACATTTTGGATGATATACTTGTCATCTGCACAGCATCTAATGTAGACTGATAAAAACAGAAGCAAGCCAGAAATATTTAAGCTAGCCAGCGTATTTCAGAATGTACTCAGCGCCACAGAGATATGTGCTCAGCCAATAATGTGTGCACATAGCCAATAATGTTTCTGCTGGTCATCGGTGATGTCACTTGTTTCCGTAATTGGCACAGTAAACATCTTCACAGCGTGCAAGATCTTACTTCGACATTGATAGTGAGATTTTTGACAATGCTCCTCCTACAGCCTCCAACTACACTTGATCGAGGCATTCTATATTTGTCGAATAAAATGTGTTAAAAACAAACGAAACTGCAAAGCTTTGGCTGGGATATTTTGCCCGGAACATACAGACTTGACTGTCCATGTAGAATTGAACGTTGCAACGAGCCTCAGAGAACGATGTCACGTGCTTACTGTATAATTAATACATAATTAGCTCTTCGGAAATCGGGGAAATCCTATTGTAGTAGGGCTGGTTTTTGATCCTCTTTTTCAGCGCAAGGGGCTTCAATTCCTGGGCAGTTCTCATAGTATAAATGTAAATGCCCTCATATTAATGCAAAGTCAAAATTTGTGCTTTGTTTTCCAGTATTTATTGTACATGCTTGAGGAATGAACCTTGCAGAAATCATAATCCTTTACGATCGAATCATGTCAGTTGTTAGCGTAGCCTTAGTTTAAATATAGCAGCCAATAAAATAGCATTTCCTTTTGTGCTTTCATCGTTTTTCATTCTTCTTGTCTTTCACATTTTGTTTTGCTGTGTTTGTGGAATCAGGGTGAAACAGGATTGCCTGGCCTGCGAGGCCCAGAGGGAGCGCCTGGTTCTGGTGAACCAGGGGAAAAGGTGACCAGCATATTTCCACCTGCCGGGATCTCGTGTCACCAGTAAAAGTTCTATGACATTGGCCTTGTACAATGACATTCAGAATTCAAGTCTTGTGTGCTGTTCATTGAAATTTGTTTTATGTTTTTATATTTGTGGAATGTTTATATGGTAGCCTTTTAACTTTTCAAACTTTTGCCATTCACTGCAAGAACCAGAAAATAAGTCAATCATAACAAGCATTATTTCTATATTCAGACATAGAATTAGTTATTAAATAAGACTGATGGGCTGAGATAGGGTTTACTCATCTCTGGATTTCCCAAGATGACTTATTTTGAGCAACAAAGATGATTTCATTCAAGCCTATGTGTTCTAGTTGACTGCAGTTCTGCAGTGTCCTGATGAAGTCCTTACTGATGCATTCATTAAATTTGAGCTTAGGAAGACCCCTGAACATGCTGATTGACCAAATTGAAAAGATTGACAGCTTTCTAAATTTTTGTTACCAGGGCGACCGAGGGGACCGAGGACACCGGGGCCTCCCTGGAGTGGTTGGCCCCATGGGGCCAGCAGGGGCAAAGGTGAGCTAAAAAACATGAGCCTCAAGCCTCACCCAGGGGCCCCAAGCCAGATATTCAGGGGTCCTACTCCTCCTGTATTTAGGCGTCCTATTCCAGATGCATTCAGGGGTCTTATTCCACATTATTCCGAGGTTCTATGGCACGTTATTCAAGGGTCCTATTCAGCATTATTCAAGGTTCCTATTCCACATGCATTCAGGGGTCCTATTCCACAGTGTTCAGGGCTGCTATTCCACATGTTGTCATGGGTCCTATTCAGCATTACTTAGAGGTTCTATTCCACATGTATTTAAGGGTCTTATTCCACATGAATTCAGGGGCTATATTCTGCATCTATTCAGGGGTCCTATTCCACATCATTTAGAGGTCCTATTCCACAATGTCCAGGGGTCCTATTCCACATATTGTAAAGGCTGGTTAATGTGGAGTTTCAGATGCCGTGGCAGGCGAAGTTGCACCAAGCATGGAGCCGGCGCAGCTGAAAGTGATAGAGCGAGAATGGAAGGGAAAAGAGCTCACGTTTCTCACAAAAGACTTAAGTGCCAGAAACAAGGCGAGCAACAACAGAGGAAAAGAAGTCTCAATAAACTAGAAAATAACAAGGCACCAAACAATTGTGCCATAAAATCCCTAAAGAAGCAGAGCTTCCCAGAAATAAAGATAACATATAGTCTGACAAACCCTGACTACAGATTTCTCAAGCCGAAGCGAGTAACTTGAAAGCAGACACTCCAGCAAAGGAGGCGACCCGGCTTATATAGACTCCGGGAAGGACCAGGAATAATCAGCCAGCTGGGTGAAAAAATCCGATGGGGGAAGGATACGATGTCGTCAGGGACGAGAGAAACAAAGAAAGCAAAAAGCACATACACAAACCATGACACATATATTCGGGGGTCATATTCCGCATTATTTAGAGGTCCTATTCCACATTGTTCAGGTGTTCTATTCCACATATATTCAGGGTTTCTATCACACATATCCTCAGGGATTCTGTTCCTTGAGTATCCAAGACAGTGGGCAGGTTTTATGAGCAGTATGGGGTGCTCATGGGGTGAATGCTGATTATGATTCTAATCTAAGGGGTCCACAGCTAGTGGGAACCATGGCGGCACGCACGTTTCAGCTCTGACTGGAGAGTTTATTTTTCTCTCTTAATTTTAACACATCCCAGCACCGATCGGAGTTTATACTGTCAGTGTTTTTTTCGGTCTTTAAATGGACTTTTGGAGTCGTTACCTGTTGTTGTTGCGGTTTTCGACCACGGATTTTTCCACTGAGTTAATCCGCTGAACTCCAGTACTCAAGGTGTGCTGGTTCCACACTGGAGTCGCTGCTGTTGTGACTGCGTTTCTGCTGTCACTGCTACTCGTGGCTGATCCTCCGGTGTGTGATTCCGATCATTGTCGCTGCTACCCGTGGGGATACGCCGGCTGTGTGGGTCCGATCGTCGTCGCTGCTACCTGTGGCTGATCCTCCGGTGTATGGGTCAGATCCGTGTCGCTATTATCCGTGGCTGATCCTCTGGTGTGTGCCTCCGATTATCACTGGATGACAGCGGCAGGGCTAGTCAGCCCATCCAGCCACTGGCACATAACCCGCAAGCTCGGAACAAGCTACTAGTTGTTTGACAACGCGTTAGCCGCCGGTGGCTAGCGTGGGAGCTAGCTACTGGTTGCTACTGGCAACTTGATCGGCGTCCTGGAGACGAAATCCCAGCGGTCCTGCTGTCATTCACCGCGCTCCACAGGTGACTCCGCCTCTGTCCATTCTCTATCGCTACTCTCATTTTGCATGGTAAACCATGGAGGTGGTGAAATTAGTATGTGTACTGTTCCTTTTTCTCGCGCCTTGGTTCACTGGAACTGTGCTCCACCACAAGCATGGTGTTGTTAACAAAAAATTGTCACGCCCACCGTTGACTTTACCCTCAGCTGTGATAGTCAGCTGGAACTCAACTCACGCCGAACCATCAGGACTACGGCCTCTGTCCTGGGAGGGACCGTTCACCACTGATCCCAACGTGCTCCATTTAATGTGTCTCTCAGTTATAAAAAGCTATTTTACATACACTGAGTTATCACTTATTGATCTTGCCATGTCTGATAATAATGACAAGGTGTCTCCAACTATGGTGAAACGTAGATGCCTTATTCTTCTTTTACTTCTTTTATCGGGAAATGTTCAGCCTAATCCTGGACCCATTCTTAATAGTATTGCTACGCCCGATAATTTTAGAGCCAAATCTGGCCTTAGTGTTATGCATATGAATGTCCGTAGCCTGCTCCCTGAATTAGATTTTAAAAAAATTTGGACACAGATAACAAACACCAACATTCTTGTCCTGTCTGAAACCTGGCTGAGTAAATCTATCTCTGATAAAGAAATTGCAATGAAAAATTATAAAGTTTTTCGTTGTGATCGTCCCAGGAAAGGTGGAGGCATAGCTATTTACATAAAAAATAAGTTTAATGCGACCCTCCTATTCTCTTTGTCTATCTGTAAGCAATTTGAACTTCTTGCCCTGAAAATTGAATTTACTAAGAGTCAATCACTTGTCGTCATGGGTTGCTACAGACCACCTTCAGCCTGTGCTGAGGCCTTGTCCTCTTTATCCAGTTATGTTGCAGAGTTGAATTCATATGAACTTATTTTGGTAGGTGATCTAAACCTCGATTGGCTGACCTCATCTTCAGACAGTCTGAAAACTGTCTGTGATTCATTAGATCTTACTCAACTTATAAACAGTCCAACTCGTCCAAATTTAAAACATCCTACTAGATCATCTTTAATTGATTTATTTCTAACAAATGCCCCACATAAGGACACGGATATAGGGGTTTTTGCTAATGATGTGAGTGACCATTGTGCTATTGCAGCTGTCAGAAATACTAAATTACCCAAAACCAAGCCTCGTATTCTGTGCAAAAGAGACCTGAAAAATTTCCATGAGCAGGCGTTTATGCATGATCTAGCTCGCAGTGATTGGTACAGAGTGTCTCTTTTTGATGATGTAGAGCTGGCATGGAACTACTTTTATGACAAATTCACAAGCTTAATTAATAGGCATTCTCCCGTTCACAAGTTCAGGGTTAAGGGACGAAATAACCCCTGGTTTTTATCTGAGATAGGAAATCTAATCAGAGAAAGGGATGCTGCCTGGGCCAGGGCAAGGAAAACTCAGCTCGAGGGCGACTGGCTCCGCTTTCGACAGCTTAGAAATAAGTGTACTTCTGTCGTTAAGAAAGCCAAATCTGAATTTTATTTGCCTGAAATTTCCAAAAGTTTAAATTATCCTAAAAAATTTTGGAGAGTCACAAAAACACTCACTGGCTCTGAAACAGCCAGTGATTTCCCAAACGTCCTTGTAAAGGATTCTCTTACTGTAACAGAAAAAGCTGCCATGCTGAATTGTTTTAATGAACATTTTATTTCGTCTGGCTTTTTATTTGATTTTTCACATTCTGAGTCGTCTAATTCAGTTTTATTTCCAGATACTCAGGTTACGCAGGTTGCACCTAGGCACAATAATTGTGTTTTTCATTTTACTACTGTGTCAGCCTTTGATGTTAATCAGGCTCTAAAAATGCTGGATATTGGAAAAGCAGCTGGTCCTGATAATATTGAGCCATTCTTTCTCAAACTGGCTGCTGACTTTATTGCAGAGCCTCTGTCGATTATTTTCAATTTGAGTCTCACTAGTAATAAAATGCCTAAAGTCTGGAAATCTGCTTTTGTTCTCCCCCTGTTAAAAGGCGGGGAACCTTCAGATGTGAATAATTACAGGCCAATCTCCAAATTATATATCGTGGCCAAAGTCTTTGAAAGAATTGTCAGTGACCAACTTAAAGAATTCCTTGAGACAAACAATATTTTATCGTCATACCAGTCTGGTTTTAGAAAAAAAACACAGTACTGTGACAGCCGCTCTTAAAGTTTTAAATGATATTTTCACAGCATTGGATTGCAAAAAATATTGTGTTGCACTTTTTATCGATTTATCAAAGGCATTCGATACTGTTGACCACAGTTTGTTGCTGAATGTCCTTCAGCACATTGGTTTATCAGTAGCTTGGTTTTCCAACTATTTATCAGGCAGAACACAGGGTGTCCAGCTGGCTGGCTCCACATCTTCTTTAATGGAGGTCTCTAAGGGTGTGCCGCAGGGTTCGGTCTTAGGGCCTGTTTTATTTACTATTTACATTAACAACTTGTGTGACAATTTGTCAAATGCATTTTACCATTTTTATGCAGATGACACAATCATTTATTTCTGTTCTTCATCAGTTGTTCAGGTCCTTGAGTTTTTACAGTCTGCTTTCAATGTGGTCGAGATGGTTGCAAGTTATAAGTACTTGGGTTTTATTGTCGATTGTGAGCTTTCCTTCAAAACCCATATAGAAAAATTGGTATCTAAACTTAAGATCAAACTAGGCTTCCTTTACAGAAATAAATCCTACTTCTCACTCAGAGCTCGTAAGCATCTTGTATCAGCTACTTTTCTCCCTGTGTTAGATTATGGTGATATACTGTACATGACTGCCTCGGCCAAATGTCTGCAATCTTTAAATTCTGTTTATCATAGTGCCCTTAGGTTTGTCACGGGTTGTAGACGTCTCACTCATCATTGTGAGCTCTATCTTAAAGCTGGCTGGCCCTCTCTGAGTGTCTGTTGCTATAATCATTGGTTTACTTTGATTTACAAGGCACTTCTTGGCTTGGTCCCCTCTTATTTATGTTCTATTTTACAAAGATCTACAAGCCATTATGCCCTGCGTTCATGCAACACCCTTCTCTTGCTTGTTCCTCATGTCAGGACTGAACTAGGCAAAAGGGCATTCTGTTTTGCCGCCCCTTCGGCCTGGAGTACTCTCCAGACTGACCTGAAGATGTCAGAACTTGTCCCTCTTTCGCACTGTTTTAACTGATCAACAACGTGAGATAATGGAACAGTGCCTGTGTTATTGAAATTGCTTCTATGTTTTTAAAAAATGCCTGCACTTTACAAGATTCAATGTATTAATTTTTAGATTGAATTTTATTTATTTTTACCGGTTGATTCTATTTTATTGTAACGTGTGCTGCTGACCTCTTGGCCAGGTCACCCTTGTAAAAGACATTTCGATCTCAATGGGTGTTTCTACCTGGTTAAATAAAGGTTAAATATAATAATAAATAAATAAAAAAACCTACAGAAAAATCCAGCAAGAATGTGGACCTAGAGCAATATTTTCTTATGGGGCCTAGAACTCCTGGCCATGCCCCTGATTAAAGGCCATGCCCTAAGATGAATGAAGTACAGCTCAGCTCTGAATGTCATATCTCTTTTATTAAACTGTTACGCCATGTAAAATCAACTGCTTATCACATTTGTGAAAATTTATTTTTTAAGCTGCAGGTTTACTATTTACATACTTGCTGTGTGATTTATTGTCACGGTATCAGATTTGCAGTAACTGGTTTTGGTCACTTGGTCTAAGTTACGTGATCCAGCACAGGTAATGTTCCTGGTCACATGATCTTTTTCCATCAGGGTGAATATTTGCTTGTCTTCTCTCTTCAGGGAGAACCAGGAATTCCGGGCCTGACTGGGTTACCAGGGCAGATGGGGCGGAGCTTACCAGGGTCAAAGGTCAGCCTGACCCCATTGTAACTTCACGTGGGACTTCCTGTCATTACATCATGTTATATTTATCCAACTGGTGCTTTTGTCCGAGTGACTTACATTTAGCAATTGCTATTACAAAAGCAATTTCGGAGGTCAATTTTTCAGCTCCAGAGCATAGGCCAGATTTATTAGTTATCAACAGCCAAGAGTCTTGTTCACTGCTTGGGTAGAGGAACCTAGGAGCTAGCCCGCTAGCTAGTAAGTAAATATGACCTGACAGTAGAACGGTTGTTCCTATTATACAGTCTGGCCTAAAAATATTTGGACAGTGTAGCAACATTAAAAGGCTGTAGTTCCTACACTGTCTTACAGTATATAGATGAAATTATCAGACTGAAAACTGTACTCTGTAGGGGTATCTACTTTAATCTTACATGAACAGTACTCAACTGTGTGTACTATCCAATTTCACTGGCCCCTCCCACTGACAATGGGATGAGTGATGTCATACTGATGCTGTGCATTCTGATTGGCAGGGAGACCCCGGGACACCTGGGCCGCTGGGTCCTGCAGGGGAGGTCGGAATTGGGACGATCGGACCGAAGGTAACTCTGCCCCTCCCATCAGGGACTGAGGGGAAGGGGGGGGGGATTGAGTTTGAGTCACATCAGAAAACTGAGAGGAA
Organism: Gymnothorax javanicus; assembly: GCA_029692085.1. NCBI lineage: Eukaryota > Metazoa > Chordata > Actinopteri > Anguilliformes > Muraenidae > Gymnothorax > Gymnothorax javanicus. The sequence continues at coordinate 139,352,370 of CM056197.1, forward strand.
CCTTTGTGTTGGTGCTCTGCTGTTTCAGGGGGATAGGGGACTGCCCGGACCAGTGGGACCAGCAGGGGCTAGAGGGCAAGGATCCCCTGGAGCTCAGGTGTGTGTATGTGTGTGTGTCAGTGTATGTGTGTGAGTGAGTGAGTGTGTGTGTGTGTGTGTGTGTGTGTGTGAGTGAGTGAGTTTGTGTGTGCATGTGTATGTATGTGTGTGTGTGTGTGTGTGTGTGTGAGAGAGAGAGAGCACGCGTGTGTGTGTGTGTGTGTGTGTGTCTGAGAGAGAGTGTGTGTATGTATGTATGTATGTGTGTGTGTTTCTCTGTGTGTATGAATTTGTGTTGTTTAGGGATAGGTTAAGGTTAGGGTAAGGGTTTGGGTTAAGGTTAGAATTAGGGATAGGTTAATGTTAGGGTTAGGGTTTGGGTGAAAGGTCCCCTATTATGCTGATCCTTCTTTTAATACATACAAGTAATGTTATAATGTTGGATGTCCATACTCAACCTCTGCAAAGTTTCTATACACAAGATACAGGGGTTTTGCCATAATCCAAGAAAGTGATTTCCTGAACGTGATTTCCTCTCTGAACAGCTCGTCTCGTGATCACGCGATCTGTGCAAATCCTGACGTCAGGCCAGAGCCAATCACGGCGCTGGACCTGCCCACCCCGGAATTTATTTTATCAGACACAAAAGAGCCCAAATCATTTAACGTGTAGATTTATCAGTATGTCTCCCAAAGCTGTTCGTACGTGTGTTGGATGCGAAAAAAAGCACAACTAGAGGCACTCGTAGAGTGCAAACCTCCTCCAAGGCAGCACAATCCAAATCTTCGTGAGTGGGAGCAAAGTTCAGTGAGCGCGTGTCATATGATTACAAGATGGCAGCAGTGGCGGCCATATTGTTTCACTGATCGCGGTGAAAATCAATAGGGTCCATCCTTGATGTAATAGCAATGCACCCACAAAATTTCAGACAAAGCCATGCATTACTTTTTTGAGTTATGTTGTTCACAAACAGACAGACAGACAGACAGGGGCGAAAACATAACCTCCACCCCAACTTCGTTGGCGGAGGTAACTATTTTCTCTTCCAAAGGACGATGCCACCAGAAATCAGTGGGTAGCTTTTTTGTTTGCTGGCGGCAAACAGCCACACTCAAAGGGAACGTTAGCTTTTTGTGCTCAGCATTTCACTGAAGACAGCTTTGTCAATAAAGGATAATTCGACACTGGATATACATCTCAGCTGCTTCTCAAACCTGGAACAGTTGTATCGATCAAGTGCTTGGAGCCACAAGTTGTAAGTAACAACATAACAGCAAATAATGTAAGTGAAGCTAACGTGTTACGGGTGGCTAGCAGGACCGCTAATGATAGTTAGCACTAACAACTGGCCTCAAACGCAGGCTTTGTAAAATATCTGAAGATAAACCCTGGATCAGTACCAACTGTCCGTGACTCACAGACAGTAAGTTTTACCATTTTGCATTGCTTTATTGCATAAGCCTCAACGTGATAGCCTGTTGAATGTGGCTGTAGCACTGTGGCTAACATAGCTAAGTTACTGTTGCTAATGTTTGTGTCCTAAATATGCAAGAGTAATATCAGGGGACATTCAACAGAAGGTGGGTGAACATAAACCTCATTTGAAGGAAACTTTTTATACTTGTTTGTAATTTGGATGCTTGGGACAACTGTTCACGGTAACGGAACTTACTGTCTGTCAAACCTGTATTGCTGGGTAACGTTTGTCTCTGTCGTTGTTATGACCGCTTGGTTACTAGCTACTGCATGTTAGTTTGCGTGCCGTGCTACTTAAAAAATGCTCCTGGTTAATTTATATGCAGTAATTCTGATCGGTATGCTTGTGTTACTTTGGTTAGCATCAATGTGGCAGTTTCATCATAAAGTTGCCTGATTGTAGCCACTACAGTTGAAGCTAACTGGAGCGGTGTTGTATGTGTCTGCAGAGTTGGGCTGAAAAGGCTGCAGTTAGACCAGATGTAGGTTTTTCAGAGCTCGGGGTACATGTTTGGGTTTGTTAACTGCTGCTGTGAGACGATCGTTTTACTTATCCATGACTGGGGTCAACCAGGTACTTTGCCGTGGCGTGGGCTAGCTCTCTGATCCTCCCACAGTGAAAGCAATCACGAAACGCACTATAACGTGTCTGGTATAACAAACAATTTCTCTGCATTGCCATGGCGGAATTTCGTCCACCTTTGAAATTGTTCTGGCGAATAAAAAGCCGAAAAAGAAGTGGAGGTCGGATTCAGATTTGCGCTAGAAGTTATCGATTCGCTAGCTCCAAATAAGCAATGCTTCCATCGTTTGTATGTTTTTGCCACAAACTCATTTAGTAGCTTGGTGTCGGAATTGCCTTTTGTTTTGGTAGAAATGGTTAACAGGAGCTTTTAGCAAAGTTTCCTCCGGATAGCTAAGTGGGTATATAACATGACTATATAACAGTACAGCTACAATCACATGCTTGCAAGCAGAGACAGTATGAGCAAAACACTAAAATTTCAACTTGCCATTGATCGACATCTTGCTGTAAACGTTGCTGCAATACTTCAATTGCTTCCTCCTCCTGTTCGGGGTCAGATTCGGGATCAAACAAGTACGGTCTTACTACAATAGATGCCACGGTGATCTGTCCTGAGATATCTGCCATCTTGGTTTCCTGGTTTTTCGGGTCTGAACCCTCCCCCGGAATCGAAGCTGCCAGGCGGCCAATCAGAACAGCGCCTCATTAGCATAGCCTCCCCGCCCATTCAAAACAGCTTGTGTTTCAGGCCGGCACAGACGAGGTGAGAGAAGAGGTCTCATTAGGCCTGGATGTCTGTGGTTTTTTTTTGTAACTGAATTCTCAACATTATTTTAAAGACCCAATGGACATATTTTAAATGACTAAATACAGCATAATCGGGGACGTTTAAGGTTAGAATTAGGGATAGGTTAAGGTTAGGGTAAGGGTTTGAGTTAGGCATGCGTTGCTTTTTGTTAAGATTAGGGAAAGGCTGTAGAGACAGACAGAATGAATGGAAGTCAATGTAATGTCCTCACAAAGATGTAAGTACATGGATGCGTGTGTGTACATACATTGTGTGTGTATGTGTGAGAGAGAGAGAGAGAGAGAGAGAGAGAGAGAGAGGGCGTGTGCGTGTGTGTGTGTCTGAAGAGAGTTTGTGTATGTTTGTATGTGTATGTGTATGTGTGTGTGTGTGTGTGTGTGTGTGTGTGTTTCTCTGTGAGTATGAATGTGTTTTCTTTAGGGATAGGTTTAGGGTTAGGGTTTGGGTTAAGGTTAGAATTATGGATAGGTTAAGGTTGGGGTTAAGGTTAGAATTATGGATAGGTTAAGGTTAGGGTTAGGGGTTAAGGTTAGAATTAGGGATAGGTTAAGGTTAGGGTTAGGGTTTGGGATAAGGTTGGGGTTCAGGTTAGAATTAGGGATAGGGTAAGGTTAGGGTAAGGGTTTGAGTTAGGCATATGTTGCTTATTGTTAAGATTAGGGAAAGGCTGTAGAGACACAGAAAGAATGAATGGAAGTCAATGTAATGTCCTCACAAAGATATAAGTACATGGATGTGTGTATATACTTTCGTGTGTGTGTGTGTGTGTGTGTGTGTGTGAGAGAGAGAGAGAGAGAGAGAGTGTTTGAGTGAGTGTTAGAATGTGTGTTTGTATGTTTTCGCCCACACGTGGATGTGCATGGATGTGTTGTGTTACTGATTTTTTCTGATTGGTTCTCTCTAATCCTCAGGGAGCCCCAGGGTTGCCAGGTCTGCCAGGAGAAACAGGACCAGAGGGGAGAGGCTTCCCTGGTCCAAAGGTGAGAATATAGCGCTAAAATTCTCCAATTCTAGCGGCAGATCCCAGGACAATAATCCCCAGGAACAGGGTTGGGCAGCCCTGCTCTAGCTGTTGAATGAGGTGTGTTTGTTAGGGTTGGAGTGAAAACCTACAGGACAGTAATCTCCAAGAACAGGGCTGGGCAGCCCTGGGATGCAATGAGACATTGTGAATAATCAGTGGAATGAAAAATCTCGGTTGGTGCAGTTTTAATGAATGTCCTTGTGATTAAAGCGGATCCCATGTGTTCCTGTATTTAGGGGAACAGGGGTATCCCAGGAGCTCTGGGGAGTGTGGGACCTCCAGGAATCGGGCTGATCGGCCCGCTGGTAAGACTTACCCAAAATGCACTTCTCTGTCCTTCCCTGGTGTTTGTGCCCCATTTTTCCCCGGTCTCCCTGGGTCATGGGACGCTCAGTTGCATCCACATGTCAAAGTCATTATGGCGAAGACCACCAGTCGTTCTGCAGACGGCTGACAGAGCCAGGTATCCTCTTAGTAGCTGAGCGTATGAAGAGGACCCTGGTGCACAGGCTTTATGGAGTAAACTCTGGAGTAACTGCAGTTCTTAAAGACTGTGTCACTGTTCTAATACTAATGCACCTCACTGTGCATCTCATCCTGAAACTGTATCCTAAATATGCTGTGTTCACGGTACAGTAAATGTACTATGTAAATAGTAGAGTATATACAATATATAGTGCTCATTGTTCTCTAAGAACTGTATCCTATATGCTAAATACATTATACAAATAGTATATTGCACTATATTTACAGTATAAAACACTAATAAGATTATATGTGTGAAAGTATTCAAAATGCACTATATGAAAAGTATATACAGTACTAGTATGTATAATATTTTCTCCTTATACCAATTCTACTGTACCTTCGGTATACTGGGTGTATTATGCTCACCGAATACTAAATACACAGCACGCGAATGGGATTAATAGGTCAGCTCAGTGTCATTGTGATTTTCTTTCCAGGGTCCACCGGGGCAGATGGGATCCACTGGACCTCAGGGCCAATCAGGAGAGGGGATTCAAGGGCCAAAGGTAAGACTCTTACCTGGACGCTACTAGCAATCTTTGTTTTTCAAGATGCACGTGAACTGCAATATACAGTATTTCAGTAAACCATGTTAACTAAGGGCAGAGATACTGTAACAGCTACTAAAATGCATTTTTTCTTTCTTTGACAATTATATATTTTACCACAATTACTCTGTGCAAAAAGGATAACATGAATAGACATTAACTTACATTTTACTTACATATCAACAATGGACAAGCTAAATCCGTACATCTATAATTCATGATAACTACTATATTAGTTCATGCCATTTAATACAGGAATTAAGAAAGCAGCTAATATATTAGTTCATGGATATGTGGATATGGATATGGATAACTAATTATGAGTTTTCTTCATCTTTACTATTGATTAAATGATTACCAGTTAATACATTCAGTAATAGTTAGCAAAAACATTCACGATAAGCTAGTAACTCTAGCTATCGAATACGTTAGTTAATGTGATATCATGTGACATTAGCAGAGTGTTACCTTTACCCCATATTTACTGTGTATAACTGTGTTGAATGTATTGTAACCTGACCGTATGTCGGAGGTTGATGGCGTACCACTAACATATGGACAGAACCCCGGAATTTTAGTGATGTTTGTTTGATTTTCCTGCACTCCCGTTTACTGCCTTTAGGGGGAGTTGGGGGTACATGGCATGCCTGGTCCTCGAGGGGCTCCAGGAGAGGGTCGTATTGGACTCAAGGTACTGGGACAGCGGGATGAACGATGAGGCCAGTTATATTCTCTAAATGAGGAATGTGTGCGAGATCCCATGCAGAAACACAAGGGCCGCTCCAAGGCTCAACGTTTTTGTGCAACGTTACAGTTCTTCCATGTTTCTGTTTGAGGTGATAAACATGAATGCCAAATGAATGCTGTGAAATGGACAAGCAGAAAAAAGAGGTGATAATTTGCAGTTGCTAGGCTTCTCATTCCTACCATAGAGCTAAAAATAACACTAGAGTGGACACGCTGTTGACCGACTACAGCGGAAAACGTCTAGCAAGGCCGCCATTTTACAATGGTAATTATGTGCCTAACTCCAGCAAACAAACATTGGCTGGGCTTGCATCTCAATTCTAAATCTGCAGTGTCATTCAAATTAATTGATTGCTACATCGCAAAATACAGTTTTCAAGCCCCCAAACCAATCATGGAACTTGGTTGCAGTGCAATTTAGTATCACATAATGCAAATAATTATGTAGTTAGTGGATGAATTATTGTGCTCTCCATCAAACTGAAGTGAAAAATATAGAACAAAAATTTAATTTTCATAAATATTTTTCTTATTAGGACCTAAAAAAAAATGCATTTTTCTCTCCTTGAGAATCAGCTGTCCATCGCAAATACATCCATTGTGTGCCCATCAGGAATGATCATGCGCGTTTAATCACTTGAGATGACAATGTAGGATCTGATGCTTCAGTTAAATCCTTGGTACTGTCTCAGTTGCAAAGACGCTTCCTATCACCTCGGCGCCTATTTAGGACACCGCCTTATTAGGAACCATTCGATAAAAAGGTTACGTGAGAAGAAACGCTAACTAGGAAGCATCGTGTGACTAGCGCGGTTTATGTTGCAGCAAGGGGACAGCGGTTTCCATGGGAAACGTAAACGTAAGCTTTCTGTCTACCTAGTTCATGGAGCTTCAGGGCTTTGAAAACATTGGCGCAAGTTTTTAATTCGACGTCCTTTCCCACAAAAAAGCCGACAATCGGAATCTATGCAATCAATTTCTCGCTTCAAAAATGATCAGAAGCGAATTTTATGATGAGACGGTACGCGAACTCGATCAAATACCAACCGTTGCCGTCCCTCCTCTGTGATCTATGCGGCGAATCCCCCAGTTTGGCTCTTTGGGATTTTTTTTTTATTATTATAAGGAATCACTCGATGTTTCCTTAAAATTTTGCCGAAACGAGGTACCTAACTAGGTTGTTTCCTATGCTTCCTATTGAGTTGAGACAGTCCTGAGCAGCCATATTTCCTAAAAGTGCCACCTACCTTGGATGCTTCCTTTCAAATGAGAAACAGCCCTTGAATTGGAATATTTGACTAAAGAAGTGTGGAACTGAATATTTTTAGTAAGGGGTCGAAAACTGTCTGGGGTCAAAAACAGAACAAGCCAATACCATAAACCAGGGCTGCGTCCGAATAGTCTTTTATGCCTAGGAAAGTGCTTAACTCCTAAAAAATGATCCGGAAAAAATTACGTGGCAGCCATGATGTGTACGCGAATCCTTTAAATGTTAAGGAACGGTGTCTCAGTGCTTCCTAATGTACCTTCTTTAGCATAGGGTACACAGAACCATCCTTTTTGGAAAAAAAGGAGATAACGCTATCCCACAATTCTGCGCAGCAGCAATATTTTAAGCGGCGACCATTTATCCGGCCATTCGCGTTAAAGAAACCTATATGATGGGCAGGAGACAAATGATCGCATTGCCTAGTGTAAGTGCATGTGGATTCTCCAATTAGTGCGGTTGTCTCCCTAAGCGGTTAGGAATTCCCTTTTACACCTTCCTTTCCCTTATGACGTTTTCCGCAAAGGTTAAAGAAAAGAGGTAAGGAATTAGTGGATAGGCCGTAATTTTTTGCCTATTCGGCCGCAGCCCAGGCGTTTACTCTCATAAGATGGCCGCAGAAAACAACGCAAAAAAGATGCCAGTATCCACTCAAATGTTACCCTCAGCTCTACATGACTCCTACCACAGTGGCCAAGACTGCCACCTTGTGGATTGGCTGTACATCACTTTAGTCAGGGGTACATTAGGCTGGTGAACATAGTGACAGTACAGTAGGCAAGGAGTTGGCTTACATCTCGAGGCGGTGTTTGCATTTGTCTTCTGCGTGCAGTGTTTGTGACTGGCTTGAAGGCAGTCATGTTCAGTGTACAATACAATTATCAAGTACCAGCTGTTCTAATAAACATTTCTTATGCCTGTTCAATCCCGTCACAGTTTAAAGTGCGTTTCCTCATTTGAACTCAATCAAACGAGCTGCCCACCCAATTGAAATTCTTCTGCAAGACTAGTTTCATTCAGAAATACGCTATATAGCAGAATACTGATTCGCACAAGATATTTTGCTTGTGAATTCACTCGTGCTAACTGTAATCTATATTAGCGGCCACTGTCTCCACGGCTCATTGTTTCCTGAATCTGATGAGGTCATCATGTCCTGATGCTGTGATTGGCTGGTTTTCTCCTGCAGGGAAGCCGGGGTCCTGACGGAGAGCGTGGCAGAAAGGGGGAGGCAGGAGATATGGGATCTCCAGGGTTACCTGGGGCTCTGGTTGAGTACATATACTATACTAACAGCACGCTACATGCAACATACAGTAAGCTAAATGCACTATGCTGCTGTATGCCAATATACCTTACTAACTGGATGTCAGTCACACCAATGCTATACTACATACTCTATACCCACAGTGAAATAAACAAATTATTAACCATATACTCAATATGCCATACAAACGATATGCTGCATATAATACACTCACAAAATGTACTATTCTCCCAGTATGATAAGCATGTTATGATTTTAGTATTCTAGATATCCTGTATTTGTGGTTCACAAAATACTTTACGTTATAAACAGTGCATGGTAAAAATACTATTTTCATAGAAAACAAATTATAATAAATGCTCTACATGTTACTTCCGGCCATCGGCGTTCCAATCCCCTGATCCCTGTTCTGTTGTGTCAATTGTTGCATCATGACGTTTCATAAACAAAGTTTTTAAGCCAGGATTTTTATAGCCAGAGTTAATGCTGAGCAATGCATGCAACATTTCTGTGCTCACTCTCCTTTTTGTGAATCATTTGGGGAGCAGCTAATGTATCGGACTACCGTTGTAGGCCCGTGGTCTGTGGACTTACTCATTTGTCAGAATTCACCATTTGTGAACTAATACTCGACTTTAAATATCCTTAATTATTTATTCCTTATTACATTATTTCCACAAAAATATTGCACATTGTTGCTTGTTGCATTTTAGTGCATCTTAGTATAAATTGCTCAAGCAGAATACTCAATAAACTATTTTCATTTTGTATACTAAATACTCTACTCGGTGTACTGATTATACTTTTCTCTCAGTAAAATTGTACTAAAATATAAAGGCAGGACATTATTTACTTTGTGGTGTAAACAATATTGCCAGATGGCCAAAGGTACACAAAGACAAAGTGGAATTACGCTCATGTTTATTTGTATTATATTGTTTGTAGCTGACAGACTCTGTGATACAGCCTCTCAATTTTACAGGGAGTTCCTGGAGAGAAAGGGGACCCTGGCCTCACGGTTAGTGTAGCGCGCGCATGTGTTTGTTTCTATTCCTGTGTGTGTATGTTTCTGTGAGTTTTTTGTGGGTTACTGTTTATGTGTTTGCGTGTCTGTTTGAGCGTGTGTTTCTGTGTGTTTTTGTGTTTCTGTCGATTTGTGTGTTTGTGTTTGTGTATGTGTGTGTGTGTGTGTGCTTTTGTGTTTCTGTTCATTGGTGTGTTTGATTGCATGTGTGTGTGTTTCTGTGTGTTTTTGTGTTTCTGTTTATTGGTGTGGGTGTGTCTGTGTGTGTGTGTGTGTGTGTGTGTGTGTATCTTTCAGTTTCTGTGTATGTGTATTTCTGTTCTTGTGTGTGTGTGTGTGTGTGTGTGTGTGTGTTGTGTGTGTTTGTGCATTTATGTTTTGTGTGTGTGTGTTAGTGCCTCTGTGTATATGAGTGTATTACATGCTATTTCAACACTGCTTGAATTTGCTTGCTCTACAGAAAGAGGAAGTCATGGAAATCATCAGAGAAGTCTGCGGTAAGATTAAATACTCAAATATTCCACTTTCTCATGTGTTGAATCAGCACAGTATTCTCCACTGAAGGCCACATACATTAATTCATCTCCCTGGTGTGAAGATGGGGGATCAGAAGGGAAAAATCCTGCCATGTTTTACTTCCACCCCTGAACTCAGTCAGCTGATGTCACTCATTAGCTCCGCCCCCTGACTACAGAACTGTGCTGTCAGCGAATCCCTGTGTTTGAGCAAACTATCGGGGTGAACTTTTACTTCCTGAGCCTGGATACTCCACCTTTGATAGTTTTCTTCTTCTCTGTTTTTGGACAGGATGCGGTTTGCGATGCAGTGAGCGGCCTCAGGAGTTGGTGTTTGTGATTGACGGCTCGGAGAGTGTGGGCCAGGAGAACTTTAACCTGGTGAAGAACTTCGTGAGCGCGCTCCTGGACCGCATCCCCGTTAGACGCGACGCCACGCGCGTGGGGGTAGTCCAGTACAGCCTGGTTGCCGAGGTGACGGTGGGGCTGCAGCAGAAGTGGTGGGATGTGGACGGGGTGAAGGCGGCGGTAAGGGCGATGAGGTACATGGGCGAGGGCACGTACACGGGCAGCGCCCTCGCCAGGGCGGCGCGGGAACTGCAGTGGGCACGTCCCGGATCCAGGAAGGTGCTGGTCCTGCTAACGGACGGACAGACGGACAGGCGCGATCCCGTCGATCTGGAAGACGCCGCCAGGGAGGCTCGCGATGACGGGATTGAGGTGTTCGTCGTGGGCGTGGCCAATCGGAGGGACCCGCACTTCGCCGAGTTTGTGGCCGAGATGAACGCCGTGGCATCCGACCCAGACAGAGAGCACGTCTTCATGATCGACGACTTCGGCACACTGTCCGGTGCGTGCTTTTCCCCACAAACACCGGAACCTTCTAGAGCTTCTTTCATTTCCCAGCCCAATCAATCGAGAGGTTAGACGGTGACCTCATCAAGTACATCATCATCATCGTCGTCATCACTTGGCAGTTGAGCAATAGTGAATGATGATTATGATGATGATGAAAATCACATTGATGGTTACAGGGGAGATAATGGTGGTGATGCTGATATTGATTATGATGATGATTATGATGGTGGTTATGGAGATGTTGATCATGTCTGTGGTGCTTATGATGAAGATAATGATGATGGTGATACTGGAGATAATGGTGATGATGATTGTGACCTTGGCAGTGATGATAAGAAGATGATGATGATGACGACAGTAATGAAGATGATGATGTCGATGTTGATGGTGATGATAAAGGTGTTGGTGATGATGATGATGATGGTGGTGATGCTGGCGATAATGGTGATGATAAGATAAAGATGATGATGACAATGGTGACATAGATGTTGATTAATATGTGGTGTTGATGGTAAAGGCTATGTTGATGATGGTGTTGGCAGTGATGATGATGATGATCATGATGATGAAGATGTGGCGTTTCAGCTCTGGAGGGTAAGCTACTGAACCGGATCTGTCAGTACGGCGACAGCACCATCTTTACCGCCATCGCCGGCTCCCTCCTCCCGAGCCGCGGGGACACGCCCACCTTCAGCAGGACTACCTCATTGGACGAGGACTCTCTGAACACCCTGACGGACAGCCTGGTCCAGCTACTCCCCTCCGCCGTACCTTATACAGACCCCCGGACCCAACCCAACTGGCAGTATGATCCGGAAACCATGGAAACGCCTTTGACCCGCCCACTCCCACCACTCGCCCCGGAGATCTTCATCCCCGGTAACCCTCTCTTTGACCTTTCACCTTTACTGTGACATTTCTTGCTTATTGGCTCTAAGACATGGCTTTCTCTAAGGGCAGGCAATACCATGTCCTGTTGTACACAAGTGAATCTATAGCCTGAAAATTTGTTGCTGTGCCCTTTTTTTTTTTTTGTCCGTGTGCTTATAGAGATCATATTATGTTTTTTGGTTTTTCCAGTATCATTAGTTCATTATATAGTTTTTTTCTGCATGTAAAATATCTGCACAGTTACACAGCCTGAAGTCCACGCCAAGGAGAATTCTTCTATCTGACAGGAAACACTGCTATGTCACCACCTGAAACACCTTGTTTGTTGTCCAGCCTTATGTTCCGTAACACGTCTACATCATAATGTTACACATTTTGCATAATGCCCAACTCGCAGCTAGTTTGGCAAACCTTTAAACAAACCCAGGTAGAGCGGAGGTTAGGAATAGGTTGGTTAGTACGTATCGCCATGTCAAGAAGACACAGTTTTCTTCAGTGCAGTGGCATGCTCTCTTTGTGTGGACTTCAAAAGGAAGATAAAGTGAAAAATGAGGGGTTAAAATAATGTTTTACCACAATCCCTCAGCAGTGCAAATCCTAGGTTTTAGTACGTTCCCTTTATTTTATGGAGGCCAACCTCCTTAACATCAGTTGGCCAATCATAGCAGAGTGGGCTTTGAGGGAGGGGGGCCTTATAGAGACAGGAGCCAAAACGGCCCGTTTCCAGCTGAGTGAGTCTGAGGTGCTGCACACACAGCCTGTACAGCTGTAACTTGTTGCTTTATATCCATGAAAACATGCAAATGTTTATAAATAGACACAAAAATAAAAATATTTGACTGGGAAATGGGCATAATATGACCCCTTTAAGATCAACTGACTTATTTGCTACATTAACAGAATTATGTGCCTATCCATTGCTAAGTGCAGCGTTTCCCAACCCTCTTCTCAGGGAACACCAGTGCGATCCAGGTAACTGCTGATTCTCTGAATCTTTTGATGATATTATGGACTGTAGATGGTGAAATCCATAAATTCCGTGCAATTGCTTGTTGAGAAACTTTGCTCTTAAACTGTTGGACTATTTGCTCACGCAGTTGTTCACAAAGTGGTGAACCTCGCCCCATCCTTGCTTGTGAACGACTGAGCCTTTCGGGGATGCTCATGACACTCACCTGTTTCCAATAAACCTGTTCACCTGTGGAATGTTCCAAACAGGTGTTTTTTTGAGCATTCCTCAACTTTCCCAGTCTTTTGTTGCCCCTGTCCCAGCTTTTTTGGAACATTTTGTTGGCATCAAATTCAAAATGAGTGAATATTTCCAAAAAAACAGTGAAGTTTATCAGTTTGAACATTAATTATCTTGTCTTTGTAGTGTACTCAATTGAATATAGGTCGAAAAGGATTTGCAAATCATTGTATTCTGTTTTTAATTCACGTTTTACGCAATGTCCCAACTTCATTGGAACTGGGGTTAGTGTAATGGTTTATATTTCTTTTCACATTCCAACAATCTGATTGGTTAGATGGGTGCAGTCACAGGGTACATACTGGCACTCTTGGGAGCGAAAGGGTTCAGCTGGAACACATCAGGTACCTGGATCGAGATGGTGTGGTCAGTGGAGAGGACTAACAGATGGTGGTCAGTATCCTTGGAACCTGCAGGAACTGATTTCTCCACTAGGGGTCAACGATACCAATACCTTACATAGCCAGCACCAGCTGACATTGTAATTGCGCTGTAATTCAGGTGTAAAATATGTTGTTTTTTTTTTTTTTTCTGTATTCACTTTAATTTCTCTCCCCCTGTAGATGTGAGATGTGAGGAGCCCTTAGATCCAGGCCCGTGCCGGAAGTATGAGGTGATGTGGTATTATGACTCGCCGGCGAACTCCTGCGCTCAGTTCTGGTATGGAGGCTGTGATGGGAACAAGAACCGCTTCGACAGCGAGGCCAGCTGCATCAGGGCCTGTGTGCGGAGAATATGATGCAAACACACGCACACACACATACAGACGTGGTTGCACGCATGCGTACACATACACACACGCGCGCGCGTGCACACCCACACACATACACTCACGCACACACGCGTGCACACACATACACTCGCACACACACATACACTCACACACACACACGCACACACTAATGCCAGCCTGACACTTGCACGATTTTTGTTCCCGCAATGCCACGCAATACGTCGTGGCAGTGATTAAAGTCTTTGGGAACAAGCGTGAGGAGTGAGTGAAGGGTGTGGGGGTGCGTGCCATGCCGTAGAGAGAATTTTGAAGTGTTCAAAAATTCGGCACGCAATGTTCGTGCCATGTGCATGCCACTTGCGTGAACCACGGGTGAACACTACGCGAACTCGGCGCGAACACTGCCGACGGTGCGTGTCAGTGCGTGCCGTGTTAGGGTGTTTTCACGAGTTGTTCAGGTGATCATGCCACGCCCAGCTCACGCATAGTTCGCGCACGTCACGAACCATTCGCGCATGGCAGGAACTGCTCACAAAGCGTTCATGCATTTTTGGCCGCACATTGCGTAGACAGTGCGTAACTTATGCGTGTACACAGTGCGCAAACAGGGCGCAAACAAGGCTCTGCTGCGTACCACTGAAATGGCACGCCTTGCCACGACGTATTGCGCGGCATTGCGGGGACAAAAATTGTGCAAGTGTCAGGGTGGCATAACAAACACACTCACACGCGCGCACACACACACACACACACACACGTGCACATACTCGCATATGTACACACACACACACACAAACACTCAAACACTGACCCACCTGCATGCGCTCAAACACGTACATGCACACACTCTCATATCTGACACACACTCGCGTAAACACACAAATAGAAGTCTACACAAAGTCATGCACACATGCATTTGCACATGCACACTCATACACACACAATTAAGCTATCCTCAATATATGACCAACACACAAAATCTCTCTTGCACACAAACGCACAAGTATAAGCTATTCTCTCAATATATGACCTGCACACACACAAGCACACAGATTTATAGACACACATGTGAACGCACAAGAAAGTTATCCTGAATATATGACCCACACACTCAAATAAATGTCAAATAAGCACTCCTAAACTGGACCAATAATCAGACACTCACACTCACACACGTAATTCAGGAGCCATCTTAGCTGTTGCTCACAGAAGGAGAAGTGGAAAGCTAATACAAACATGACCCACTGACATACATAAGGAGACAGACCTAAACCTAGCATAGTGTGAATGCATGAGTGTGTGTGTGTGTGTGTGTGTGTGAGAGAGAGAGAGAGAGAAAATGTGCGAGCGTGTGTCTCCTTTTAAATGACTTCTTTATCCGTGTTTTTCATTGAAGAAAATTAAGAACACAACAGCTGGATTTCTGGACACTACTTCCTGTTTTTCACATGCAATACACTGTACGGACTGCTGTAACATAAGCTGTGCACATGAACAGGAACTCTCTGCATACATGCTGCCAGATGGATGGAAAGGAACTCCATTTCTCAAGCATACAGATGGACAGAAATGAACTCTCCGCATGTAAGCAACTGAAACAAATGGAAACATCCTCATTGTATGCCTATCTTGTGCCAAAAGGTGAAATTAACTTAGGAAAACCCTTTTTCGGCTGAATAGTTTGACTGATGTGTGTCGCTGTCAACATTTCCACAAGTTTTATTCTCAAAGGAGTCCATCTGTAACATGAAATAAATTGTTTAAATATAGCCTTTTATAATTTTATATAAATGATCAAAATGTCATTTTAAAATAAAAGAAAAAAATACCACGTGTTTTTGTGAGTGTGAGAGTGGAATGCACATAAATGGGCTAGACCGCATTACACCTAAGAGAAATGGGGGGTTTGAATTATGCAATGGCTTTCAGGGAGCCTCATTTTCCTGTGTGCACCACTACTAAAACATGTCACATACACATGCATAAATACAGGAGTGTGGCAGCGTGGTCAATAACAGGGTTACTACAAAAAAAATGTTGGGGGTAGTGTCGAGGCTTATAGGAACGGATCTGTCAGGCTATTTGGATGGGAAATGGACATGTTATTTGAGCGTGACTACATAAACATTTGGTTTTATTGATTTCCACTGAGTGCTATACTTTCCGTCCTAACAAGTGAAACTACCACAGTACTTTGAATCACTCACGACTTCAGCGTCAGGCACGTCCGAAAACCTGTTGAAATCAGCAGCCGCTTCTCTGTCTGTAGAAGCAAATAGATTTAGTTGTTCATCCTTGGTAATGTCAGTGACTGGGTCTGTACCATGCAGCGGTATTTCTATCAAACAAAAAATATTCATAGATATGCGTCTGATCCAATTACAAACCAATGTGTTTTGTTTTTCTTTCTCTTTTTCTTTTTTTTTTAAATAGATACGTGTCAGATCCAATTACAAACCAGTGTTTTTTTTTTTTGAAATGGCCATTCGCCCCGCAGCGGGGTGAGTTGAGGGAAATACATCAGCTATCTGCCCCGCAGGGGGGGCGATAAGAGAAGCAGTTCTGCTATTCGCACCACGGCATGGCGGATAACAGAAGCACTTCTGCTATTTGCCCAACAGCTGGGCGAATAGCCTCTTCCTTTTTTTTTCTAAAAAAAACAGGCATTTCTTCTGAGAGAGTTTCCTTGTAAACTAGTTTCCTGACTTGGCAGTGGTAATGGGACACTTGTTATCAAGGCTCCCGGAGATTGCATTGATAAATTATCTTACTAGTTAACAAGTGCCCCATCCTAGATCATGCTGCTTGAGAAAATAGACCTGGCCTGACAGAACGAGATCGGTCATAATATTACCGCACAAAGGGGTTTTGAGATAGACTGGATGTATACAGCTGTTTCCAAACAAACCTCATGGAAAAATATCAATCGCTCAGGGGTGCGTTTCCTGAAATCACAGATGCTAACTTACGTCGTAAGAACCATTGACAATAAATGGATTAACTCTGTAAGCTGCTAACTCAGTTAGCAACTTCGCTTTTGGTAAACGCAATGGGCGATGAGACAGAAATGCCGCTTTAAACTGACTCTTCTCTTGTTATTGGTCAGAAAAAGGCCGGAAATCATAACACCGCTGAATTATTATTATTGATATTTACCGAAATATTAACCAGAGCGTATTTGTTTACATGGGTTCCAGTGGGAGGCACCCCTGTCATAAGATGGCGGTCAGCTCTGCACTCATTGGCTGATCTGGGATGAATAGCGTAGTGCCTCTAATTTATACATCTCGTTGTAAACGTATCTGAGGAGGACCAGAGGATAGCCACGCCCCTAAAGTAGATCTGGCTTTATCCTTCATTCTAGTCCATTTGGAACCATAATTTACAAAAATTAACATCATGATTCATATCGATGGAGACTTGAAACTTGCGATAGATACCATAAAATAATATGGAAAATCATTATTGAAATAAGAAATCAGGTGGTTAAGTAGGGTCATTTTCTCATAAACTTCTATTGCATTGAACTTCTTTCTGCAACCACTGACGTTGCCATCTGCTGGTCATTAAATAGAATGCAATTTCCGCATTGGTATCACTTTTCAGACCCAGGTGCTGTGTCCATCCTTTTATACAGTCTGTGGTCAGCATATCGTCGGCTGAGAATTAACAAGGTCTATCTACATATTTTCCCAAAACTGAGTTAAAGGGGTTAAATGTTTTCAAAGTTAATAAGGTCTACTGTGAGCACTTGATCTCCTGATATCTCTAACTTCATATTTCCTGCTTCCCCTAAGTATCAGAAAGGTCTATCTACAGCTGGCCAATAGTAGGACAGTATCTAGGTCATGTGATTGGAAAATCTGCAAAATTCTGCAATGATCTGCCTAGCTAAATTCTATTTTAGCTTTATTTTGACAATTGCTTCAGTGTGTTCTACACGATCTCTACAAAGTATGATCTTTAATCCACGAGAGTTATTAAAAATACTAAAACATGTTGTATTGATAATGTTGTTAAATAATTTCATCTTATTTTCATGGCAATAAGTTTACATACTTATTTTTCACTCACAACCCGCCGGACGTGCTACTACGGGCAGTCTACGGTAAAAAAATTTTTTGGCAAAACTGTGCTTGAGACTTGCGCAGCACTTGCGTGTGTTCAGTGCCGTAGAAGGTCACAGACTGGGCATGAAGACTTTTGGTCCTGCACATGCAAATTCAACAGGTCTTGCGAACCCGTACAGGTCAAGAGCGCGTACAATACGTACGGGACCCGTACTCCTTGGGCGTATTGGACTCCCTGTTCGCAAACAGAGAACGGTGTTCTCGGGTGAGTTGAACACGCAAGAACATGTTTGCGGTGCTGTTCTTGCACCCAAATCCCACACTACCTCCGCTGGTGGTGTGGCGAGAACGGATGAGGAACAAAGATGGCAGACAAAGAGAAAGTTTCGGAGCCGTGTCCATCGTAAGTGTAATTTTTGGTGGGATAATGCAAATGACTCAGTAAAATAATGCACTCTACATCTCAACAACAATGAGCTGTCGCAACTTTTGCAAAATCAGTGGGTAGATGTAAGAAATTATAACTGTGAAGTATCATTTCAAAAATCTCAGTCAAAATTAAAACCCCCGCCATGATCAGATGTGTTTATTTACGGAAAACCGGAAATGATTCCATGGTAACCGTGCTTACCTGTTCGACTCTTCCGAACTCGTTCCCACATTCTTAACCTGTTCACGAATGGTGGAGAACAGGGACTCTAATACGGCCCTTTTGTACACCTGAACCAAGTCAGCAGCACAGCTAGTAGGGGCTTTGTGATGACAGTATGACGCACGGTCATTGTACGAGTGACGTGCCCCAGAAGTACAACACAAGTACTCCACACTTGCTATTTGTGTGGCCCCCAAGACAGAAATTCATCTCAGTTTCTACCCCTGTGTGTACCCGCACGCGACATGAGGGGCAAGACTCTGGGTATATATATTGGGGAGGAACCAAGGAGGCTGATTGTATAGCGTCACACCAAGTCATGAGTGATTGTCACGTGCTAATCACAATTGTCACAAATGCGGCCCATAATCCTAGCACACGAAAGTGGTTAAATGCAGGTCACACGCACTCCACACTCACATTAGACCAGGGCTATTCAACCTTATCCAGAAAGGGCCGGTGTGGGTGCAGGCTTTCACTCTAACCAAGCACTTACACACCTGACACCACTAATCAACCCCAAAAGTCTTTGCTAAAGAGCTTGATTAGCAGTCTCAGGTGTGTAAGTGCTTGGTTGGAATGAAAGCCTGCACCTACACCAGCCCTTGCAGGATAATGTTGAATAGCCCTGCATTAGATGCACTGATAACGTGCGTCAGACACACGCTTTCCATGGGCTAACGGCGCATTTTTCCCTCGCCTTGAGCAAGTCAAGGCGTGCAACCTGTACTTGACAAGTACTTTGCCCGTACTCTTTCCCAAACCATCCCTGTACTCTTTCCCATACTTTCCCCTGTGTTCACCGCGACCCTGCGGCTCAGCTGTGTGCTACCAAATTCTGTGACCCATGCGTGTCCAAAACACTGACGGCGGGTTGTGAGTAAAGCATAAGCAAAGACTTCTTTCATGCGTTACAACTTCTAATTTAATAACACACAATTTTTCGGTGCAGATCCTAATGACATTATCAAGCAAGTGTGATAATGGTTTTTGGATCTTTACCAAAATGTTGTGTGTTAATAAATGAGAAGTTGTTATCCATAAACTCTTACTCTTTGGCAAGAATAATTTCATATTTGATGCAAATCAAAAAATATAATGGTTTCTCTGAATAGCAGTTTTGAGACCGGATCCTTCACTGATCTATTTTTTTAAACATGCAATTTGCAGATAGACCCCTGTAATATCAGAATTAGATTAATTCAGAGTTATAATGGTCTATCTGCAAAATTGGGTATCCAGAATTCTGGGAGGATGCCTTGGTAGGAGAGATATGATAGGCTCATTTAAGCCGCACAGTACGCTGGTCATTCAAAGAAAAAAGACTATGCAGCCTGACAAAAAATAATTGAAGCTACAGAGTTCTGGATTTTCTATTACGATTTTCTCAAAAATCTCAAAAGTGCAGATAGACCTTGTGAATTCTTGGCAGACGATATGCTGTTGAAGTAGGAACTTCGCTTTGGGAAAATTTAGATTCAGAGCGGCCAAGATGCGCTATGAAAATAGTTCCCTCCGCCAGGAATCGATTCATTCTTGGGGAATTCATGCGATCAATCGACCTGGGAAAACATAGCTTGTGCCCATCCCTTGATAGATGTTCAGAAATTAAATGTAATGAGGAAATAAACACACAGCATTAACAAAATAATTCTATTTGTATATTTCAGGAACCTTAATGTGCAGAAAAAATACAATCTATCACAGAGAAGTGGACCATTTCTAGAGCTCCCTCTGAACGACTCGAGAGGTTTTCATGGGAGCTCGTGTCCTTTTCCCCGTCCATCCAACCATGAAGTAATATCATTCCCTAATTGCCATTGCATTAAAAATTCAGTATCAAAATGGAAATTCGCACTGAGCTGCATGTCTCACTTCCGAGCGAATGCAATGCTAGTTCTGCTGGCAAATGCTCCCAACGTGCTCGGAATAACTAGACACATGAATGCAATAAGAATATACCCAGAGTGTCAAATTTTTACCTTCCATACCAATCCTGTGTTTCCGCTAAATTTGTGTTTCCGTCAGGTCAGCAAAACTGAAAAGAAGTTTTCAGTTCCTCGGGGGCTACAACACTAGAATGTTCAGGCCAGAAAGCCACATTTATCTAAAAAGCATAATATGTTCAAATTTCTGCGCACTACGTAAGACGGCATTAAAATGATTTTCTCCAGCGAGAGAAAAAATTGAACCTTTACAAGTGACCGTGGACTAACAAAACCAAACGAACGGGGCTCTTCAGAGGCTACATGAAATTCACGTCTATTAACGCGTGAGGGCAGTATATAATATGGCGGTTGTATGAAAGATGAATGACAAGAATATCTATGGTCTCTTGGCTGAATAAATTTTGCAGAGGTCGAGGGCATCGATGCAACATCGGAGCATTCCGTTTACTGTGTTCCTTTTCGAGGTAGAAAGTTCCGGTAAGCTTTTATTTTGTCGACATGTAAAAGGTCCGATTAAGGACCGTTTGCAGGAATAATGACTCTCAAGAATTTCATATTCAGAGAGCATAAAATCTAGTGTCTTGGTACGATTTCATAATTTCACCACAAACCGGTCTATGCTTTGGTGGTCGTTGTCTTAGGAGAAAACAAAAGTGTCACGTTAGGTAATTATCCGTCTGAATGTCTCGGAGAATCATAAGCTTCGTTTTGTATCTTTGCAGAATGCACGTTTTGATGTAATTGTGCATGAATCAGATTTCGGACGCCAAATAGTGTCCTCTTACTCCGAGGCTTTCACGAACTTGACGAGTTTTGAGACCGACACCCACCCATCAGATTTGACACTTCAGCCAAGGTGAGATTACATTAGCGGCCACTGATATTCCACTCTTTCATTGCATGTATTCAGTTTACCCCTGTGCGTTGACTGCAGTTACAGTTTTTTGCATAAACATACTCTCGAGAAAACATGGTTCGCGTGCTCACTCAAGACAGCTGACTGTTTATTTCGGTAAATACATGTGTGTGCATTCTCCAGTTGACTTAGTGCGACGCATGGCGAATCCTACCCACGTCTCGAAGGTGCGCGCTTTATACAAAAGGATCCTCCAGCTGCACCGGTTCCTGCCGCTAGACCTGCGGGCTTTGGGTGACCAGTATGTCAAAGACGAATTTAGAAGAAACAAATCAGCAAAGCCATCTGAAGTCAAGTCCTTCATGGCCGAATGGGAGGTGAGACAGTACTTTCCGGTCATCTTTCGGACGTTGTTAATGCGAAATTTGTATTTGATTCGATTCTACCGTTTACATGACCAAAGGTGCATGGACAGACATTGTATTTGACGTAACTAGTGCTCGTCATCAACCTTCATTTCATATTTAGCTACAGTGCATTTCTGCGCATGGTCCCACTTGCGTCTTACCTCTTGTTGGTAAAGGATAATACCCTGGTGGTATGCCTTTTTAGATGACATTTGATTTCTTGTTGATACTTGCAGTTGACATTCAGTCTTTGTATGATGGAAAATGACAAAAATAAGATGGGTTTCTGAAAAATCCTCAAGTGTGTTGACAATTCAAGAATTCTTGACAAAAACAAAGGCAGAACATGGGGCCTTCAGTCACCATCATTCAGAAGATTCCATTGTGTCATATGAGTTGAGGATACAAGAATGAGAAGTAACTCAAAGATAACACGGGCAAGAAAAGAACCTAGATCACATTTCTTTGAGTCCCATGTCTTTATTTTTTTCCCCTCCATTGAATTTTTGCTTTGGTTGATGGATTAAAAATAAGGGAAAGTCGGATGTGGAAAATCAGCTTCCGGAATGAACTCTTATTTCAAAGAACTGGGTCCAGGTGTCATGTCCCCTCAGAATTTTACATTTCAGACTCAGGATTCTTGCTTTATAACCTTTAACATTCCTGTAGCTGCTATTGTAATAAACTTCAGATGTTAAAGATTTTTAGCATTGTAAAAGAAAGTTGCCACCTCCTTTGTTAACCTGGTCTGGTCTGGTGTCAAGCAAGAGAATATTGACCACAGAAACGTATATATGGTACCTAAATAAGTAAGTCTGTTTTGAGCCTAGTGGCCCATCAGTTTTCGGCGGCATGAAGCGACTAGGAGTATTGCTACTCCCCCTGGATGGGATGCCAGTCCATCGCATGGACTCCACAGCTCTTAGTCAGGTTTCCCTGACAATTTGCTGGCACCCATTTATACACCTGGGTGGAGTGAGGCAGTGTGGGAGTGAAGTGTTTTGCCCAAGAACACACTGTAAAAGCTATGGTAAGGACTTGAACTCGGGACCTTTTGATCCCAAGTCCAACACACTTAACCACTGCACTATCACATCTCCCAGTTACCTAAATTATAATCTTTATTTAAGATACAGATTTGTTAAAATTGCGTCTAGGAACCCCCAAGAAAAAAGCCCACCGGGGTTGACCCCTTACGCCCTAATAAACACGGCACAGAAAATGAATTACAACCCCAATTCCGAAATAGTTGGGTCAAAGTGTACATTGTGAATGAAATCAAAATGCAATGACTTTCAGATCACATGAGCCAATATGTTATTTACAATAGAACATATAGATAACATTTCAAATGTTGAAACTGAGACATTTTACATTTTTATCCACAAAATGAGCTTATTTCAAATTTTCTGGCTGCAACAGGTCTCAAAAAAGTTGGGACACAGGCATAAAAGGGCTGAAAAAGCAATTAATATATAAGAGAATCAGCTAAAAGAACATTTAGCAAGTAATTAAGTTAACTGGCATCAGGTGTGTAACATGATTGTCTATAAAAGGGCTGTCTTAGAGAGGCTGAGTCTCTCAGAAGTAAAGATGGCCAGAGGCTCTCCAACCTGTGAAGGCTTGCGTAAAAAAATTGTGGAATACTTTAAAAACAATGTGGCAATGTGTGCATTAGTGCATATGGTTTGGGACACCTGCATGTTTTAAAAAGCACCATGAATGCTGAAAGGTATATAAAGGTTTTAGAGCAACATATGCTCCCATCCAGGTGACATCTATTCCAGGGAAGGCCTTGTGTATTTCAGCAGGACAATACAAAACCGCATACTGCAGCTATTACAACAGCATGGCTTCGTAGTAGAAGAGTCTGTGTGCTGAACTGGCCTGCCTGCAGTCCTGTTCTTTCACCGATTGAGAACATTTGGCGCATAATTAAACAAAAAGTCCGTCAAAGGAGACCCAAAACTCTCCAGCAGCTTGAAGTCTGTATTAAACTAGAGTGGGATCAAATTCCAATGGCTAAACTCAAGAAACTTGTCTCCTCAATGGCCAGACGCCTCCACTCTGTTAAAATGAAGAGGGGATGCTACACCATGGTAAACAGGCCCCTGTCCCAACTTTTTTGAGACCTGTAGCAGCCATCAAATTTGAAATGAGCTCATTTTATGGATAAAATTTTAAATTTCTCAGTTTCAACATCTGCTATGTTATATCTGTTCTATTGTGAATAAAATACTTGCTGGTGTGATTGGAAAGTAATTGCGTTTTGATTTTATTCACAATTTACACTTTGTCCCAACTATTTCGGAATTGGGGTTGTAAGATGAACTTAATACTCTCACACTGGCAGAACATTGCCCATAGTCCCAAACACAAAGCAATGAATTCACCGCACATGAATCAGACCTACCAAAGAAAACGGCCAAGCTGTAACAAAAGTTTGTCAGATGTCTACATTTTTCAAAGAACCAGCAACACACAATTGAAAACTCATTTGGTTCGTCTCTGGGTTTGTTACAGGCGGTGCATTTTTTTTTTTTTTTTTTTTTTTAGTTTGGTTCTGGTGAAAATGTATCGACTTCAAACTGTTGTGGTGCGAAGTTTAACGGAAATGTGGCATGTTTTCGATTTTGTGTTGCTGGTTATTTGAAAAAGGTAGACATCTGACAAACTTTAGTTGCAGCTTGCCCGTTTTCTTTGGTAGGTCTGTGAATGGAGCACAAGATCAAATTGCAAGGCTCTCAATTCGGACCACTCCAAACTGCAGGGAGGTCAGAACCATTTCTACAAATGGGGAGAGGCAAAAGGTCGCATTATCCTATAGTATTGCCGCTTAATGAATTCCCACTGGAAGGTCGAATTAGTAAAACTCATTTTATTAAGATAAATAACTAATTAACGTGGAAAAAGAGACCCTGACAAGACAATAATAAATGTAAAACACAAAAAAGTGTTTTCAACTTCTCTCATGATCCCCTCCATGGGGCGCGAACATGAAGTCTCCCATAAAAGTAGGGAAGCAAGCGGAAACACCCTTGCTCAAACGGCAACTTCTTCAAGGTTCTGACGGCCTGAGGCGGTGTACAGAGCCCAAGACGATATGATAATTCGCAGAATGAAGCAAATGAAGGGCACTTTCTAGTCCCCGGTGCCTCTCTACCTACAAGTGGTCGCCGATAAGCCTGCACTCCTAACACAGGAACGACTCCTTTATTTAACTTTATTCACTGCCGGCACTGGTAGAGCCGTACCTTGCCGCCACAATACCGTCTCTTATTTCCCGTTCAATGCTCTCTTTTATTTCACCATAATCGTCCACACCTCCTAGCAGGAGAGCCATCGGTTTCCTCAGGCGGGAATGGTTCCCAACAAGTGCCCAAGGGGACGCAAAGATCCTCTCCCACATTTCTCCTGCCGCAGTATTACAGTGCCTTCATGCTGTAGAAGCTTATGGAAGGTAAGCGTAGTAATATTGTGATACCTGTGATATCTAAAGAATCGCGTTTTATTAAGGTAAATTGCAGTTTCTCGCGGCAGCACTGTTGAGGTGGCATTTTCATTGTTAGCCACAAGGTGGTAGCACATACTCACGTTTCACATCAATCGGGACCCCCCCCCCTCGGCCATTTCCGCGCGAATGTTTTTGAATAGCGGAAATGGCCGAGAGAGTCCCGAGTAGTTTCACAAACGCTCAAGCACCCTTCCCTTTTAATTTTCACACCCGAACCTGTTGAGCCAAGGTCTGGAAAAATGAATCACCCTGCATGGCTTGAATATTTATTTCAGTATGAACGGAACTTCTAGTCCAAGTGGCGGCCATGGATTCATGACCATGACAGCTATTGTTGATTGCGAGTTTATGTTGTCATAAATTATAATTAAATCACCGTTCATTATAAATGTTGGGGAGAGAAAAGCATTTAAAACAATGACTACGGGGCTTAATCAAAAGCCGTGAGTATTAATTTGTTGGCACTTAAAATCCATCTGCTGACAGACTGCTCAAACGACGCTTGTTCAGGCACTCTCAATTCTCAATGTGCATCCGGTAAGTATTCGGACAGTGATGCACATTGTAGGAATTATTATCATTAAAATAGTATTCAAACACTCGTGTATCTCGCTCATTAATTTTGTATTTGTCATAAGTTTATCTGCCTTACAGAGGATGGAGACTTCCCCTCCGCCCTCTCCGAGATGAAGAGAACGGCTGCCATAAAGCGCCGATGTTTTCTGTGTTGTCGGAAAGGCTCCGGGAATATTGCTTTAATCACTCTTAGTTGTGTGTCCGTGGGGACGAGCACGTCGTCCTCGGTAGGTTAGCAAACAACCGAACTCATTAAATCTGCATGCGCCTCGGCAAACGGCTTCCCGGTTTTGTCCCTGAAGCCGACTCCCTAACGCCCATCTCCTGGCTTTTTGCGTCAGTTTGTTCTTTAAAAATACTTAAAAAAAAAAAAAACTTTACGACGGTTTGAGACCGTCGTTGTTAGAACTCTTTGACGAGGCAGAAAACAGCAGGCGCCAATACAGATGATGCTTCAGCTACGCATATTTGTTTTTCTTTTTTTTTTTTTTAGGGGGCAGTGGGTGATTATGAGTTTTTCATACAGTTTCCATTAAAGTGGAAAGCTGGATGGAAATGGTTTTTAATCATTTTTCGCGTCGGTGAATATTCTCTTGGTGCAATTGAATTTTATTGTTGTGCGCGTGTCAGCAATTTGGAATTTTGACGCAGCGCTAACTCGCGTTAGAGCGCGTGGTGAGCTCCATAATGTTTGGGACAAAGAGAGATTAGTTAACAAACCGTGCGCGCGAGCTTAATACGCAGAATTAGTGTTTTCTAAACTAAAATTTTGCCTCTGCATGTAGAAATGACAGCACTCTGCATGCCCTGTCCCCCTGTTTTAGGGCACGGTTGTGTTTGTGACCTAAAGCCTCGCAGGTGTTTCGAATGAATCATTTGTGTTCAGTTGCCTCCGCTGTGCAAGTATTCGCGATATTTTAATTTTTCATTCTGTTCTTACGCTTCTTAGCTTTTGTGAACAAGAGAACAAACTACACAGCTTAGACATTGGCCTCCAAAATTACTGGCACCCCTGACTGGCAATACACAAACAATAAATAAATAAATAAACAATGTACTTAAAGACAGACAGAATTTACCCGCATGTGTGAAATATTTTATTAATGTTTCGATGGAAACAACCAAAATCATGACAATCATTTCAAGCAAAATAAATTTCCACAAAATCAAGGTTTCATTTTTATTGGCTCTCTTCATTTACTACTTCTTGCGACCACCTCTGGCAAGGATAGCAGCATGGAGTCTTTTTCTGTAATTTTTAACAAGGTTAAGGCACACATTTGGGTGGATTTTGGACTACGCTTCTGAGCAGATTGTTACAAGATCCTTCACATTCTTGGGTTTATAATTATCAACTGCCCTCTTCAACTCAGCCCACAGGATTTCAATTGGATTTAGGTCTGGTGACAGAGATGGCCATTGCAGAACGTTGATTTTGTTGTCACAGATCCATTTTTGTGTGGATCTGGAGGTGTGCTTTGAGTCATTGTCTTGCTGGAAGGTCAACCTTTGGCTTCTGGCGGAGGCAACCAGATTGTCAGCCAAAATATCCTGATACTTGGTGGAATTCATAATGCCATTAATCTTAACCAGTGCCCTTGGACCTCTTGAATTAAAACAGCCCCAAAACATGACTGACCCACCATCATATTTCACCGTGGGTATGAGACGTTTCTCTTTGTGTGCATGTTTATTTTGACTCAAACATGCCGATGCTGTATCTGACAAACGTGCAATTTGGGTCTCATCTGACCAAAGCACCTTGTTCAAGTCATAATTTAAATGACGTTTGGCAAACTCCAAGAACTTGCTTCTGTGTCTTCTGGTCAGAAAAGGCTTTCTTCTGGCAACCCTTCCAAAGAGCCTGTGTTTGTGGAGGTGGCGCCTGATGGTGCTTTTTGAAACCTTGTGACCCCAAGATGCCACCAAGGTTGCTATTCCTTCGCAGTGATTCTTGGGGATTTTGTTGTTTCTCTCACCATCCTCCTTAGTATCCTGGTGGGCAAAATGCAGTTGTGTCCTCTACCCTTGAGGTTTTCAACAGTTCCATATCTTTGGAATTTTTGAATAATTGCCCTGACTGTGCACAGTGGCATATTTAATCGTTTGTGAATCTTCTTGTAGCCGTTACCAGATTTATAAAGGTCTATGACCATCTGCCTCTTTTGAACTGTCAGTTGTTTTGTTTTCCTCACGGTGTTGGGTGATAAAGGAATATTGCATATTTGTTGCCTCATTTTTGTACCCTAGTGAGACAGGAAGTGATGCAATGGTTCAGTATAGTTCCTCAGCACTTACGTAAAATTTAAATAAGTAGAATGTGATACCTGGTTTGATTTTGGTCGATGGTATTTACAATACTTTTTAAGGGTCAGTTAAGTGTGAAACCTTGATTTGGAGGAAATTGATTTTTAATTACATCCGTTAATATTTACTTTTGTTCCCCTGGAATATTAGTATTGTGCAGCATTTCTCATATGTTGTTATTTAGAGTTTCCACTTAATTTCTTTTATTTTTAAGAGTTTTTTTTTTAGTAGTAGTGTTCGTGCATTGCAAGTCAGGGTTGCCAGTAATTTTGGAGCCCACTGTATATGCTGTGTAGTTTCTTCTAAAAATCACATTCATTGCAGTGTGCAAGCGTTTGGATAGTGACCAAACTTTTTTTTTGCCTTTGCCCTGTATAAGGGACACTGGGGTTTGATGAACCATGGGGTCCAGTGAGCCATATTTCATATTTGTAATTAAAGCCAAATCCAAATCAATTGAAGTCAATGGCGACCACTTTTTAAAGTGTAAAAAACAACATTTATAAACCAAAAAATGCCTCCATACTGCTCGTGCGGCGTAATCCAAGTGTCCGTAAGACCCGACATTCAAGTTTGACACATAAAGACGATATTTTTAGCCTTAGTGTCCAATGTAGCCACTTAGCTAGGAGCCTTGTTCATTTTCATGGTAGAAGTATAAAATTCAAGACCTCTAGCTACGGTGGCCAATGTGGGAAAATAATGCTGCAACGGCCCTAAACATCTCCAATGGGAGAAACGCGCTGCAGTTTTGAATGTTAGTATTCACTGACTGAACAGCGCATTTTTATGGTCTGCCAACTTGGAGAGGTCAGCTTCTTCTGCGCGAAAATAAACAGGGCTGTTAGCTAAGTGGTTACATTGGACATTTAGGATAAAAATGTCGTGAAAAGACGTCTTTATGAGTCAAATTTGAATGTCGGGGCTTAAGGACATTTGGATTACACCACACGAGCAGTGTGGTTTTTATTAAATGTTGTTTTTTACGCTTGAAAAAGTGGTCGCCATTGACTTCAATTGATTTGGATTTGTCTTCAATGCTGTTTTTCTTTGTAACTCCAAAAGTGTTTTGAGGAAGAAAAAAATCCATGGACCCTTCAATTAGCCTTGGGGTGAGTAGATGATGAGTGAAATTTCATTTTTGGGTGAACTTATCCTTTAATACGTGTCAGAGCTGCTTTAAAGCGGCCAAGTAGAAATATGGCTCATTGGTCCCCACGGCCCACTGGACCCCAGTCACCCGTAACTACAGGTTTGAAAACACTGAGTATGCAATTAGAAACGGTGTACTCTAATTAGCAGATATTTACAACACCCTTAGTGTCGTACGAACCTTTTTATGTAGCAGCACTGTCCACATACTTGTGCTAACGGTGAAGTTTACAGGTCTGCCGGTACACTAGGGTTCGCCTGATGTAAATTTCATCATCAGAGGGTGTGCGCATAAGCTCTGTGCGGACGTCTGCGTATCTCTAAGCGTCCGCGGTGTCCAGAGCTATCCGTGTACGCCTCAGCTGCGGTGTATATTTAAGCCATTACGGCAACCCTCTCCCGCCCTCCCGCCAGCCTGACGTCCGTTGGAGTCACGCCCATCTGGTTCTTGTCGACAGCGGTGTGATTACAAATTTAAAGATCACACCTGCTCTTAATTACCCTAATTAGCGAGGGAGGCCAATTAAAGGCGGCTGTAGCCGCCCCTCTCTTTGTGTGTGGCTTCTCATGGACGCTCTTGGTGACTGGGACTGCATCACGGAGAACGCGCTCCCCCGTAAATAGACACATGTCTTTTCTGCTCGTCCTCGCCGGATGGGGTAAATGTGACTTTGTGATGGCTGTCAGTGGGAGGGCGAGCAGAATGACTTGGTTGTGGGGGTGGTCCTGTTGGAGGGATCTCAGAATGGCTTCAAGGGCACCAGGATTATGGCCAAGACCACCTCACACACTCCTTGTGTACAAGATTAAGATACACTTTATTGAACCCCGTGGGGTAATTTGTCCTCTGCATTTAACCCATCCTATAGTTAGGAGCAGTGGGCAGCTATAGAGCTGCGCCCGGGGACCAACTCCAGTTCTAAAGTCAGTTCCTTCTGCCCAACCATGGTAAAAGGAAGCAAGTATCATACATTTCTATGTAACTTGCTTCCTTTTCCGATAGTTCGGCAGCCTTGGTCAGGGGTACTGGTAGGAGTGTTCCCTTAATGCATGTTTTTCTGGTTGGGAGAATCGGAGTGCCCGGAAGGAACCCACGCGAACACTGAGAGAACGTGCAAACTCCACGCAGAAAGGCCCCGGGCTAGATTCGAACCCACGACCTTCCTGCAGTGAGGCGGCAGTGCTAACCAGATGTTCGGCTTAGGTCCTGGTCACACAGTGCTAAATGGGCGAATCTGCATGGGGAGGATGGGTGTACTGGGCGTTCCAGTAGGCAATGGGGGATGTAATGTCGATGGCACATCAGGTTTAACCACAAACTGAGCTCGTGGTCATTTGCATTTATTTTCCTCACCTCCCAGATGGGCAGAGCTCAGGGTTAGGAAAGGAAGGATAGGTGAGGAGGGCAAGGAATTGCAAGAGAGGGAATTGCAGTTTTGGGGGGGATCCTGATTGACGGCTCAGTGCATCGGTGGGATATTTTGGATGGGTTCAGGAATGAGTTTTTGTTTTTTCTTTCTTAAGTCCCCACCCCCCCTTCCCTGGCCTCATCCCATCCTGCTCACCAAATGCATTTGGGCCAGCGCCAAATGTGATTGGATTACGCACAGGAGGAAGTGGTTGTCTTTCATTTTGAGTGGTCGCCGATGCCCTAATTAAATTAGCTAGACGTTCCATTCAAGGGAATGCATTTTAGTTTATTTCATTTTTAATGTCCTGTCCCGCTGTTTGCTTACTTTGTGGCTGGGCTTTTTTATTTATTTATATTTTTTTTCATGAATGAAAACTTTGGACGTCACAGTGGAATCTCTGACGTCAGATTGATTTCGGGTGAAGCCACGCCCAACCTCGAGGACGGGCTTCTCTCTACTTCAGTGTTTCCCAGCCCTCTCCTGGAGGCCCACCTGTCCTGCATGATTTAGATCTCTCCCTGCTCCAGCACAGGTGATTCACATGATCAGGTTGTCATCAATCAGCTTCAGGGGGTGATTAACACTGATCTACTTGACTGTTGAGAATCTGTTTTCTTTACAGAATGAATAGTCTATTTGAGAATTGGTCATCTTCAGGGAATGAACGATCTTTTTGTGAATTGGCTATTTTTAGAGATTGAACTATATATTTGAGATTCAATCATCTTCAGAGAATGAGCTATCTCTTAGAGAATTGACCGTCGTTAGAGAACGGCTCTTCTGTGAATGGCTGGTTTGTGGCTAAAGGACCATATTTTAAGAATCGCCCGTCTTGTTTTTTCAGACATGCGTCATGTTTGCTGCTGCAGGGGTGTATTTCGCGGTCTCTGCTAGTAAAGCCTTTTCTCGAGCTCGGGGGATAAGCATGGATTTAGTGTTATTAGCGGTGAGCTGTCCTCGGCAGATTGATCGCTGAAGAAAGTGTGTGATTGACGGGTGTCGCTCCTGTGGGTCGATCGCAGTGCATCCGCTGTGTAACTCTCATTCGGCATTTAAATCCCGATTCTCCTTGTTCCGCTCACATACCGTAGAATCTTACTGAAGGTCAAGCCACCGTCATCTTTGCACTCGTATGTCATACTGCACATGGACAATAATCTTTAACCGTGCCATTAATCGTGAAATCTTGATTTGGGGGTATTGATTTTTGATTGAATTTTGTTTGGTTCTATTGACGCACCAATAAAGTATGGTATTTCTGATATTGGCATTTTGAGCTTATCAGTATAAGGTTATTAACCCTTTGATACCCAGCTTTTAAAGAACCAAACATGAATGCACTGCCCAAGTTAATTATGACCAGATATCAGATATGCTCAAAGTTTTTATTGAATTCAGAGTTAACCATAGCATTTATGGTATGAAATGGCAAAATTAAATGTTGCTTATGCTCTTCACAAGTTGGATGCATTAATTTACAGCAAAATGTGGCAGATTTTGCATATCAAGCGCAAATTATTCAGAGATACATGATTAGTTTTAATTTGAATCTTTGCTGAAGACCTTGATTAGTAGAATTAGATGTGTAACTGCTTATTAGGAATGAAAGCCTGCACCCACACCGGCCCTAGCAACAAGGCACTCTAAAAACACAGGAAAATCCGTATACGAGCGGATGAGTCAATTAGCATAATACAGACATTTCCATATGCGGGCGTGAAAGAATTAATTACTTTTTGTAGTAGTTCAGTGCATTTACTCTCAGAGGTGCCAATAATTCTGGAGCACTGTATTAATGTGTGTAGTGGCTTAGACTGGGAGCTTGGTTTAGGATGTTAAAATGTGAAAGTGTGGTGATGTCGCTTAGAGTCCTCGTGTAAATTTGCTGCAGTGAATTTACAGACGTCATTATGATGCGTGTGTGCATGAGAAAGCCCTGCTGTCGACTGTCGTAATTATTCTATCTCTTCTCCATTCTGTGTTAAAGTGCTGTTTTCTGCCCCTGTCATCTAGAGTTAGAGCCCCTCTCCGAACGCTAGAACCGCAAAAAAATCCCGCCGCCCCTGCATCCAGTTTGTGTCGGTGGAGCCAAACACTGGGCCCCAAATTGTGCTCTTACGCCCACTGGATTTGACCTGCCCCCCCATGTGAAAACCTCACAAAAATGCTAAAAGTTCTGGCCCAGATAGATCTTACCCCAATCTGTCACAGGAGCAGCTGTTGGTGGAGTCGCCAGCCATTTTGGATGGTCATTTTTCTTCATCTTGTCGAGCAGTATCGTTTAATTCTGCGAAATAGTCTGGCCCCTTGTTCTCGTTTACCGGATTATGCTCCTTTCTTCTCGGTTCTCTGCTTCCGCCCTGTTTGCTCTCGCTCGGTTTTTCAACAGCTGAAGCCAAGGAACCCGATGGAAGAAGAAGAAAAGATGGCAACTTGTTATTTTTCTGTGTTAATTTCACTTGTCGCTTCCTATTCATCGACGTCTTAACAGGTCAATCTACCGTTGACTTTAATCCGAGTTGAAACGCATTGTGTTTCCTCCCTCTTCGCAGCATTAGATGCCATGTTTAAACGTGTATTTTTTGTTGGTTGCATACAGCCATTTTCTGAAAGGGTCGGCCATTATCAGGGATGGAATAGCAAAGACAAAAATTGTAAATTGATTGTGTGGTCCTTGATGGTAAGTAATTGCAGTAGTGGCAAGATGACCACTCAGCTGCCAAAAAAACCATTTAGACTGTCAGTTACAGAACTTTTTATGTCATGCGGTTATCCAAAGCAACTTAAAATTGATCAGACTAAGCAGGTGCCAACCCCTATGGAGCAGTGTGAGCTAAGGGCCTTGCTCCAGGGCCCAGCTGCGGCACCGATTTTATTGCGGCTTGAAACAACAACCCTCAGGCTGAGTTTTGGACCAGGACCTTAGCAACTAAGTTATTTTGTTTTATGTGAGTTTTGAAATTAATTGATCTGATAGTTCCCTCTCCCTGCAGTACACTGATCATGTGTTCCTCCCCATGGTGCAGAATTACCGGGAAACGCTGCAGATGCAGGTTTTGGAGACGGTGGACCGCGGGACGCCCAAGGGAGTGCCGTACGGCGCCCATCTCTCCGAGGAGAAGCTGAAGCAGTTTCAGGAACAGCAGTTTGGTCAGCTGTACCAGCTCATGCTGGAGTCTACCAAACCCAGCCCACAGTTCGAAATACAGGAATGAGGGGGTTCAAACCAAATCCAAACCACAGTTCCAAATACTGGAGTGAGGGGCCTGTAACCAAACCCAACCCACAGTTCGAAATACAGGAATGAGGGGGTTCAAACCAAACCCAACCCACAGTTCCAAATACAGGAGTGAGGGGCCTCAAACCAAACCCAACCCACTGCTCAAATACAGGAGGTGAGGGGCCTCAACCAAACCCAACCCACTGTTCCATATACAGGAGTGAGGGGCCTCAAACCAAACCCAACCCACTGCTCAAATACAGGAGGTGAGGGGCCTCAACCAAACCCAACCCACAGTTCCATATACAGGAGTGAGGGGCCTCAAACCAAACCCAACCCACTGCTCAAATACAGGAGGTGAGGGGCCTCAAACCCAACCCTCTGTGCAGTTACAGTTACAGGAGTGATGGGCTTCAAACCAAACCCAACCTGCAGTTTCCATTATTTGTCATGTATGGGATTAATGGGCGAAGGTAGAATCCATCAAACTCAACCCAACTCGCCTTCAGTTACGAGGAGACTAAACTATGGGTTGGGGCAGATGGAGCAGTTGTGGTTTCCATGACATTGCAAAGCTGCTAAACAGACCATGCAATTTTAATAAAAAAAAGTGTTTTTGTTTTTCTGGACGTGAACATTATGTAAGCCTGTTTTTACTGCAGACCCTATCAGTTGCACCTGTCAGATATAAAGCCAAGTTTTGACCAAATAAACATTCTCAATCCAATCACTCCGGCATAAATGCATAATTACAATTTTCTAAATGGTGGTACGGTAAATGGACAGATGATTGGAGGGCTTCCAGAATGCGCGCGCGTTTATGCAAGCATGCGCGAGGAATGTTCTCAAGCGCATTATGATTTAATTGCCGTTTTTATTTGCCTCATCATTCTTCCCCGTTAATGAGTATGGCTTTATGAGTCTCCCGAGAAACCGTCACCGCGACAGCCGCCAACCCAAATCACATTTACATTTTCAACGTGTAATTCCTCCCCCTCGTGTACATCACCACGATACGGTATGAACTTTTACACCACGTCTTCTACTCTGCCCTTTTCCGGTTATGGGTTTTAGGATCTGGTCACTAAGAAGTCTAATAAACGGCGAAAGTTAATCATTAAGGGTGAATAATTTAACATTAACCGACTCCACCTGCGCGATTAATGTCCCTAATTTCATCCTCATCCCCGGCGACTCTGCTCCATGGACATGGCTGTGTTTGATGCCTTAATTTGAAAAGGAGAATTTTTTTTCTACGTGAAAGGAGTATCGAAATCTGTCAGATTGAAATAGACTGATGCTTGGAAATTTGGCTCTGTGCTATTCATAATTTCAGTGACTCTGCCAGATTGGCCATCCATCCATAAAGCAAGAAACTGATGACACAGTGACTGGCACAACCACAGATTTGGTTTCATTGTTCATTAAACAAGTGCGAAGAGTGTTTGAAAAAATGGATTCAATATTTGATGTGTTGATTGGCTTATGAATGTGCAAATACAGTAAGGCCTTCCTGATGCATGTATTATTGGAACTTCTAAGTACTTTTGATTGCATTTTTTTTCGTGGAACTATACTTATTATTTCAAGCTGGGGTCCTGCGGGTCCTGACTTTCATTCCGACCAATCAGCTGCACACCAGATATCCTACTGCCCATCAATTTCTTCAACAACTGATTGGCTGGCATGAAAGCCTGCAAATACGCCAGCCTTTTCTGAGAGAAATATACTGTACTTCAGGGGTCCTCAGTCTTACTCTGAAAGGGCTGGTGTGGGTGCAGGCTTTCATTCGAACCAAGCAGTTACTCACCTGATTCTAATCAGCCCTTTGATTCTTTGCTTAAGACCTTGATTTGTAGAACCAGGTTTGTAACTGCTTGATTGGAATGAAAGCTTGCACCCATACAGGCCCTTTCTGGGTAAGTTTGAGGGCCCCTGCTTTGCATTGTTAAACTAGAGGCACTCGGAGAGTGCAAACCTCCGCCAAGGCAGCACAGTCGAAATCTTGCTGAGTGAATATGGCTCATAAGAAATTTAAGGTATATGCGACATAGGATTTCAACATGGTGGCTGTGGTGGCCACATTGTTTGACCGATCGCGCCCAAAATCAATAGGGTCCATTCTGATGTAATAGCAACCCACCCATGAAATTTCAGAGATATCCGTTCATTACTTTTTTGGTTATCTTGTACACAAACAGACAGACAAACCAACGCTGGAAAAAAACATAACCTTCTTGGCAGAGGTAAAAAGAGCAAACGCTACTTTAAACAGTATTTTTATATTAAAAATGAAAATGTTCAATTTTAGATTTTTTTTCACAACACTGACATCATTTAACTGCCAACGGATGATGTAACAGGATTCGTGGTTTTGTTTCTCAACATTGAATGTGTCACGCCATTTAAAGCAGCTTTAAATTGAGAAAGAGAGGGTGGGGGGAGAGCTAGAAAAATAAATGTCATGTTGTTGATGTTATTTTAAATCACGCGATTGCATAACTGGGTCCTCGAAAGACCGGAGAGGGAGTGGGTCGCTTTGCGGTTTCGATAATTATCTGACCCAAATCTACTCCGCTAATTAGCCGTATTTTGTTGAGTGTCAACACAAATGAACTCCGAGCTCGGTGACTGAGTGTAAACACAGCCGACGGCGAATAGACCGCGCAACTCCCCCTTGCGCGCTCCACAATTCCGCGGCATTTTTTTTTTAAAGTCTCAATTTCCCTTTCCCAAACCGTTCGCTCTCCTCTATTCTCTCCGTTTGAATTCTCCCCCGCAACTCTGGAGGGCATTTTTCATTATGAGGGAGGGTATAAATAGGTGTAAGGACTTTGAGATGCCCTTTACCCCTATTCTCTCGGAAACAGAGGGAGTCGTCACTATGGCTTTTAGTACACACGGGCGCCTTCACTCAACAGGAGAGTAGGGTTCATTGCTTATCACAGTCTGTTGATGTAGAACCTGACCTCTCTGCCAAACGTGAGGAATTTTTTGTGCATTTCTTCAAGCTGTCTGGAGGTACACGACTGATGGACAGAGTAAGAAAGGACATGGTGAAAGTTGGGTGTAATTCTACACCAAAGTTAAACAATTCCCATACATACTACCTGGAACTCTGATGATGAGATATTTTCTTGTTGCAACACAAGTTCCAACTTTACCTCAGTTGAAAGTAGCCCTGCAATGCACTGAGTAAAACCTGGAAAATTTCTTAGAACTACAGTCCATGTTCTAGATTTTGGTGGGTATGGGGTTTCTTTCAGTATGGCAATCCAGCTAACTGTAATCCCACTTTTGTGAAACAGGATTTTACTTAGTGCAGTTATCCAGCTAGCTTGGTAATGCTGTGTAATGAAGCTGTGTCAGGCACTGTGGATACAGGGGAAAAGTTGGACAACTGCTGATTTTGGGGACTTGGATACTTTACCCCAAAATGTAATTTAAGGAATAACTTTGAAAAGAGATTTTGCATATGCAAAAATCCTAACTATGGGATTTTCTCTGGCAGGATAACCTAAAATTGGTTTGATTAACTTCGGGTTGAAAGAAATTCCTGCAAATGGCTTTGAAGGCTTTGAGAAAAACGGTTAAGTGATTCACTCTGAAAATAAGGCTATTTAATACGACCCTATTTCCAGAAAAGTTGTGATGCTGTGTAAAATGTAAATACAAACAATGCAATGATTTGCAAATCATTTAAACCCTATGTTTAATTGAAAATGGTGCAAAGACAACATATCAAATGTTGCTTAATCATATGTTGAGTGTTGTGAATTATAGATAGTTTATTTAAATTACATGGTGAAATGAATGTGTGAAGATATTCTTACAAACATTGACAAGAACATTATATATCACTGGATGAAGGTGGGGGAAAAAACTCAGAAAAATAATGGCTCACACACTGAATGTTTGTAGCTGTTTTTTTTTTTCACTCCTGCAGAGAATGAAAATTCTGAAATTGTTTCAACTTTAATCGAAAAAATATATCCCACATTGTGATTTTTTTTTTTTTTTTTTTGACGGATGATCCAAAAATCATGTTCCTCAACCACTATGGCGAAATAAACAATAAAACGCATCAGAAATGTCATTTATTTCTCAGAAATATAGCAAAATGTGCCAGATTTTATAGGTTTTGATATTTTCTTAAGTGGAAAATTCCAAAAATCTCAAAATGTAATTTTTTTTTTTTCCCAAATGAAAGCGAATACTTATTATGTTGGTGGAAAAATCAATGTTTGACAACATTATTAAAGACATCACAAAATAACACTTCTTCGCTAAAAAAATTTAAATATAGTCTTAGGCCTCAAAATCTGAGAAAGTTCTAAAGTCATAAATGTAGGATTTATGATATGAAATAAATATTTGAGATTGTTAATCATTACACCAAGAAATCACCTTGAAAATATGAACATAAAATAAGATCCCTGAGGTTTGCAAAAAAGAAAAAGCAAAAAATCCTTCTTATATGATTTTACTCCCAGTCAGCTGGTCTAAAAATGGTCTTTGCTCAACATTATAGAAAATAACACCAAAAAATGATAATATAGTCCCCCCCAAACTCTGACTTTTGTACATTTCAAAACGACATTTATGAGTTCTTTCCATAAGCGCCCCACATCTGGAGTGTGAATGAGCATCACAGTTGAGTTGGCGCGAAGCTCATTCGGCCAGTATTGATCTTTTGTCTTGCGACTCCTGCTGGCCATAGGCACCTGTAGGTCACTCAATGCATTAGCATCAGTTTATGCATAAAATCTGCACAGTGTAATCTTATTTGGCTAAACTCGCTTTACTGAAGATAAGTTTTGACCTGTGTATTGTTTTATAGTTTTTTTTTTTTTTTTTTTTTTCGGGGCCTTTTGCATATGATGTTTTGCTTATCGATTAGAGTTTCCTGTATATTATACACTTTGAGACTAGAAGGTGGTGTTGGGATACTTCAGGTGCACCCTGTGTTTGCTGACTGCACAGGTACAGATATAGGCTACCTGGTGAGGAGTCATTTTGTTTGTAAGGCCTGATGAAGATCTAGCACAGGTTGACACGTTGCTACCAAGTGAGTCTTACTTACGAGGATTACAGTGTGCAGATTGTCTGTTTTTATCCGATGTTGTACCGACTCTGATCTGGCACCTGAAAGTGAATTTACCTTGTCGGACGTGCATTTTTGCTATATTTGCTCTCTAAAATTGACACATAAATTGATTTCGTAGTACTCGCGCTGAGCAGAGCTGGGCTGAATTTGAAGTTTGTCTATACTAAGAAATTAAGTCCAGACTTTGAGTTCTCATTTAAAAAAAACACGAGTACAATCTGCGATTTCCAATTTCATTTCTCATTTTTAAGTGATTAAAGAACCTTCTGAACCCACAAGCCTTCGAAGTGTCTCAGAGCATGCGGCGAGTTTCGCTCGGCTTTGTGTCGACGCGAGACAGCTCGTGAAGAGGGTCAGATCTAATCAGGAGATGAAATGGGGGGGGGTGTAAATTCGCTCGCTGAAGCTGGGTTTGATGCCTCAGAACATTCCCACGATTCATTTCCGCTTCCTCTCATAAAACGAGGCCTTCGGTTCGCCTACGATCGGAGAGAGGTACGGGGGGTATGGCGACCCCGTCATTCATTCTTAAGCCGAATTATTGGCGCGGCAAGATTACATTCAAAGTCAATGCAAAGACGCAAAATAGGCGCGAGTTCGCGCCTTTGTATTGACTTTGTGTATAATTTGGCCGCGCGAATGATTGTTTTTGCGTTTGGTGGAAACGCAGAATTACAGAACAGAAGAGAGAGGGATGGAGGTGGTGGGGATGAATGGGAGAGAGAATAAGTGACTGAGAGATGGAAGGGGAGAGATGCTGGGGCTAACTGAGGGATAGAAAGAAGACAGGAGTGCGGAAGAGGGCAGAACAGAGGAATAGGCTCTTTCATTCCTCCTGCCTCTGTAATAATTATTGGCCTTTTACCTCTCTCTTCTCCTGCTCTGTAATTATCCTGTCCGTCCCTCCCCAGGATAGAGCAGAGACAATAACTTACCCACACTCACCTACTGCTGGTGTACGGGAACACACACAACACACACACACACACACACACAATCTCTCACACACTACACACACTCTCACACTAATACACACATGCACACTCACCTACTGCTGGTGTGCGGGAATACACACACACACACACACACACACACACACACACACAATCTCTCACACACTAACACACACTCTCACACTAATACACACATACACACTCACCTACTGCTGGTGTACGGGGAATACGCACACACACACACACACACACACACACTCTCTCTCACACACACTAACACAGTCTCTCACACTAATACACACATGCACACTCACCTCCTGCTGCTGTATGGGGAATACACACACACACACACACACACACAATCTCCCTCACACACACACTAACACAGTCTCTCTCACACTAATACACGCATGCACACTCACCTACTGCTGCTCTAGGGGGATACACGCTGGGGGTACACACATGTACATGTGCAAACACACACACCTACATGCACGCACACACAGACACATATGTACATGTGCACTAACACACACACTCACATACGCACACACCCATAGTCACACAAGCACGCATACTCTTGCTTAGTCTCTCTCTCACACACACACAGAAACATATACAAGCACACACACACTCTCATGTAATCTCTTTCTCACACACATACACACACAGAAACCCATACAAGCAAACACACACACTCATGTAATCTCTTTCTCACACACATACACACACAGAAACCTATACAAGCACACACACACATGTATGCGCACATACACTCATGTAATCTCTTTCTCACACCCATAAACGTAAACACATATGCATCTCATACACACACACACACTCACACACACACACACACACACACACACACTTCTGCCCTGCCCGTCTGTAGAAGTTTTTTGGATTTATTTAAAAGGGATCCAGGTCAGAGCAAGATTAATTTGCTCCCGGCGTTGGGAATTCAAAGGGAGCTCTCAGACTCCCGGATGGCCTGTCCCATTATTCCTGAAGTCGTCGAGCATCAAAAGTTCCCAAAGTCCAACAGCACTGGAGTTCAGGGTCATGTGATGAGTACTCAAGGTATCCATGGCAACACCCTCCGGTGCCCCTCAATGAATTTGTATTTTAATACACTTTTTTTTAAAAGTTACACATACTGAATATTGTAATTTCTGATTTTTTTTTAATTTTGTTTCAATTGTTGGCATTTGGTATTTTCCCTAGACAACACATCTGTAAACCTGGCAGAAAAAAAAATTAGAAACTCATTTGCAACTATTTGTGCTTCATTAAATGTAATCATGTTCCCTCATATCCTGGCATTTTTTCTTTTTTTAATCACATTTGATTCATTTAAACTTAATTTTCCAAAGGTAGCTGCACTGACATTGACGCTAAAATCGTTGAGCCTACATGTTACTGGACAGGCTTTACATGACCATTTTCCTCTGAGTCAGGAAAAATATCTGGTGTGAGATTTTATCGCATCACACGACTCTCATGCTCTGTGCCAGTACCCTGTGGGTCGATCTTCTTTTTTTTTTTTTTTAAAGATTATTTTTTTTGGGAATTTTTTCCTTTATTAGATAGATATACAGTGTAGAGAGACAGGAAGGTTGGGGAGAAGAATGGGGGAGGATATGCAGCAAATGACCCGAGGTCTGAAGGACACAGCCTTTATGGTACGCAGCCGAGACCGATGAGCCACCGGGCGCCCCTTTCTTTAACTGTAGCTGAGCTGACAGAGGAATTTTCGCAGGGTCACCAAGCTAACTGGCAAGCGAAACCCAAAACAGCATTTTATACATCTGTCCGTGTTCCAGATACGGGAAGCCTCCCAATAAGACTCGGGCCATTATCCAGGGGCCGATCTGACCTGGTTTGGGCTGGATCATGCTGGCTTAGGCTAACATTAATTGGTGCTGCTTTTAATTGGATTGTGCTTGTTTGAGGTGGTTTTGACTGGTTTGAGCTGACCTGAGCCAGTTTGAGCTCATTTGGGTTGGTTCAAGCTGATATGAGCTGGTTTGAGCTTGTTTGTGATATCTTGATCTGGATTGTGCTGGTCTGAGCTGGTTTTGGCTGGTCTGAGCTAGTCCATGCTGGTTATGGCTTGTTCGCGCTGGATTGAATTGGACGGAGGTATAACTCTTCCTGGATTTGGGGACTGGCCTGCCTTCCATTTCATCAGGCTGCATAGATGAAATTCTCCATTCAGACAATTACTGAAATCACACACACGCATTTACACTGTCAAACATACATACAGGCTCATGGGCACACGCATACACACTCACATACACACCCATTTGTATATCACCAGACATACACACGCGCACACTCGCGAACATACTTGAACACGCATGCGTGCACTCACAGGTGCACACACATAGACACATTCACGTCCATACACTCACACAGCAACACGGATACATACACATTAAACACACAGGTACATATATGTATCTCCACACTCAAAAAAATATTCACAAACACACAAAACCCAGCCTTACTTTATTTGTGTCAGCTCAGTTGAAGTGGGCAGATAACGGAAATAAATATAGTGTTTTGATTCATTTAAGGCTGAAGGAATACTCTCAAGGTTCTAAGGTAATACTCTCAATGTTTTAAAGAATAGTCTCAAGGTTCTAAGGGAATACTCTCAAGGTTTTAAAGGAATAGTCTCAAGGTTCTGAGGGAATACTCTCATGGTTTTAAAGGAATAGTCTCAAGGTTCTGAGGGAATACTGTCGGGGTTTTAAAGGAATAGTCTCAAGGTTCTAAGGGAATACTCCCAGGGTTTTAGAGGAATAGTCTCAAGATTCTAAGGGAATACTCTCAGGGTTTTAGAGGAATAGTCTCAAGGATCGAAGGGAATAGTCTCAAGGTTCTGTGGAAGAAGGAAGCATTCCTCTCCTCCCCCTTCCCCATCATTCCTTGTCTGTACCTCGCAATCCCACCTGTCGCCTCCCATTGTTATCTGTTCAATCTCCCTCCAAGACCCCCCTGTTTATCATTCAATGGTTTTGCTCTCCATTTGTACTTCTGTGTCCAATCAGTGTGAACGTTACCATAAAGAACAGCCCACTTTGTTCCAGTATAAATCTGTAAAAGCCCAGTCTGGGGGTCTC
The DNA here is from genome assembly GCA_029692085.1 of Gymnothorax javanicus. Lineage (NCBI taxonomy): Eukaryota > Metazoa > Chordata > Actinopteri > Anguilliformes > Muraenidae > Gymnothorax > Gymnothorax javanicus. The sequence continues at coordinate 139,395,176 of CM056197.1, forward strand.
TTTTCCCCTGGTGCCAAGCAAAGGGCCCCAGACTTCAGCAGTTGGTTTTTTGTTTGTAACAATTACTTGCTCAAAATTTCACATGCACAATAAATTTGATAGAAGACTACTGGCTTTAATCTCTAGCTTCTATGACAGTTCTGAAGGAATACTCTCAAGGTTCTGTTTGGCTTATAGGAATTTTTTCCTTCAGAATAAACACAAAATCCCCCAGGGAGAATGCTCGCAAACACAAATATAAATGGCGAATTACGCATGGAGCCAACAGCTGCCATCTCACAGATAACCCTTCATCTCCGAGCTATTTTGCTGGGGCAAGGGCACAGCTAAATAACACGGCTTAGTCATGGGCTTTTTAAGTGCTCTCACTGTTACGCATTGTGGCTAATTTAGTGCACATTCCATAACTGATTTAAAGGACCGCGGCAACAGTGACCGCTATTCCATCGCTTTGTACAATACAAAATTTCTACATTCCTACATGTTTCTCCTGCAACACAAAAATGTAATTTCTGGATTTCTGGCCAGAGCAGCTTTGGTCACGGGGAATGTGATAAATCGCACTATGAGAACCAAACTGCAAATTACTGGGTTAAAAAGTGTGGGATTGGGTTCACGCTGAAGAGGACTTCAGCACATTGAGGAAAGTGTCCTTCTTCATTTAATTTTTCTCTGTGCACCTGGTGAGCTAAAACAGGTTTCAATCACGTGTCAGACAGAGCGGCGAGTCCTGCAAAGCAGCCCTGTTATCGGAGGCTTCTGAGAGAATAACATCATGCCATTGCCTTATCATGAGACGCGTAGGACACTGACGCCAATGAAACGTTGATGTAGAGAAAAATACATAGATGCGCATTTTCATAAGTGTTTCAGGAATGGACCTGCCTCTGTGGACGTATTTCACAAAGCCAAGGCCTGTCCCCTAAAGCCCTCATTAACCCATTAATGACTACTGTCCCATTTTTGGGATGCAGCACATTTGAACCTCTGTAACCCAAGTGAAAGCATCACTGCGACTAAGTTGCTGTAGGTTAATCAAGGGAACTAACTTGCATCCAGGAAAAGTGCTTATGAGAGTTGTCTCCCTTTACAGCAGTGGTGGGGGCCGCAATTTGCCTGAATTTCTTGAATCTGTAATAGCACTATAATAATAATAATAATAAATTTTATTTAAAGGCGCCTTTCTTGGCACTCAAGGTCACCATACAGATAAAAAACAACAAGCACAGAAAATATACGAAATACATAATATGAAAAAAAAATAAATAAAATAATACTAATTATATATAAATAAAATTGGTCGGGTTATTTTAAATCAGGTGAAATAAGCAATTTGAATTAGGTGGGTTTTACATCCAGATTTGAAGTGGGGGAAAGATGTGGTGTTCCTGAGGTCTGGTGGTAATGAGTTCCAGAGCCGGGGAGCAGAGCGGCTGAATGTTCTGCTCCCCATGGCGGTGAGACGGGCAGAGGGGACAGACAGGTGAATAGAGGAGGAAGATCTGAGGGAGCGAGAGGGAGTAGAAACGTGAAGAAGTTCAGACGGATATGGAGGGGCAAGATTATGAATGGCTTTAAAGGTTAGCAGGAGGATTTTGAACTGGATGCGGAACTTAAGCGGTAGCCAGTGAAGCTGCTGGAGGACAGGAGAGATGTGGTGGATAGAGGGGGTGATGATACGGGCAGCTGAGTTCTGGACCAATTGGAGTTTATGGGGAGATTTTTGAGGGAGACTGAAGAGAGGTGAGTTGCAATAATCCAGGCGGGAGTTGACAAAGCTGTGCACAAGGATAGCAGTGGCGTGCGGGGTGAGGGAAGGGCGGAGACGAATAATATTGCGTAGGTGAAAGTATGCTGACCGGGTGATATTATTGATGTGAGACTGGAAGGATAGAGTGCTGTCGAGGATGACACCCAGACTCCTGACCTGAGAGGAGGGGGAGACGGAGGAGTTGTCGACTATGAGAGAAAAGCTGTCAGTTTTGGATAGTGTAGATTTGGTGCCGATGAGGAGAACCTCAGTTTTGTCACTGTTTAATTTAAGAGAGTTGAGTGAGAACCAGGTTTTTATTTCTGTGATGCAGTCAGAGAGGGAGGGGGGGGGGAGAGTGGAAGTGGGCTCACTGGTGAGCTAGAGCTGGGTATCATCCATTTAGCAGTGGAAATGGATTTTGTGTTTACAGAAAATATTGCCAAGGGGAAGGAGGTAAATGATGAAGAGGAGGTGCCCCAGGACAGAGCCCTGGGGCACACCTGTAGTAACAGAGGAAGGGTTGGATGTAAAAGATTTGAGTTTGATGAACTGAGGGCGGCCTGAGAGGTCAGATTTGAACCAGTCTAATGGAGTGTGGGTGATACGAATGGAGGATAATCTATTGAGGAGGGTGATGTGACATATGGTGTAACAATACGCTCAGAGGAACCAATCGCAACTCAGGGATAATCCAAAAATCGTAAGCCTTTATTGCGAAAAGGGTCGGGACCAGAAGACACAATAATTGCCAAGCCAAAAACAATGTCCAAAAAGCGAAGTCTACTAGACAGGCAGGGGTCAAAACCAGTAAGGCAGATGTGCAACGATACATAGACCGTAGGCCAAAACTCATAGTCGAAATCCAGAAAGGTAGGTCATACGCAGGGCATCCAAAAACAGAAATCATGGTTGTACAAAAACAGGTCAAAATCCAAAAGACAAAACAGGAACAGAAGGGCAATGGCAATCTCAAGGTTTTGGCACTGTTTAGTCGTTAAAGAAGCAATAGACAAATGGCATCGAGGAGCTCTGCACAAATGAATACTGATCAACGTTCTGACAAAGAATTAACTGCAGTGAAGACTTTAAATAGACAAGAGGGAAGTCACATGCTATGCAGGGAACAGGTGAATTGGATAAGAACTAATTACACAGGTAAGCACACATGGGGAAGTCCTAAACCACAACAACTGGCAAAAGCCAAGACACGGACGGGATCAACGCAGACAACCTATGACAGATAAACAGCTCCGGTCAAGGAGTTCTAAGTGCACAAACAAAGAGTGCAGGAAAGCAATTAAGCACGTGTGAGAGATCGCTGAAACCCAGGGAGAGGCAGAGAAAGCAAAGAGGGCGGAGTTACAGAGCAGAGCAGAGCAGGGCAGAGTTAGTTATATTAGTAAACAGTGATATCTACACACCTAATCAAAATACGTGATTGTTAGTTAGTTACTGTACAGACAAAGGGAACTAAGCAGCCTAGTGGTTAATTCATATGGTAATTTCAGAAAAGTGGGAAGGAAGGTAAAAACAAGACTTGAAGGAAGTTCGTGAAATACCAGAAAACTTCCAAAATCACCCAAAGCGTGCCTGCACGCAGGCAGGGGAGTGCACTGGCATGATGACACAGATCACATCAGACATTACAGGGGAGACAATGTGCAATGCAATAATGGAGTAGATGAATATACAAGAAAAATAATAAATGCAAAATCAGACAGATACAGATCATAACATATGGTATCAAAAGCCACACTCAGATCAGGGATAATGAGGATGGTGAGTAGGCCAGAGTCAGCTGCCATGAAGAGGTCATTGGTGATCTTTGTAAGGGCAGTTTCTGTGCTATGGAAGGGGCGGAAACCGGGACTGGAACTGTTCATATAGGTTTATTGTGAGATAAATGAGAGTGAAGCTGGGTGGCAACTATTTTTTCAAGGATTTTGGAAATGAAGGGTAAATTTGAAATGGGATGGAAGTTATTGAGGTTGGTGGGATCGGCACCAGGTTTTTTCAGTACTGGAGTAATTACAGTGGTTTTGAAGGATATAGGAACAGTTCCAGTGGAGAGAGAGGAGTGGATGATGGCAGAGATGATGGGGACCAGAGAGGGGAGACAGGCTTTGACCAGAACTGTAGGGAGGGGGTCATGCTGACAGGTGGAAGACTTGGATTTTCTGATGAGATTAGAAATATCTGAGAGAGTGGGGAGCTGGAAGGTGGAAAATAAGTGAGATGTAGGGTGAAGTTCCAATGACAAACTAGGTGAAGAGGTAGGACCGAGGTGCTGGTGGATCTTCTGAATTTTGTTAACAAAGAATGACATGAGGGAGTTACAGAAGGCCTTTGAGTAAAGGTGTGACGGTAAAGAGTCCAGGGGGCGGATGATATTGCTGAGTAAAGAGAACAGTGATTTAGTATTGCCTTCATTTGCACAGATTAAACCAGAGAAATAGCGGGATTTAGTGCGATCAATGCAGTCCTTATAGTGCAGGATATGATTTTTGTGCATTTCTTTGTGGATGACCAGTCCAGTTCTTCTGTAGAGCCTCTCAAGTTGCCGACCTTTGGCTTTCATGAGGCGAAGGTCGGGAGTGAACCAGGGGGCTGAGATGGAGAAGGAGACAGACCTGGTTTTTAAAAGAGCAAGAGAGTTGAGAATATTATGAAGTCCAGTGTTGTAGTGTGAAACCAGTTCATCAGGGGTGGATGGGATGTGAGTGTCCAGAAGGCAGTCAATACTGGAAGTGAGAGTGTCCATGTCAATGTTTTTGAGGTTACGGACTGTAATGAGACGTGGACGCTTAGTGGTGGAGAGGGTGAGTGTAATATTGAATGAGAGTGACTATGCGATGCTCTGAAAGGTAAGTGAGCCATTTTTTTTTCTGAGACACATTTTATAAAACACCAAGAACAAAAATCGGAGATTATAGCATTATCAAAATGTTTTTTTTCTAAGAATTATTTTTTTTTTTTATGCTTTCAACAACCTGTATACATTTGTGATGGGACATACTTATTTGGGGTCCTCAATGACAAAACAATTATTTTTCAATGGGATTTAAGCATTACACATTCATTGTATGCCATATCCGATAATAAAATGTAACTTGCACTTTGAGAAGAAATTTGGGCATTAATGGGTTAACAAAGGTCTACATTAACATTAAAAGTGGTAACTGCTGAGAAATCCATCTTGAGCTAATAGCTGGGTACCAGCTTGACCAGTTCGAGTTAGGTTTTTGACAGCTGGCGAGCCAGCTCAACAGTTACCAGCTCCTATTATTTACCAGTGAAGAGCTCCTATTCTTATCGGCCACAAGCTTACATTTTTTATTCCCATTACCAGCTTATACTGACCAACACCTGCTAAATTTCATCGGCTCGTTGAATCTAGTGTTTGGTTTACAGTCATCTACCACCTGACCAGCCATTAACTGACCAGTCACACCAACCAGCTCTACCTACCTGGTTGCTCACCTCTCAACGGGCAACACAAATCTGGCGTACCTGCTAATCACCAGTCAAACCAGCTAGAGCGAGCTCGCCTGCCCTCTAAAACCACTGAGACCAGCTTATAACCAGCCAAGGTCTGAAGCTGGTTCAAGCTGGATTTTTCAGCAGGAATTAACAGAATTTCAATAGCACCCGATTGCTTAGAATGGTGACACTGTATTTTGCCTGTGCTTTAGAAAAACTCACAAGAATTACCTGACTGCTTTTCTATCATCAGACGGCACAAACGAAATTGGATCTCTTGAAACGTATGAATACGGCAGGTTCCCCCCCCAGAAAGTGTGAGAATTTTAAACTTGAAACCTGAAAAAAAATGACAGGGTAGGACTGATATTATTTAAGGCCTTTCGTAAAATGGTGATGTGGGGGGTGGCGGTTTATGCGTAATTGCGTCAGGAGGAGGGCTAAGGTGTTGGGAGATTAAACGGTTGGATGAGTTGGGGGTTGGGGGTTGTATTGCACAATCCGAAGAGTCGTGAGCTCCTACAGCAGTGCCATTAAACTAATGAAAATGTCCCTCTCACGTTACAAGAAAAAAAATAACATGAACCAAGTCACTGTGACGTTACCCATCAGCTTTCCTCGGGTCGGTGAGAAGCATTTTCGCTCACAGAAGAGCAATTTTCACTCCAACATATCCTCTCAACCAAACAGCAATATTGGTCATCTGCCCCCGTGCACTATTTATAGAAAAAGCGTTTCCTGAATCGCCTTAATTTTTGGCAGCCGCCACCTGGCACCGCAAAGTACAGCTGGGGAGTCAGAGCAGTTTTTTATTTGAGTGCATTAGCCATTTCAGTAGCAATCCAAAACCAGAAAGTAACACATTATGAAATTTGAAGTAAATTTATCCAAAGCTAAGTACGATTATTAAAGATCTAGAAATTGTGCAAAAAGTAGGAACAATGAAAGGAGCAATTATAAATATTATTATTATTGATGGTCAATTCAAGTATGGGGACCAAGCTGGAATGGACTACTTAGCGCGGTACACGCTCCCGAATCGTCCAGGATGTATTCCTATATTGTCCGATTGGCACTGTAGCTTGATGAATCATCAGAATACAGTGGTTGGTGTCATGTTACAGGTTTTCCCTTTGAATATTTTCTGCCTTAATCAAAGCTGCTTTCAGCTTCTGGGTATTTTTCTTTATTGTCAGGACTGGTTGTTTCTTTTTTACCTTCGTTGAGGAGTTAACTACGTTCCTTTTGCTAATCAGCTATCTTTTCCTATCTGCTGACTGCTTGTGTGGCTGATTAGTAATTGGTCTCAGGTGTGAAGTCTATATATTACCCAGGGCTCCAGCATTTCTTTGCGTTAGTGTCGTCTTGCACTGCTTCAGTTTAGGCAGAGGTTTTGTCCGTCGATGTGCGGTTAGTATTAGCCTAGAGTTTTTAAGGCAGTGTATTATCTTGTGTAATACTTTATTTCTGCTCAAATTTGCCTTTTTTTTCCGCCGAGCTTCTTTTGTGTTTTAGTGTCTGCAAGTATTTCTCTCTAGCCCTTTCTTTCTTTGGGGCTGGGAGTAGGTTCCTCCTGGAGCCTCAGTTATTCGGTTTTCTTTTGCGTTGGGATTTTCCCACAGGAGTGTACCTTTTTTGAGTTACGTAATTTTAGGGATTGTTCCTTCTTGTCCGTCTCCTTCGAGACTTTAGTAGCTCAGGTCTTCGTACCTTAGCTTTTCGTCTGAATATAGTGCACTCTAGCGAGTCCACTTTTCACTATTCCTTACAGTTGGTGCTTGATAAAAAAAAACTGACCCATATTTTTCCATAAAATTTACCAATGACTTAAATGGGGAACGTGGACCAAACCGCCGACCACAGTGGTGATTGTTAGCGTTGCTTAATGAGGAAATGAACTCCAATATGGCATTTCGGTTGCAATCCTCCGAGACTGACAGAATCTTTTTGCATTCATTGAAGCGCAGTAGGGAAATCATAACCGCAGTCGTTTAAGTTCATTGGTGCGTGGAGTGTTTCATCTGCGAAACAATTTGATTACAGGAATAATCTTGAGCCTTTCCCAGACAGCATGGCGCACAATTATTCCATGGTTCCACAGCTGTATAAAAGCTGCAGCAATTCTAATCGTGCTTCATAAGCACCGGAAGCAATGAACTTACCTTTGAAGGCTGCGATCAAGGCACCTTAATTCAAAGTCAAATGAATATGAATACCCCAGCGTAAATACAGACAGTGGTAAACGCGGTAAATAATGCCGTCTCTCTTGATGGAAATATGGATGTATTACACATATTTAAGACTTGGCGCCTCCAATAAACCCCTTATAAACAAAGGTCCACATAAACTCCGTCTTTCCAGTAATCAGGCGGAATATTTTCCATTGTCTTTGATAATCCAGTTGGACGGCCACCGGAAATAAAATAAACTAAGTTAATCACTTTTTTCCATTAGGTTTATCAGCTGCTCTATCGAATGTTATTATCACTTACTCAAGGGCGAGCGCAACAGGCCTGTCGTCAAACTGTGAGCCCAGGATATACGCCGTCAAACTGTGTGCCCAGGATATACGCTGTGGACATTTATGGTCCTCGAGGATATGAAATATTTTCACTCGTTTGATAAGAGCAAAACCCCCTCCACTTCTAGTAAAGTGCGGTCTCTGTCAAAGCCAGGGAGTTCCCAGCGAGATTAATCGAGTCCTGCTATATGATTGCTGTGTTTTCAGAGGAGAAATATTTGTTTACAGTTTCTAAGACGTCTTCACAGAACAGGCCATGCTGCATGTCTAGAACTAAAGAACATCTGATAAGCACATGATGAGAAAAGGTCGTTAAGCACGTTTTGGCCCTTTATACACCTATGAAACATTAAGGACCCATCATTGTTCAAGAACTGCTGTCTGCCACAATGCTCTGCGCTGTTCTGTTCTCAAATCTTATTGTAAGACGGACCTAAAAGCACGTCTCCATCGAGTCGACGAACAGCGGGGCAACATTACCGTATCCGGAGACAATTAATCACCTCTTTTATTCCGCGCTTTCGTCAGCGGATATTAATTAAAACACAAAATAACAACAGAGAAGTGAACGTGTCGCCAGCGGAGAACACTTTACAGGAAAGGACCTTTGGTGTCTATTATACGATTGTGTTCCTCGCCCACTGGCCACGGAACAGGACAGGAAAAATGCAAAATCTTTGCAGCTTTTCAGTCCTCTCTGATGCACGTAAGAGTAATGAATCAAACAACTGTGAGGTGAGCATTGTGTTCTGCTTCTCAGATCATTCACGGGCCTGTTTTATAAAACAGGATTACTAGGGTCAGCAATATAACACCAGATCAAAACTGTATCCTGTCAGTTTCCTCACCGGGGACACACTCTTACACTGCTCATAGTGTTTTATTAAACGTTGACATATCAAGATGAAGCACTTTTAAATGCAGAACTGTGTGACAGGGGTACCTGCTGTGTCTAAGCCACGAGATTTGAACCTGCAGCACTCCGGAGTCAAAGCAGCCGTTATGGCATTTCAGTTGTAATTAAAGACCCCAGTGCTAAAAGTGCTCAAGTCACAAAATGGCCATTTTGAGAAAATGGAGGCAGTGGACCCATCCTCACCTCATGGTGTGTGAACATGCGACGTAAGCACTTTTACCACTCAGCTCTTCAATTATACGGCATTAAACATTTTAAAGGTCCCCTATTATGCCACCAGGTGTACAGCTAAATAGCCATTATGAGCCAGTTCAACGTCTCCCCTTCCTGACATCACAAGGGGGAGCGACCACCCTGAATAAAGAAATCTGATTGACTGCTTGGCTGAAGGTGATCAGTTCTTCTTGCCTCTAGTTGGTCACTTCCCCATGTGATGTCAAGAGGGGAAAGATTTTGAAATGGCTTGTAATAACTAATTGGCTGTGCACCTGGTGACATAATATGGGACTTGTAAAGGAAACCATTTAAAGGAAAAGCTTGTTTCCACCAGATGGCAATTAGGAAAGGAAGGAATGAAATAAAAGAGAGATACAGAGAGAGGGGGAGTGTGTGTGAGAGAATGAGAGAATGGGTAAAAGAGAGAGAGTCATTGAGGGAGGTAGAGATTGAACAGAATAGGGAGAGAAAGGGACGAAGAGAGAGATGGAGAAAGGGAGATGAGACAGAGGGAGACAGAGATAATGAGATAGAGGGGGAGAACCAAAAGATAGGGAAAAGATTGGTGCAAGCAAGAAAAGAGAAATAAAGAGAGGGAGAGAGCTGGAGGACGTGAGAGAGAATGTACGGATACAGAGATGGAAAGAGACAGAACAATTACGCGTAAGATGGGGAGACTGAGGGCAGAGGAAGGAGGAGGGAGACCGCGAACGCAATCTCCCCGGAGGATCGGCGGACCGGCTGTCGCTGACCCCGCTCTGCTCAGATAGCGCTGCGCTAACAGCCGGCTTAATCAGATCAGCACCCAGTTTAGCATGTCCAAAAAAATCTCATCTCAGCCGCATACATTAGAGAAGGGTCCTGCCTCCCCCTGCTCGCCTCAATCCACTCTGCACGTATTTCGCTCAAATCCCAGACGACGAGCTGATGAGAGTCAACCAGAACCTGCCGGAGAAACACCTGATCTCTCCATGGAGAGGGCACAGATGACTCCAAGTGTCATTTAATCAAACAATTTAATACGTATGTCACACCTCATCCAATTAACTGCAACATAAAGTGCTTCCTCTAATGAAATGGCTGCAAAGACTGAAACTAAATGCAATATACACTGTAAAACCGAGCAAATGTATTCAAACAGAAATGCTGAAGTACAGACATATTAGTCACAGTGACTGTATGTTACGAGTCACAGTGAGTCTCTGTGTTACATGAGTTGCAGTGATTGTGTTACATTAGTCGCAGTGAGTCTGTGTGATACAGTAGTTACAGTGACTGTGTTACAACCCCAATTCCGACATACTTGGGACAAAGTGTAAATTGTGAATAAAATCAAAATGCAATGACTTTCAAATCACATGAGCCAATATGTTATTTGCAACAGAACATAAATAACATTTCAAATGTCGAAACTGAGAAATTTTACATTTTTATCCATTTTACATTTTTATCTACAAAATGAGCTTATTTCAAATTTTCTGGCTGCAACAGGTCTCAAAAAAGTTGGGACACAGGCAAAAAAGGGCTGAAAAAGCAATTAATATGAGAATCAGCTGAAATAACATTTAGCAAGTAATTAAGTTAACTAGCATCAGGTGTGTGACATGATTGGCTATAAAAGGGATGTCTTAGAGAGGCCAAGTCTCTCAGAAGTGAAGATGGCCAGAGGCTCTCCAACCTGTGAAGGCTTGCGGGAAAAAAAATTGAAGAATACTTTAAAAACAATGTTCCTCAATGTCAATTGCAAAGGCTTTGAAGGTCTCATCATCGACAGTGTATAACATCATCAAAAGATTCAGAGAAACTGGAAAAATCTCTGTGCGTAAGGGACAAGGCCGAAGACCTTTACTGGATGCCCGTGATCTTCGGGCCCTCAGACGCCACTGCATCACTCACCAGCATGATTCTGTCATTGACATTACTAAATGGGCCCAGGAATACTTCAAGAAACCATTGTCTGTAAACACAGTCCGCCGTGCCATCCATAGATGCCACCTAAAACTCTATCATGCAAAAAGGAAGCCATTGTTGAGCATGATCCGTGTTCTGTGGGCCAAGGCTCATTTAAAATGGACTGTAGCAAAATGTCCTGTGGTCAGACGAATCCAAATTTGACATTCTTGTTGGAAATCATGGGCGTCATGTCCTCCGGGCTAAAGAGGAGAAAGACCACCCTCCTGTTATCAGCGTTCAGTTCAAAAGCCAGCATCTCTGATGGTATGAGGATGCATTAGTGCATAGGTTTGGGACACTTGCATGTTTTAAAAAGCACCATGAATGCTGAAAGGCATATAAAGGTTTTAGAGCAACATATGCTCCCCTCCAGACGACATCTATTCCAGGGAAGACCTTGTGTATTTCAGCAGGACAATGCAAAACCACATACTGCAGCTATTACAACAGCATGGCTTCATAGTAGGAGAGTCCGTGTGCTGAACTGGCCTGCCTGCAGTCCTGATCTTTCACCGATTGAGAACATTTGGCACATAATTAAACGAAAAGTCCGTCAAAGGAGACCCAAAACTCTCCAGCAGCTGGAAGCCTGTATTAAACAAGAGTGGGATCAAATTCCAATGGCTAAACTCAAGAAACTTGTCTCCTCAATGCCCAGATACCTTCACTCTGTGTTAAAAAGAAGAGGGGATGCTACAGCATGGTAAACAGGCCCCTGTCCCAACTTTTTTGAGACCTGTAGCAGCCATCAAATTTGAAATGAGCTCATATTGTGGATAAAATTGTAAAATTTCTCAGTTTCAACATTTGCTATGTTATCTCTGTTCTACTGTGATTAAAATACTGGCTGGTGTGATTTGAAAGTCATTGCGTTTTGATTTTATTCAAAATTTACATTTTGTCCCAACTATTTTGGAATTTGGGTTGTACATTACTTGCAGTGAGTCTGTGTGTTACGTTAGTTACAGTGAGTCTGTGCGTTACATTAGTCGCAGTGAGTCTGTTTGTTAGATTAGTCGCAGTAAATCTGTTACATTAGTCACAGTGAGTCTGTGCGTTACATGAGTCACAGTAAATCTGTGTGTTACATTAGTCGCAGTGAGTATGTGTGCTACATTAGTTACAGTGACTGTGTTACATTACTCGTAGTGATTCTGCGTCACATTAGTCGCAGTGAATCTGTGTTACATTAGTTACAGTGACTGTGTTACATTACTCGCAGTGAGTCAGTGCATTACATTAGTTACAGTGACTGTGTGTTACATTAGTCAACAGTAACTGTGTTACATTGGTCGCAGTGAGACTGTGTGTTACATTAGTCGCAGTGAGTTTATGTGTTTCCATTGAGGAAACAAAATAATTGAATCATTGAGTTTCCGAAGGGCCCAGTTCCAATGAATGGGAGGTTTGCATATCTTATAACAAAAATGGGAACTTTCTTGTAATTTCAGCCAAAAGTTTCCAAATGACACTCACTTGTAAGAAATAAACTAAAAAATGTATAGGTCATAACATATGGGCAAAAAAAAAAAATCTACTCTTTCCTTTCTTGAAAAAGAGTTTTCCTTGGAGCTGGGCTCATTAGAAACTCAAGCAATCAGTTTAAACAGGCGGGATTTTGGTCACTCACTGTAGGGAACTTGTTTTATCTAAGTACTCACTCTGCAGAGTTGAGAGATACACATCAGCGTAGCTTTTACCATTCCAAAAAAATACTTCTCTATGTTCAGGATGGACAAAATTGCAGAAGTACCAATGACAAATTGGCTTAGCTTAGCAGCCTCAAAATCGGAATTACAAAAGCATGTACACGGGTTAATTCCTATTATTGTGAGTGGTAATTAGCAGCATGTGCCTCCTTAAGAGGTCTGATCTGCTCTGCTTAACTCGGATACTCACAGGGTTCCAAACGGTGCCCGGATTTTAGCTGGAGGACTTATTTAAGGTGGCAAGGGCTCCAGTATCAAAATTTATAATTAAAAATACCAAACACCAAAAAAAGAGCAATGGTCACGAGTCAAAGTTCTCCGACAAGAACAGATGGACACTTGGTCGTTGCTATTAATCACAGAATTACAGCTCTAAAAGCACTTACCGAATTGAATCAATTAAAATGTGAAACATTAAATATATTCAGAAAAATCTTCATGTTAGGAGGTTCTCAATGCTGGTTTTTATGCCTGCGTTTTTTTAATACGCACAAACACATACACAAACGCACACACTCGCTCGATTTCTTTTGCCGCAATTATAATAATTCATCAGCATTGCAGCGCCGCTGCCATCTCCCTAACCGGGAACATACAGGAGACATTTCGAGAAACCTTATCTATACTCAGCATTGATCTTCTCATGGAAAGATTACATTATGTGTCCATTACTGCATTGCGGATATGTGTCCTGGTGAACAGTGGAGCCATCTTGTCATGTGAAAACATTACCTGGTTCTCGGCGATATTGACCCTTTAGTGGACCCTCTCCACAGTTAACTCCTTTGTGCAGATACAGATAATTTAGATAGATAGATAATATAGATAAATTTTCAGAGTCTGTCTGACACAAATACTGAGTTATAAAGCCTAAATAGGCTCATGCATAACAGGATAAATTGGCATTATTTGTATTCTGCACAAAGGGGTAAAGAGGGCCAAATACTCAGCTGGTTTTGGTTGGGGGGGGTTAATGCAGGTGCACCAACAGGTGTCGGCAAGTACCCCAGTAACCTTGTGTTCAGGAGGAGGGAGGAAGTCGATTGTGGCCATTACAGAGACAAGAGAAGAGCGAGATCACAGACCGCAAAGTGTGTATAGGGAGAAATTGATCTGTTACCTAACCCTCTTATTTCTGTTCGGGGTCACGTAGGCTGGAATCTATCCCAGCATGCATTGGGCGAGGGGCAGCGTCACCCCCTGAATTGTTCACCAGTCAATCACAGGGCGCACACGCCATTCACTCACTCACTCACTCGTACCTATGGGCCATTTATGGAGTCTCTAATTAGCCTGTCAGGCATGTCTGTGGACTGTGAGAGGAAACTAGAGCACCCAAAGAAATACTGCGCGGACACAGTGATCAAATTAACCGCTAATTATTCTCAGAACACTGCGTTACTTGCTTACGTGTCTACCTGAGAGATGGGTCAAATAGACTTCCTTTTCCTCTAATTTAAGAACCCCCCCCTTTATTAACCCTGTATTATGGTGATTTTTGTATTGACTTGTGATAACCTGTAATTTTTAAATTCAATTTTGTGTGATGTATCTTGTGGCTGGACAATCAGAATGTTTTTTTAATTGCTTTCATTGGTGAACTGTTTAAAAGTTTTACGGGAATTTCGAAAAACCAATAAAGCCAGTTTTCCCTCTCTCTCTCAGTACTCTTGAACATTAAGACGCGCAGTGCCATTATGCAGAAAAAAAGTGGGATTTTGTTGGTTTTTCACAATTCTTTAACACTTTTTAAAAATCACAAACAAAATTCCCAATAATGCACAAGAATGATATATCCAGAAAAAGTCACTTGTTTTGCAATCATTACCTGTGAGGACACTGATCACCAGCTGGTATAAGCAAGGGATATTTCCTGCAGTGATGAATAATCGTATGAGTCTGACTTTGACTCAAACTTCCCAGCAACACCCCAAGAGGAAATGAGAGTGCACCGCATTAGACTTCAGCTGCCCTGCAGCTGATTGGTTAAGATTCAGTGGGGTTGCCTGTGGCCCATAAAAGATCTCTAATCCCTCCCTTCTGGCTCAGTGCCCTTATTGAGACTTCCGGCAATCAATGGGAGCAATTAATTCAGGTTTTGGGCAGTATATCAGGGGAACATATATGTAAAATGCCCTTTTCAATTCAGTTCTGTTGCACATACTTCTTAGTATCTAGAGTGCTTACCAACCCACAAACTGTGACCTAATAAAATTCAGTCATTTTGTTATGGGCTGGCTTTTTCAGAAAACATGATCTGGCATGGGATTCAGATTTGGCTCCCCATCCTGCATCACATGCAGCAGGCTCATTAGAGCTGTTCCACTCCCCTTCCTGCATCACATGCAGCAGGCTCATTAGAGCTGTTTCCCTTCCCTTCCTGCATCACATGCAGCAGGCTCATTAGAGCTGTTCCCCCCCCTTCCTGCATCACATGCAGCAGGCTCATTAGAGCTGTTTCCCTTCCCTTCCTGCATCACATGCAGCAGGCTCATTAGAGCTGTTCTGCTCCCCTTCCTGCATCACATGCAGCAGGCTCATTAGAGCTGTTCTGCCCCCCTTCCTGCATCACATGCAGCAGGCTCATTAGAGCTGTTCTGCTCCCCTTCCTGCATCACATGCAGCAGGCTCATTAGAGCTGTTCCGCCCCCCTTCCTGCATCACATGCAGCAGGCTCATTAGAGCTGTTCCGCCCCCCTTCCTGCATCACATGCAGCAGGCTCATTAGAGCTGCTGTTCCTGCATCACATGCCAGGCTCATTCCTGCATCACATGCAGCAGGCTCATTAGAGCTGTTCCGCCCCCCTCCTGCATCACATGCAGCAGGCTCATTAGAGCTGTTCTGGTCCCCCCTTCCTGCATCACATGCAGCAGGCTCATTAGAGCTGTTCCGCCCCCCTTCCTGCATCACATGCAGCAGGCTCATTAGAGCTGTTCTGGTCCCCTTCCTGCATCACATGCAGCAGGCTCATTAGAGCTGTTCCGCCCCCCTTCCTGCATCACATGCAGCAGGCTCATTAGAGCTGTTCCGCCCCCCTTCCTGCATCACATGCAGCAGGCTCATTAGAGCTGTTCCGCCCCCCTTCCTGCATCACATGCAGCAGGCTCGTTAGAGCTGTTCCACTCCCCTTCCTGCATCACATGCAGCAGGCTCATTAGAGCTTTTCTGCTCCCCTTCCTGCATCACATGCAGCAGGCTCATTCTAGCTGTTCCGCCCCTCATCTAAATATCTCCACTCACCGCTGATTTTTCATGGCAACATCCCAGCTTCAAATGGCATGGGCCTGTAGCTAGCAATGACCAATTTGTGCTTTCTACTTTTTGTCTAACTGCTGTATACTTCTAAACTGGATCAGTTTAACAAAGAGCAGGCAACTAAATTGATATTAACAGGGAAAAATGCTTCACGGGAGATACAAAGAAGTGGTGGTTTGAATTTTTTTCAATGAGAATCTGTTGGTGGCTTGCAAGGAAAGTGTTTCCAATTCCTGTAACTATCCAAACAGAATTCCAAGCGTAACCTTAGGTAAATGTGTATGGCTTGGTTGTTGATGTGACCAGCTAGCCAACAGCTACTTTCAAGACTAATTTACTTAGCTATTGAGCATGCAGCAATTACCTTTCTGTAATCAATGCGTAGTTAATTAGCTAGCTAGCTACTAAATTGACTGAATTTAGAAACTGATACTAGTTCAGCCAGAAGCAATGTGGGAGATAGATTGAAGGGATCAGATGGGTGACCATTTTTAATCAAATTCAGTCTGTTTTTAGAGGAGTAGCTAACGCAGTAAAGTAAATGTTCGCTAACAGTTGCTGTTATACGGACCCTAGTTACGGATCATTCTGAACGTTTGACTCTGAGTTACAAATGTAGCAAAACTATTATGGTGACTGCATGTCGGACTTCTGTGATAACAACCTCCATGCTTGCTTAGCCTGCAGACATTAGTTACCTTTCCAAACTCATTTTGTAGTTTGATGGAAAGCTTAGGCGGGCACTTATTCAGCCATCTGTATCAAGAGACTTGCTAGTCGATGGGGGATTAGCCATTACATCATCGCCATCCATTGACACGGTGGCTCTGTTTGCTGGCCAATTAGAACAAAGCTCATTCCTTTGAGGGGACGCCTACTCAGAACAGCCCATTTTATGGAGGGTAAGGAATGACTGGAATTATATTGCTTAGAACTCATGGAACATTTTTTTTTTTTTTTGCTAAAAAGTTTATAAACTTCCCTTCTGGACTTCCAAAAATATTTTAACTTGAAAAAAACATAGCATAATAGGTCCCCTTTAAATTGAAAGTACGCCATGCATGTGTTTTTGGTTAGCGACCCAAAAAGCAGTATTTTTTACTTGCATTGCTGATGGCCACCACCCGGTTTGTTTAGTAAATTACATATTTTACACATTACCCCACTCATAAAAGTTGAATACACCAATGAGCCAAAACATTAAAAACATTCACAGATGGAGCAAATAATGTTGATTATTTGTTAACAACGACGCATGTTAAGGGCTGCAGATATACCTTAGACAGTAAGCGAACAGTCAGCTGTCATCATGGTCGACGTACTGCAGCACCAACCTACAGTGGTCGAAGGAAGGACAAACCACAAACTGATGACTGACTGTTGAACACTAAGGCTCATCGATGCACAAGGCCTCTGAAATGTATTCTGTCTGGTCCAAACCAACAGGAGGGCTACTGTGGCACAGGCCTCGGACAATTTTAATGATACTTACCTGTGGAATGTGCCATAACACACAATGCTGTGGTCACTGCTGCGTACAGCACTTTATCGCTGCAGACCAGTCAGAGTGCCCACATCGGTGCACTGGCGATAGCGCCTACAATGGGCACGTGAGCATCAGAACACGACTTTAGCGCAGTTACTCCAGAAGGATTGATGTCTAACTAGTCAAATGCATTGCACGTTGCTTTAGATAAAAGAATTAGGTAAACGATAGGTGTAATGTACAGCGGGCATCTGTGTGTGTGTGTGTGTGTGTGTGTGTGTGTGTGTGTGTCTGTGTGTGCGGTCAGCAGACCTGCCCGTTATCTCTCCGGGAACTCATGCCATCAAACGCTGGTAACCAGGGGGACAGAGTCCTTTGAGGTCCTCAGGGGGAATAACTATAAGGATTTTTAAAAATATGAATAAAACAGTATTTTTCTCATAAGGCATACTTCACAACAAACTGGGGTCCCCAGCTCCAGACCCAGGGGATTCAATAGCGGTGGGTTCAACTCCAGTCCTGCAGGGCACAAGCTTAACTGCAGTCCTTGCTCCTTAGTCGGTTCTTATACACCTGTGCATTTCCAGAGCATCGGTCCAAATTTTCATAATTAAGGGTCAAGAAATCATATAATTGTGTAATGCCCTTTCATGCCAAGAGGTAGGTGAGCAATTACCTACAGTAGTGTGCAGTGATGATTATACACTTAACAAAATGAAAATACTGTAAATCAGAAAGCAAGTACTATTCAAGTATTTATTTCATGTAATTCTGGATCATATCGATGAAAATAAGTAAATAGATAACAATATGTGATAAAAACAAAACTATTAATGTCTTTTTGAGAGAAAAAGTCAGTATTTAGTGTGATCACCGTTTGCTTTGATTACAGCATTTAATCTTTCAGGCATAGTTTTCACAATTTTTTTATTTCCTCACTCGCTAAACCATTCCATAGTGTTTGAAGTTAATTTCAAAGAGATTCTTTCGATGTTACAACAGATTTGCTCAATCGGATTAAGAGCCATTCCATGAGAAAATGGCACTTTTTGAAGAAGTTGAGGAGTTGACCCACCTGGAATTGAATGAAACTTGGCACATAAGGTACATATGGGTGTCTTGCGGAAAAAGCTAAATTTTTAGGTCCATATCTCACTTTGCCTGCCGGTGGTGCCACCTAAAAGCCACTAAAGTGGCTTAGTTTTGGTGTTGACACCACATTTATATGAACTATCATGACTTAAGGGTACACAGTACCAAATATGTTACACTTTTATCATGACCTGTGACACTTCAAGTCCGGTTAGACATCAGCACCACATCAGCGCCAAGCTGGGTAACTACGTTATCGAGCTGGAATTATTTGAGAAATAACTGTAAAAATTTAAAATGGAAATGGGAAGAAAATATCTCAGACTTATACCAATCTAGAATGCTTTATTATGTGTTTACTCACAACAAGACTATCATTTTCAGTTACTGTATCTTGGTATCAAAAACAATTTTTTTGGTGCATTGCTGGGGATAGCCAGTATTTGCATCCAACCTACAGCGCCTCCTGGGGGTGAAATTTTCCAACATTTGATGTTGAATATTATCTACACTGAAAATACTACCATTGAAATTTTACTAATGCTGTAATGTACCCCAAAAGGACAGTTTATCCAGAGAATTTCAGATCTCTATCTTGCTGTGTAAACAAAATAATGCCACCTAAACACAGGCATAATCTACTATGAAATGGTCCGTTTTGAGTTTTCCTCCAACTTTGGCTCCATCTAGCTTGAAAGTGTAGATTCTACCAAAGAAATGCTTGGTATTCCTGAAAATAGAGTTCCAAAAGCACAACAAACAGCATTTACCACCACTGTACATATCTGGGTTACTGAGAAAATATACTGCAAACTTGCACCAAAAATCAATTTCCATCATCTTTCCGGCCATCCATTGCACTAACCCAGCAAGATACCAAGGTACTATTCACTGAAAATGATAGTCTTGTTGTGTGTAAACACATAATAAACTATTTTAGATTGGTATATATCTGGGATGTTATTTTATTCCCATTCCCATTTTCAATTTTTACTGTTATTTCTCAAATAATTCTGGCTCAATAACGTAGTTACCCAGCTTGGCGCTGATGTGGTGCTGATGTCCATCCAGGCTTGAAGTGTCTCAGGTCATGATTAAGAATAACATATTTGGTACTGTGTACCCTTAAGTCATGATGGTTGATGTAAAATGTGGTGTCAACAGCAAAACTAAGCCACTTTAGTGGCTTCCAAGTGACGCCACCGGCAGGCAAAGTGAGATACGGATCTAAAAATTTGTTTTTTTCCATGAGACCCCGTATCTACCCATGTGCCAAGTTTCATTCAATTCCAGGGGGGTCAACTGCACACCGAGTGTCAATTTCTCATGGAATGGCTCTTAAAGTCTGGACTTTGAGCCCGCCAAGTCATAGGTTTTATGTCATCAGATGTTTCTTTCTGACTGAGATAATTCTTGCACCACTTAGAAGTGTGTTCAGGATCATTATCTTGTTGAAAATAAAATCTTGGACTAATCAGCTTCTTTCCAGATGGCAATGCGTGCCTCACAAGGTTGCTGTGATACTTTTTTTGATCCATGATTCTGTTGATTTTTTTATGAGATCACCGGCTCCTTTTGAGCAGACTGAAACTCAAACCACCTCCATGTTTTACTATCCATCCATTCTCTATTTATTTTTCACTGGGGTCCCAGGGGAGCTGGAGCCTATCCCAGCTGACTCTGGGCGAAAGGCAAGGACCCACCCTGGACAGCTTGCCATTCCATCACAGGGTGCACACACCATTCACATGCCATTTGCTGTCAAACTCATACCTATGGGCAATTTTGCATCTCCTAATTGGAGATTATCCTAATTGGATAATTGCATCTCCTAATTGCCTGATATGCATGTCTTTGGACTGTCTGAGGAAACCGGGGTACCCGGAGGAAACCAATGCAAACACGAGGAGAACATGCAAACTCCACACAGAAAGGCCCCACGCCAGATTCGAACCCATGACCTTCTTGCTAACCACTGCGCCACCGTTCTGCCCTCCATGTTTTACTGAAGGGGTTAAACAGTCATTTCTGAAACCTTCTCCAACTCACATAAGTTCTGCATTTGGGTAAGAAAAGTTTGAATTTTTGAATCGTCAGTCTGAAGTACTTGTTCCCAGTCCTTTGGTGTCCAATCCTTGAATTTCATGGCAAACTCAAGGCTTTTTTTTTAAAGGAAACGTGAAGGGATTTTGAATGTGGTGATACAATGAAAGAACTATGTCAGAGGAGTGTAAAATATGCATCAAAAATTTTTTTACAACTTTTCTTAAGGTCAGAATTGTTCTTGAAAGCTTGCTTTTCATGCCATTCTAAAGCTGGTTAAGGAGGCCGCCATTAAAATGGAACAGGCGAGTTTAAACCAATGAAATTGCGTTGCAGCGACATGTCTTTAAAGGAAGTGACGTAAAGTCACCTTAGCTTTGGCAGACACAGATTTATATAGAGCTAGAACGAAGGTGGTTGCTTCTGATAGGTACTGTTTTTATTTGTCGTAACGCAGTGTCACTCATAGATTTTATTTTTAAACAGAAGTGTCTACAGTAATCCAACGGCCATGCCTACTTTTGGGGCCGTTGGTTGTCAGAATTTTGCGGCTGACTGTACCATCAACTGCAGCAATCGCCACTGATAAAACATACGATTGCGAAAAATACGCGGAGGCGTGCGGTTAATTTCAACGGAGTTGATTCCGGCCAACTTTTACTTAAACAAATCAACAGGACGTACCATGGTTAATTAACAAACTTTTCTCCATATTCATGTCTTAAGTGTTTCCCTCTGGAAAGAGTACAATATTCAGCCTCCACGAATATCGAATGAAATCATTTCTTCTTTCGGCTTCACTGAATGTTTGGTTACTAAGTGAAGCACCGGTTGTTTAAAACGTCAAGCGTACATCCAATTGCGAAAATTTAGAGTTTGATTTCTCCTGCCACTGTACATGGTAATGGTAAATAACCGGGGCAGGCATATTATAGATGACACACCACGCTGCTAGCTAGCTTGCTAATAAACTAAACAAGCCCTCCTAAATACATTTGTGCCCCCATTTAAAATCGTTCCGGCAAATGACAAGCCGAAAAAAGTGTAGATTGCTTACTGAACTCTTTCCTTAATGTTTACCGATATTCGATGGTGCTGCAAGTTCCCTGCTGGCTTGTCTCTAGTGGCAGTACAGGCATTCTTTCTCCTGAGCCAACCAGGTATCTGCGCACCCGTTACCCCACGGCACCAGTTGACATTTCCAATTCGACCCTCATCCAATTCCAATACTCCTGTTCACTTTTTGTTGTCTTCACTTGTATCGCTGTCCCCTACGTCGCATATGGGCTCAAACTGGTATCCCTGCAACCCGGTCACGTCAAAGTCTTTGTCTGAGCTAGACATATGATCATCAACGTACTCTTCGCTACTGATGACAGACATGATTCTAAGTTGTTGTAAGCGGTGGTAGACCTTCGCTATAAGAGAGTGCTTAGGTGACGTGACGTCAATGCTTGGGTGACAGGCAGCAAATATGGCGGCTTTGGAGAACAACAGTTGGAGCAATATTTGTCTGTTTATTTCTCGGTTGAAACAAATTGTAAAAAAAAAAAAAAAAAATTTGATGCATATTTTACACTCCTCTGACATAGTTCTTTCATTGTATCACCACATTCAAAATCCCTTCACGTTTCCTCTAAAGTTGTCTGCTCTTGGCAGCAACACGACCAATTGGACAATTTTCACACTGGCATCTGGAAATCTTGATACTTTCTTCTCCTCACTTCTGGCGCTGTCAACTTCCGAGTTTTTTATTTACTTGTCATACACAAATGACGAACATCAGAGGCACTTAACTTCCATTTTGCACCTCTATTTTCAGTGAACCGGACTCTTTAAAACAACGGATGGTGTTTCTTACACTGCCATGGCAGCATTTAACGTCTTCAGCATCATGTAAGGCCACAATGCAGCTATGAACAATCTCAGAGAGCTCATGCCGTCTTGCCATTGTGTTTAACACTGTGACACTGCCCAAAGTTCATATCGTCTTATAGGCTTATACTGGAACAACTGACAATCAAGAGGTAATTTTGCAGAATAATGTTGCCTCAAATCAGTTTAAACAAATTTTTTTAGCATCAATAAACATGAAATGAGGCTTCAAGCATGCATTCAGGCTATGCAAGAGCCAAAAAGTAAAATTTGCGACACTTTTCAATTGTTATAAAAAAATTGATGTTTTCAATGTTAGTTAATTATCCATATTTTTACCTAAAAATATTTGTGGGAACGATCTTTTTTCTTTTTTTTTTTTTTTTTTTTTTTTTGCTCTCATTGCCTACAATAGTATTTTTCAATAAATTTTCACGAAAACATTATATAGAAGTAGAATATATTAGGACTCCTTTTAGACGAAAGTGGTGGTGTATAATCATCACGTTTCACACTACTGTGCACACTACGGCTCAAAAGTTTGATTTAGTCACCATATACCAGCTGTGGGATGATCTGGATTGTGAAGATTGGGAAGCGACCATTTTCAAAGATACTCCAAAGGGAAGCATTTCAGTCCGTGGAAACCGATCGAGAATGATATCAGGAACATTAATATCCCAAATACCTAAAATTTCGAAACAAAAATTTAAATACATTTTTAGATTTATTTTGTCAGAATCTTTTTTTTTTTCAAACACCGTGACTGAATAAAATGACAATTACTTAAATGATAAGTTGCTATGATTCTGCCTCGTGTGCTTGTTTGTGCTTGTGCGTTTTTCCCCGTGCCTCTCTGTATTTGTGTTTCAGCTCCATTCCCGCGGTCTGACCGTTGATTCCCTCTTGCCCTGACTCCTGTGGTGTCGTGTGACAGCCTTCAGTATGCCTGAGTCCCGTGGTCCAATCACGTTTCCTCTTTCGGTTTCGGCTGTGGTATTTCATTCATTGCTTCCACCTGTGCTTAATTCTGGATCTCGCAAAACTCTGAGTGAATGCGTTCTCTGATAGGGCCATTACTAACCATACTAACCTGCACTTAAGGGTGTTTGTAAATATCTCGTCACGTAATACTAACATTATTAACCCATTAGCGAGTGCGAGTGTTTCTAGCTTTCGTAATTCCTGCCAAAGCTTTCCCTTATTAACTGCGTTTAAAGCTATGCTTCCCTTTGCTTCTCTCGTGGTGCTTTTTGCTTGTCACGTCCAGATTACCTCAATCTAAACTGTCTAGCTTGCGTGATTGTCGCGTTGTTAACCTGGTCCTTGTGAATTTGTTCATTAATCACGTGTTTGTTTCCTCCTGAGATTGCCTTCCGTATCCCCGCCTCCTTCCATGCGTATATCAGTGGGCAAGAAGAAGAGACCGTCAGACGGGACTTTATTTGCTGTTATTTTGCATCCTGAGTTTTCCCTAGCCTCGTATTTGCTGCGCCCATGTCTTGTCTGCCCCTTGTCTAAGTCTCCCAGTGTCCCTGTCAGTTCAGTTTAGATCCAGTGTTTGTTTCCTTAGTCTAGCCACTCCTTGAGTGAGTACTTCTGTTCCCCCCTGCCTTGGGCAGTGTACCTTAGTTTCTCCTGTTGTTCAGTGCATGTGCACGGTGTTTTGTTTCTGGCCTGTGCGCCTATTTCCTCTGAGTGTTCTTGTGTTGTAATAAACACTTCTGGATCCTGCGCCTGGTGTCCTCCTGACCTCATTCCTAACATAAGTGAACTTTCGCGTGGTGGTGTAAATCCAAGGTCACTGTAATTTATCGAAATACTTCTTTAATTCAATGCGATCAGAGCCCTGCGAAAGCTAGTGCACACATTTTCTGATCACATCCTCTTTCACTGACACAATATTAAAAGTTGTCATTTTAAAAGTATAAAAACCATTTCCTGCGAAGACTTTACTTATTTAAAATGGACAGGGCAGTGGCTTCATGTCCAGATTTTTCAATACGCCATTTGATGTTTAAAAGGATTTTTTTTCCATTCAATCTCTTTGAAGGGCACCTCTATGACCTTCAAAGAAAGTGTATTCTACACAAAAAATAATTTCCTCATTAAAATTCCATTTATTTTTGAAGGACATTTATATTCCCTTTTTGCCTTTGAATTTTTAAGCCAGGTATTAATTAGACTGCGATGTTTCTTCAGATTTTCTTAAAAATGAAAACAGTCAATTCTTTTAATCAGAAAAAAATTCCACCATCAGAATTCGCTCTTAAGGAAAAACGACAGAAATAAAAATTGATTTCCCCGTTCTCTTAGAAATTCAGACCGTCAGGGAGAAAAGGCACGTACGGTTAAGTGACCACGGCTATTGAATCCTGCAGAATCCGCAGGCGCGACATTCGAGAAGAATATATCAGGCCGTGAGGCGGTCAGAGCAACCGTGCAGCGTGAGCACGTGCGTTTCTCATTCACGCGATGCAGAGCGGGTTGAGATTTTTACCTCAGGAATACCGTCATTGTATGTTTGGTACCCACATCCATGGCTTGCCTCCAGCTGTACTACATGTGATCATATATATTCCTGCTGTGCTGCAGCCTGCCTTTATGGTCCTAGCAAGAATAATTTATGAAGGCAGAACATCCCTGTTAAATATGTATGTTAGGGTTGGTGGGGTCGGGAGCCTGTTGGGTGGGGTTGTGGTGTTGGCTCTCCTGCATTATAACATCTGCTTATATTACTTTTCTATATTTTACCAGTATTTTGCCATTTTTTATGCAGTTTTATACCTATTCATTGTCAGCCCAGCTTCTGTTTAGCCCCAGTTCTCTTTCACATCATGTCACAGTATTATTAGATCCTGGAAAATTTGACTGGGTTTTAGTAGCATCTAATCGCTTATTAGTTTACATGACAGCGTCAAATGCGCATCACATTTCTGTGACACTTCAGAAAATGTTCCAGAGATTGGCGGAGAGTCTAATTCCCCTTCGTAGACGTTGACTCATGTGCTTCCACTGCCGGCGGAAACAAAGATGCTTGGTGAAGGAAAACACGTGGACCCCATGTCGAGAGGACCCCGGCCAGGACCCCAAAACCTCTGTTCAGACTGCACACTGTGTATATGTGGGATGGGCACTGTAACAGCTGCCCTCTCTTTGGTCCAAAAGCCACTCTAATGTCTGGAAGTTCAGTGCACTGTGTGAGACCGTTCAAAAAATAATGATCATACGTCCATTTTTGTGGCTTTGCTATGTGTAGCCATTTTGCCATTCTCAACATTCAGAGAGCAAAAGTCCGCCCCCGTTTTTCTTCCAACCTCTTGGATTGGCTAATTAGAAGAACCTTGCAGACAGGAGGAGTTAAATAATTGGTGGAGTGAGCCAGCTGACCTGGATGTAATTCATGGCAGGAAAATTACTTTCTGACCCAAGGAATGTCCACTCCTGCACTAAACTGTCATGTACTCAATAAATAGGCATCCGTCTCCAACCCATACCACACTGAGTGCCCGGTTTCATCTGTGCACATTTTTTCCAGGAGGTCCGCCCTTGTTATAAAAGGCATCCGCCTCTTCAGCTGCAATGGAACGGACTGCCACTAAACTAAAAGATAGGCTGCGTCTTGCAGTCGGAAGGGCGATATCCTAAATGCAGCGGTAACCTCGTAGAATTATGGGCATAATCTAGATATTTTTATGCATAGTGCATTCAGGGCGATTTGTACATACTTAAAAACATTTTAATACCGTGTACTAAACTTGCTGTTGAAAGAAACGGCAGTTGAGGGCCATCACGGACGAGGCACGTCTGATAGAGACCGCCCTTCTTCTGTCCACTTCTTCGTCCTCTCTCTCCTCTCCATCCCGCCCTCTCTCCTTCTTTCTCAGAGCTTTCTCTCTCCCACCATACATCCCAATTTCACTTCAAATCACTCTGGCTTTATTAGGCATGAAATAAACTGTCCGCAGTGTTACTAACGGTATTACACAAATAAATCAAGCGTGAGGAGGGCAACAAAAACAATAACAGATGGTTTCTATCACCCAAGAAAAAATAATCACCATGGCGATGGAAATATAAACAAAAGGACTTGATCTGGGCATGCCATTTTATATCATTATGCACTAGCACAGATTTGGAATTTCAATGTTAGGTTCTGAGTTTTTTTCATACTGTTTTCTCTGCAATCCAGCTGTCCTCGTCAGTTTTTTTTTTTTTAACTTCTGTTTCCCCTTATTTGTTCTCATTATTTAATTACTGTCTTGTGCATCGCCCTTCCCTGTGTGTTCCTGCTCTCACCCGTTTCCTGTTGTCTGTATTTAAGTTCCTGGTCTATGTCCCTCCCTCACTGGATTGTTTTTTTCTTCATGATGATCTAATGCTGCGTTCCATTTGTACTCGGAAGTCGGAATTTCCGAGTTACGAGTTGGAAGTTTCAACTGGAATGCCCCCCGAGGTCAGAGTTCCGACTCGGAAAGTCGGACAATCATCACTACCCCCGAGTGAACATTTAAAGATGGCTGCCCCAGGTGTAAACAGTAATTAGAAGCTCCTGTAATATTCCGTTTATTACTCCTGACTCGTGTTTGTCGCACTAAATCAGCCGTACACATTGTTCGATGTATATATATATATGGAAATCCACCGTGTTTGAAGGTTGCAGAAGGACCGCATATTTGTCCAGAAGTTGCTTATATTCGGAGAAGGCAAACGCGAGAATAGCTTTCGTAGACATGAGCATCTTGCTTTACTACTCTTCTTCCCGGTTTATGGCGGTTGGCAACTTTTTTCTGACTTTGTAACTGGAACGCTGATAACTCGGCTGTGACGTCATTCCCAGATCCGACCTCCGACTTCCGAGGTAAATGGAACGCAGCATAAGCCTGTTCTGCCAAGTGCTCTAAATCCACCACCTTGGCAAAAGTAAAGATAAGAAACCCAAGTAACACTTTATCAGGGATTTTGCCATGTGCTAGTCAGTTCAAGAGTGGCGAGTGCTCCCGTTCCCCCAGGCTTTGGAGTTTGAGAGTGTGCACAGTCAAGCGTGCCCTATACCCTTAGATTACCTTCCCGGAGCTGACCTCAGACCTGTTTCTGGCATCTCTCTTCCTACTGATCCAGTTCACCCCTCGCCTGACATGGACTGTTCCTGACTGCTACCCAAAGCCACTCGTGTTTTTTGATTGCGCCAATTGTGGCTCCGAGTTTGTTATTAAAGTGACTATGCGGCTTTTCTGTTGATCTGCGCCTGGTTCCTTCTCTGCAGCTCATAACATTCATTGTCTTTGCCTACAAGCTCAAATTCACTATTTTTGCGCATCTTCAGTGGTATTTCTCATGAAATGTAACGACATTGTTCTGGTCTGGAACTATACACTGGTTCATTTATGAGTCCAATCAGGCAACCTGAGGTAAATGTCAGAGGTTGCCGTGTCTATGGGGCCATAACCCGCAGCAGTTTTATTGCGTGCAAGCTCATGTATTTGGACGGCTTCATGTATACGACGTCAATAAAGATCATATTTATGGATCATCTGTGCTTTCTGTTTTTCTTTAGTCTTTCAATTCCTTCTTTCTCTCAATTCTTCCTTCCCATGGCTTTTACCAGCCCTTTCTTTTCTCTCACTCCACTTGTCTTCTACCTCTTCCTCCTCACTCCTCAAATCAAGCTGTCCTTTGTCCATCTCACCTCCCTATTTCTCTCCTATCCTATTATGTAGTCTTTCGTCTCTCCCTGGTCTTTTCATCTACCTTCTCTCCCTCTCTTTTATGCCCTCCTTCCCTCCTCTGTCCATTCCAAATCTCTCACTTTTTCTCTGCTCTGACCATCTCTCCTTCCCTTTCACTCTCTCTCAGTCTGTCTGCTCCCACCTCATCTCTCTCTTCTTCCCCACGTCAATCTTATTTTTCTTCTTCCAACCCCTCTCCATGCTCTCTCCATCCTTCCACTCTCTCCCTCACTCCTTCACTTTTGTAAATTGAATAAGCAGACTCTTTTTCTCAGCATGATTAATTTCAGTCTAAAGAGGCGTCCTGACCGCGGGCCTCGCATCGGAGAGGAGTAATTAATACTACGGTCATAAATCCGTCATCCTCATGCCGTCTTTCTGACATTTCCTGCGGCGGGACAAGCCACAGGCTGGCAACCTTCCAGGCCCCGAGTGTCGAGATGACGGCTGCTCACGTCAGACGGATTTCCCGTCCGCTGAGAAACTCGAGCGAGACATTCTGACCCGAAATCCCAATTAATTAATGTCTTCATATATCACTGCGTTAACAACGCGGAGGACATCGCGGTGACGCGGCTTCCCTTCTTGAACTGTCCGTTAAAATACAATGAAGAAAGCTGCATATTTCTGTGGGTACAAAATAAAATATCCAGACTTAATTCAACTCTCGAGGAGTATGTATGAGTCCAATAGCAACCGATAGTCCACACCGTGAGAATCAATTCAGGTTTGTCTTCATCAGAACAAAGTTAAACTAGCTATTTTGCCGTTGGGGAAATTAGCCCGATAGTGCGAATTTGCGTCTCTATTAGCCCGAGAAATTAAGACGCAACACAATTAGTTGGCTATTTCGCCAACTAGAACAAGATTTATCAGGAAAATTTCCCGATCAAATTAGCGGGCTATTTGCATCTTAACTACAAAATAGTCAGCTAATTTGACATCGTGCTAATTTCAAAACCGCAAAATAGCTAGCTAATTTGAAACTTCGCTCTAATCAAGACACCGAATTAGACATCGAAATTTTAGATGTAGAGTAGATATAGATTTGGATGTGTGTATTTCGATTCAAGTAGCCTATGGTGATTATGACATCATGTTCATATAATATTTCATTCAATTTCAATAGGATTTACATATTAGATTACAAAAATACAGTCAATCCAAAATTATTAACAATTTATTAACAATTTTTAATATTATTAATTAATTATTAATGGTTCTTCTACCAGAACTACTCCTAGAGGGGATTGTAAAATACCATGTAGAAAAAGTACATTTGGACAATTACCCTTTTCCCTATTGAGCAGCACATACCTGGAACACTATAGCAACCCATCGAACAAAGGAACATCATGTCTCTCAACTCTTTCTCCAAATCGATAAACAATGGCTGTTTGACAATGAAATATTTATTTATAATTTGGGCTAGGGTTTATGACATTATCATGTCATGTGTTCATTGCAGTGTGTTACGTGTGGCATGTTGTGATATTGAGTATTTTGATGTTTTTATATGTATTCCTCTATCATCTGTATGTATTTAATTGTTTTTGTGAGCCAGGGTCTACAGATGAAGATTAGCTCGTATGATCTAGCACATTTACATGATGGATTTAAGTGCTGTTGTTAACTACTGCGCTTTGTCCCTTCTTAAATGCATAAACATAGAGCTTTTTGGGTCCGTATGGGTTCACACACAAAAACGTCTGTACTGGTACTCTGCATTACATCTGTCAGTTGTGCTTTAACAGCAATGCGGGTCCTGCGGCTCTTAACGGCAAGCTTATGTCCCTGAAACATCAAGACTGTTTCCCCACTTCCTCTGCACTGGTGCCACATCAGGACGAATGACGGGCATTCCAGAAGGTTCCGTGGTGTTTGGGGTGTGGGAGGAGCTTGTGTGCATTGACTTCTGATGTTGCTAATCTTTTTAAATATTCTCAGCTCTCGCCAAGTGGGATTCCTCTGGAGAAATAGCCCCCATTAGCGGGCTAATAGCTGAGCGTGATGGAGAGACCGTGATCGCCTCTCCACGGGACAAGCTCTAACAGCGGTTTAACGACAGTTGGCCTCAGCAGTGGTGTCAGTAGAGATTTACAGAGAGGAGGACAGAGTCTTTAAGGAGGTTTGATCTGACAGCCCCTCTCCCCTACTCCCTCCATCATTTAAGGGGCAAAAGAAGAGTTTTAAATAAGCCTTACAACGCCCCTGTCAACTAACAGCTTGCTAAATTTTGAGCTACAATTATTTCTAGAGTGGAAATGATTTTGTGTTTAACTATGGGGTTTTGGTGCGCGGTTGAGGAACTTGCGATTTAAAAATAAATGCCTGTTTCTTCCAGTCTGTGAGCAGTGGGCCATTCTATCACTGCTATGCTAAGAGATGGTGACAATTCTGAGGACCCATAAAAGAACAGGGCCTTCTAATAGCCCCCTATAGCTGCCCTGTGCTGTAATTGTTCCAGCCTTGGGCCCTACAGAGTTACAGGGTCTAAAAATCTGTGTTGAGTTCTGACGTAATAACTCTAAAAAAAGTGTGTCGCCTGTCTGATTTAGTAACAGAGAAAGCTGAGTACCAGTTAGCTGTATAGCAGCACCACACTAGCTCCAGGACTGCTCAGCCGAACCACCCCTCAGGACTCACCCTCTAGAGCTGACCAGGGGTGTTAGCCTGGCATGTACTAAACCTAACCACAGCCAGGGTTTAGTATCTCACAGGTACTCAGCCCATCTGAGCTCTGGGTTAAGTAGTCCTCAAGCACAGCGCCTAAGAACAGGGTTCAGTAGGCACACAGACATTCAGTCCCATTGGAACCTGGGATGAAGGACCCTCATTTACCAAGCCAAACCAGGAGCAGGGTTATGTGGCCATGTGCTGCGTTTGTCCAGAACTATTGCTGCAGGGAAACCCCGGAGAATAACTGTGAATGGCAAAGGGCAACACGTCATACATGGTTCATGCCATGCGGATGTAAATATACTCCATTTGCTTTAATGCTGACTAGCCGCTTAAAAGAGAACCACCTAGGAGAATTTTGCTGGGAAAGACTTCAAATCAAGACGGGGATACTGATGGAGTTCCAACTGGGCCAGATAGTTGGTGCCCAAATTGCAGAAGTGTCGGTCACAAAAGCTGTAAAATTATTTAAGGTATCGAGGAGAACTGTGTCAAAAATTATGAGAGCAAGTGCCCGTAAACCAGAAACGGCTATGGAAAAAACAGCTGTGGCCACACCAATATCTCCGACAGGGACAGAAGAACACTTGGCTGCATAGATGCTGATGACAATAGAACTACAGTTGGGCCATTCTGTGTCAATCCACACAATTTCAGGAAAAATCCCGTGGTGGCTGACTCGGATTTCACTGAAAAAATTACTAAAAATACTTTGATGAATATAATGAACAAATCCCAAGGGTTTCTGAGATACGGCCCATTTAATTTCGAGGGTCATGCTCCTTTCCAAAACCCACCAAAAGTTTTTGCGTTTTCGTGAGCTAATATCTTTTCACCCAAAAGAGGTTTTAGAAAGGGGTGTGGCCCTCAAAATTAAATGGGCAGCATCTCAGAAACCCTTGGGGGTTTGGAGCTAAAACTTTGGATTTGTTCATTATATTCATCAAAGTATTTTTTGTAATTTTTTTCAGAAAAATCCGAGTCGGTCAGCATGGGAGGGTGTGTGAATTGAAACGGAATGGCCTAGCCGTGTAAATCACGGCAGAATCAAATCAATGAATATCTGAACCAGACGCAACCACAACAGAACATTTTGAGACTCAAAGAGCTGACATTCGTGGCAAGGCTGCCATTCAGAAACAATTTTTACGTAAGATTAATGCACAAAAACTCACAATGTGGCACAAACAACACAAAACATGGCCCCTGAGGCCTTCAATCTTCAATAAGTCTTGCTAACTGTGAAGTACTGTGGTGGGTCTGGAGTGGTACGTGCGGCCATTAAGTGGATCCGCGAGTTCCCTCCATGGATAATGAGCAGGTAATAAGATATGATTTGACAAGACCAGATGTGCCTCATGTTGCAAAGATCATTCCTTCATGTTTTCCCCATAATCTCAACATGAAAATGCTCCTTGCAAACAGCTAGACACATGTAAAAATGGTGTCAAAGACACAAGGATGAGTCAAATGTCTTTTATTGCCTGCAGGCATAATTTAGGCCTTTCGGATCAAAACATAATTGAGCTTTTTGAGAAGTTCTGGAGAGACCAAAGTCAATTTCCACCTCCTCCGGCCCTAAAGAGACCAGAGACTGTCCTTGAAGAATGGGTCAGTATCCCACAACACACAGTTTAAAAATGGTAAGATTAGAACTGTTTTAAGGCTAAGGATGGGCCTACTCATAACTAGTTACATACATTCAGTTTTTCAAAGCTTTTCTGAAATTTTTATCAGCCCTGTGCATCCATATTGAGAGAGTTTTCAAAGAACCGGAACTCTTATAGTTATGGACATCAGTGTATACGCCACTAAAGCATAGCCTATATCACCCGTAACACGCAAACTCACTCCAGCCAATCAAAGACCTCCTTGTCCTGTGCTCCATTAGCACAATGACTGGATGATTACAGTAAATCCTGCACTGCTCTCTACTCACGGACGCCTGCTCATGCTATTGAGCGCATACTCTCCTATATCCTCCAAACCTGATTAGCAGCAGTCATTACCATATTTAAAAGATGAGCTCAGCTTACGGCGCATTCCGCAGAACTTTAGGCCTTGCTGTACTTCTTCAATTTATAATCAAAGATATCAGCCTCGACTCCGCCCATACGCCTCTAATTTTATACTTCTCAAAACAGTTTTATGTGTTTTTCATCAACATGTGCCATTTTTGACAGCGATAGCAAGCAAAGAATCACATTGCGGAGTAGACTTTTCTTCTTGCAGGAGTCCATCAGTTTTTAATTTCCTCACTGTACCCATTTTCGCTTTATAAGTCAACACACACCTCAAATGACAAATCCTAAGCCCCGCCCCTTGTCAGTCACGGTCCAATCACAGTCCAGAACTTTAAGCGAGTCCTCATAACTTCGGAGTACTCAGTCAACAGCCAGCCACCCCCCCCGGCAAAAAGCTAGAAACGGCACTGATAAAATGCTTTTATCTGCCTCACACGAGAGAGATTAAAATGGCTCTGCAGCGCTCAGTTTTTAATTACTATTATTTTAAACATTTTTCGTACGGAGGTCGCGGCGGGGGTGGAGGACTCCATAACATTTCCATTTGACAATAACGTATGATTAAATACGGTAGATGAGTGGAGAGGGAGCTGTGTTTGCACAAAAGCCACTCGAGTGCTGGAGTGCCCATGGGTTTGCAGTGGGTGGAAACGTCACTGTGGCCCCTCTTCAACGCTCTTCCCGAATTGCTGCGAAAACAAGCCGACGCATTCAACAAAAAAAAAAAGCCACTTATTTACATGGAAATGAGTCACTAAAGCCGCCTCCCGCACGAGTTCACACACCTCCAACCCGCCCTCTCTTATCATCTACCTGAATACGACCATGTTTGTAGCCTCCTCGCTTTAAAAATAAAACAAACCGACTTTTAAAAATGGTTTCCGCTCACGTATTCACCGACAGAAAACGTTTGTCGCCTCCTCCTTTCATGAATTAAAATGCGAAACAGCGGGCCAAGGCCAGTCAGAGGCAATCTGGCGCTCCTTAACCGGAGCAAACAAGACACTTCACCGAGCAGATCATTCTGAGATGCGACACTCAATATTATAAGCCTCCGTGACTTTAATTTCACCGAGGGCCTCGTGCACTTAGGTGTCGCTTAAGACAAATATCTTGTAAAGTAAAACTGGTCTCGTGGTTAATGGTCACCCGTGTTCGGGAATCGGAACCTTTGCTTTATACTTAGCTGAAGATCACTGTATTTTATAGGCCCTAGCCGAGGTCCAGTGTTAATTCAGTGGGTCCAAAGGGGACCAGTTCATTTACCACAGACGTTTATGCAAACAATCTCATGCAACTCCCGTCAGTAAAAAGAGAAAAATATATGACGGTGAATCAAGTGCGTATGTTAGCCTAATATTTCAATAATCTTGTTTAAACAGGCAGGTGCACAGCTGCTGGTAAAACACAGGCCAGTATCAAACACAATGTTTCAGCTTAACCTTGGACTAATTTAAAGAAAAATCTCAATTCAAATTTCTTTTACTCAATTGAGTTAAACAGTATATTTGAGACAAGCTAAATGGTTGTGTCTGACCAAAATCAGCACGCATCACCCGTGAAATGAAATGTGAAAACCTGTGCGGAAAAAATGAAGCAGGATTGAGCGGCAAAGTGTTCGGTTCGTCTTAAGACTGTACCCAGCAAACATGAGACGCCTGCCCGACGTGCAAATGAGGTACGTAACGCGATGTAGACATGATCTGCACGTCGGGCAGACGTCTCATGTTTTCTGGGTGGGGATTAACTTATTTTTCAGAGCAAGGATGTTCGGTTCCTTAATATTAGTGAAACTGGAGCGTTTCATTTAAATGTCAAAAGTTTCACCGCGGCATTAAAACTCAGTCCAGATAGCAGGCGACTCCGGGCCAGATTCTTGCCGGATCAGGTGGAGTTGGCACAGATCGGAATCGAGGTGCTGGCAATCTGGGCAGGTGCCCCCTGTCGTCAGCATCCTTGATTAAAAAAAAAAAAAAGAAAAAGACAAAAGACGGAGGGAGACCTTTATAGTGACAAGTTTAAAGCGGGTAACGAATTCAGAGCCGAAAGATATGGGGAAAATGCAATATTTCGGGATCCCAGGAGCGATTTGAACACGAAAAATAATAGTATAGGCTTCGTGATTGATTTTTTTTTTTTGGCTTGGATTATCAGCCATTTTATTTAATTAATTAGACTTCTGAGGGACGTAAGTGAAACTCAGTGTGATTGCCCAAAGTCACTGCCTCCTTTTCACAATGTTCATGAAACCCCAAAATACAGTACCCTTTACAACTTTTGGCACTCCTACTAAAGATGAGTGAAAGGGCTATAACACACTCTCGTTTTGCTGGACAAGCTTAAGGCCACTACAAAAAATAAATAAATAAATAAATAGATCTCTAACCTTCAATTGATGTAAATCAATCTTGAGCAAAAAAAAAAAAAAAAATCCTCATCAAGAATTCATATCTGTAACAATTTTGGCACCCTTGCATTCAGTACTTTGTGCAACCTCCCTTGGCTACAGCTGCACTGACTCTTACACCATTGTATAAGGCTGGAGATTACAGAGCAGGGAGTTTGAGAGCATACCTCTTTACAGAATCTCTCCAGAGCATATGGGTCCACGGCTCTCTCACACATACTCTCCTCTTTAACTCAGCCCACAGGTATCAATGGGGTTTAGATCATGGGACTAAAAAAGCCACAACAGAAGCTAGATTATGAGTTCAGCCACCCATTTTCAGTTTATCTGCACGTATGTTTTGCATTATTATTGTCCAACTGGAAGATCTAATGATTAGCCAGTTTTTGATACTTGCTCAGAGACAGCTAAATGAAAATATTTTGGTATTTCATTGGGTTTTTTTCAGTATAGCCATCCTTCTTTTTTTATTTCCCCCCCCTCCTTTTTCCCCACCCTGCACACAGCTAAACTGTGTAGCCCACCTCAAAGCGACCTGCTTCCATTGATTCAGGAGGAAAATGCCCTGGCAATTGATTCCTCCGACTCACGTGACGACTAATCCACGCTTCATCACATTATGCAGTCACACTTCCAATTACACACTGCCTATGCCGTCGGCGGATCACGCAGTCGGGGCAAAATTTAGTTTGTACAGCTACATGTGCCCAGCCAACCAGAAGTGATGGCTACAGAGTGATGAACTGAGGAATTTTAACCAGCTTGCCTCCGATTATCACTGACGAGGCTGTTGCATCACCCAAGTAGACGTCCGGCCATAGCCCGTAATGGTACAGCTGGGATTCAAGCATTTGACCATGAGGGTCAGAGACGAACATTTTAGCTGTGAGCCACTTGGATGAGCCATCCTTCCTTTGACAACAAACTCACCTCGAGTCTTTATTGCCAAAAACATGAATTTTTGTTTCCTCTGATGGTTCAAGTCAAAGTCCCAGCACTTCAGGTCCTTACCTTTGTGGTTAAATTACGGGACTGACTTCTTTTTGGCAAGCCCTCCAAATAATCTGTTGGCATGGAGGTGGTGTCTGATGGTGTTATAGAGACTTGGTGACCCCAATATACTACTTTTTCTGTAATTCTTCAACAGGGATCCTTGGGAATTTTTTTTTTTTTGCCTCTGACCATCCTCCTCATGGCATGTGGGAGCAAAATAAACTTGGGTCAATTTCCAGGCAATATTGTTAAAGTTACAGTTGATTCAAGCTTTTTATTTATTGCCCTAAAGGTCAGTTTGGGCACTTTCAGGCAAGGAGTTCTTATAGCCATTCCATGACTTAAGCGGATCAAGACATATTTCCCTTATTTGATCAGTTTGGTATCACATATTTTCCGCAATGATGAATGAACAAGGGCATTTAGCTTCTGAGTCTCCTCGTATTCATGCTCCAGTCAAACAGGAAGTCATGCATTACTGTTTAAATGTTCCTAAAAACTGGGGGCGCCCTGGTGGCTCATCGGTCTAAGTGCACGTATCATAAAGGCTGTGTCCTTTCCGCAGTGACCTGGGTTCGATTCCAGTTCAGGTCATTTGCTGCATGTCTTCCCCCATTCTTCTCCCCAACCTTCCTGTCTCTCTATACTGTATAATGCAGGAAAAATTCCCAAAAAAAATAATCTTAAATGTTCCTAAACACTGATCAGCTTAAAAAAGCATATAAATGGAAAAAAATGTTTCAGTTACATTTTATTGATTAGAATTTATATGGGTGCCAACAATAGTAGCACATATGCAATTTTTTGATCAGAGATTTTTTTTTTCAGAATACATTTATTTCATTGAAATGTTTGTGTTTTTCTCATTTTTCAGAGTGAAAGTAATCTAATTCACCAAAATGTGAATTTATTATGATCCTATTTACTCCACTTTAGCAACGGTGCCAACAGTTGTGGAGGAGAAAGTAGCTTTTACTTCAAAAAATATGTTAATGCTCGCAAAATTCAGACACCACTTGCGCGCAAAAGCGCAGAATCTGTGAATGTGATTTTAAAAAAATCTAACCTCTTCATTTAACAGTAGGAAGGCTAATCAATGACTGTATTGAAGAGCTGGTTAAAAAAGCAAAGATTTTCGTTTGCTGTCGTGTCACGTCAGCATTCAATATATTTTATGTACGACTAGTGGGCATTACCAATTCTGCACGAGGTTGCGGTAATATCATCTGCACGCAGAACCTGAGCTCTTTGTGCGTCACCACGGTTTTTTTTTTTTTGGCTGAGATGATATGAACATCCCAATTACACCGACTACAGCGACTCCGGCACCGAAAAAGGCCATAAGGCGACGTTATACGCGCAGCAACCGTATGTAAACTATAAGAACGGAAATTAGTCATCCAGCCGACTGAAACCACCTGCCAAAGAAATTAACTATCTAATTTGATTTAAGGCAGAGTCAGATAACTGCCACTTCGTAAACGCTTGCTATAAAAGTGGCGAACACTCAAGAGCAGTCAAGAGGACGCAGGAGACTAAGAGGGAGGTGGGAAATGGTCCCATTTTGCGCACGCTTTTGCGCCGTGTAGAGCGGACTTCGAGTAGACAAATGCTCCATTGAAAGAAAGCGGAGATAAACGGAATTACTCGTGCAAAAGAAAATATCGTGAACAACGGCAAAAGATCGTGTTGCTCTCGTTGAAGTCAACGTTACTTCTTCGACAGAAAATAATAAACGTCGTGACGATCTCTGATAAACGCAGACCCTCCCGCGCTTTTCTCAGCTCGAGGGAACAGGGACTGAGAGAGTTTACGCGTCACGCGACCGCGGCATCATGAGATTGTTCATCTCTCTCGTGCTCGTTTTCCTTGTTCTTGCTGAAGTCTTTTGCGAAGAAATAAACTCTAACGATGATCTGAATTATTTGACGAGAAGTACAGAACTCCAGGTGAGTGTCCTCCTGTGCCAACAACTGATTCATTCATCAGGTGCTTTCCTGATATTAGCTTCTGGTTTTGTCGATAAAACATATTGACTTTAAATAAATCTTTCTATTTTCAACGTGGTAGTATGTAACTGACGTTTTACAACACGGTCCATGCTTGCACAAAATCAAGCTGAAATTTAAAAGTAGGCTATATCTATCCCATGAAAAGGCACTCATAAAATATTAAGCAATGTACCACACTCATTCTGGTTTATTTCACGGAGCTCACAGAAACTTTTGAAAATACATGTCTCGAAAACAGAGGAAAGCTTTATTTAAACAAGTTTCATATTTTTGTTACGTCTCACTGGTTATTCGTTATAGTGATATCGCATTCAATCGGACCGTTGCCTTTATCCAAAACGTTTGTCCAACGTTGAACTTGGCAAGGAATGACGCAAGCAGATCTGTGAGTTCCATTAGGGCGCAGACATATTCATAAATCAATAGAGTGCAAGTGCAAGTGCCATTGAATGGAAGTATCGCGGAATACTCTCCCCGCCGGGCTGCCTTTTTCCGATGTGGCGCACGTTCCACGTTTGACATTGTGGGCTGGCTGCCAGCCAAGCTCTGAAATTCTATTACGGCTTTCTCATCTCAATCAGTGACGGTCCCAAGCATAGTGTATCGGGACCGATTTATGAGGAATTGCAAGAGATTTATATGCCACATTTTTAGATGGACATTTTGGGGGATCTATTTACGCACGCAGATTTAAGAACATTTGAGGTTAAACCGATTGTATTTTGA
Organism: Gymnothorax javanicus; assembly: GCA_029692085.1. Lineage (NCBI taxonomy): Eukaryota > Metazoa > Chordata > Actinopteri > Anguilliformes > Muraenidae > Gymnothorax > Gymnothorax javanicus. The sequence continues at coordinate 139,434,046 of CM056197.1, forward strand.
TAATTTTTGAAAAATTATTGAACGGCTTAGCTCTTATGACGTGTAATATCTGATGGGAGAAAGTCCATTTTTTTCTAAAATGTTTAAAAATGGCAATAAAGCAGAAAGTTTTTACAGAGAGGGGTGGCATTTTTCCTGGCTCATGTTTTTCCTTGTTAGTTTAAGTTTTAGTATCTGCGTGAAAGCTATCCCGAGGAAAAATTGTGCCTTTGATTTTTTGAGAGTTGAAGGTATCGATGTTGTATGTTGTAGTAATTCAATTTCGTCCACCTCCCTCCTCCTCACGCAGGATGACTGGTTTCCCGCGGACCAGCTGCAAGAGATTCTGAGGAGAATGACCAGAAAGCCGCGGCCGCATCAGTTTTATGGATTAATGGGGAAAAGGTCTTCCGGTGAGCGCATTTGCTTTCCGTTCAACACCATTTCATAGCACCTGGCTCAGACAGATTTCCAAAAGGACTCTCACACCCCACCTGACAAACACACTCTCTCTCTCCCTCTCTGCTTCTCAACGTTAACATTTTTCAACATGTCTCTCAAGTTTCTCGCCTTTTTATTGTGTCACGTTTCCCCATTTTTGTTTCAACTGGCCGCGAGTGCACCCGGAACTGCGTTGAAAATGTTTTTCCCGATCGTTAACAGCCACCCTTACAAATTGGCTCCTGAGCTCCTTTCATCTGTTGTTGTTATATAAAGTCACACCAAAGGTCATCATTTCTGGTTTGAACCCTGTCCCCAGCCCGTATGTTTTTGTAAAACATGCATTAAGTGCACGCGCAATCTTTTTTTTTTTTTTTTTTTGAGTGACAGACTGACACTCACTCTTCTCCTCTCTCTCTCCTGTCTTCGCAGCGGCAAACGCACAGATAACGCGCAAAAGTGAGTATTGCCTCATGGTGCGATCACTACCGCACCCTCCGGAGTGCGCTTCAATGGTCATGTCATCAATGTGGACGCTTTGATGCGTACTTTCGCGATTTAGAGAACTGACCAGTCCCACGAGCTGCGGGATCTCAGCGCGCGTAAATGGTCGCAGCATAACGGACTGAATTATAGTGGCAGAAATGTAATGATACGGATTTATGTGTGGGCTCTCTATCTGAGGGAGGGACGGAGGGAGGGGAAGGGAGAGATGGGGGGGGAATAAATGCAGAACTGATGAGAGACCAGAGGAAGGGGCCGGGGAAGATGGATAGATGGTAGATGGGGAAGGAGGAGGAGAAAGATTAAGTGATTAAATAGAAGTAGAGTCTGCAGTGCAGAGATAGGGAGGGGAAAAGGAAGGAGAGAAGGTTAAAGAAGAGAGAACAGAAAAAAGAGGAAAATTGTAAAGAGGGGGGATGAGAGGTTGTGAAAATATAAGGGACACGCCCGCAGACAGCAGACTTTGCCGTCTTAGATTTATCCCAGGTCAGGAACGGGTCAGGATCAGGTTATATGAACTGTTACAATCCACACTCAGTCCTAGTGAGAACTGATTTTACTTCAGAGAGTATTTTTCTAAATTGGAGCTGGTGCATTTCACTCCTTCTGAGTGAGGGGTCTGGTCACACGGGTGAGCAGCATTCAGGAGGCTCACTTGCTGCAGGCGACAGAATATAAATCCGGCGTCTCTAAAACTGTTACAGTCCTTAAGGGACTAAAAGCTCCCTGCAGAGAAAACGCCTCGTCAAAAGACGCCAAAACAACATCAAACACCATCTCGCTCAAAGCAGCCTGAATCTCAATGAAACACACAAGCCTCTCGCCTGCGATTCTCCAGTGCGACTGAACCCGGAGCGATTTCGAAAGATGTTTTTCTGGAGTCGTGGGCAACTCATTAGCGCTAGCGTCAAGGTGTCAGACTGCAGAGGTAACATGCCAAACAAATTCCACCCCCGTTTGGCACGAAAACCTCTCTGGGAGAGACATTCTAGTTTTCCACACTGTAGAAGGAGGACAGGGAGTTCTTAAAACAACGTGTGTGTGTGTGTGTGTGTGTGTGTGTGCGTGTGTGTTAGAGTGAGTATGAGTGAGTGTTATGTCAGTGTTTCAGTGTGTGTCAGTGTGTGTGTTAGAGTGAGTATGAGTGAGTGTTATGTCACTGTGTGTGTGTGTGTGTGTGTTAGAGTGAGTATGAGTGAGTGTTATGAAAGTGTGTGTGTGTGTATGTGTTAGAGTGAGTATGAGTGAGTGTTATGTCACTGTGTGTGTGTGTGTGTGTTAAAGTGAGTATGAGTGAGTGTTATGTAAGTGTGTGTGTGTGTGTGTGTTCAGTAAGGGAATCTGATGGACTGCATTCTCTCCTGTAAAGGGCACAAACTCAACTCATTTGTTGGACTGATGGGCAAGAGGAGTCAGGAGAAACCAGGTGACACACACACACACACACACACACACACACACACATATCTGTACTAACACACACACACACACACACACACATTCTGTACTAACACACACACACACACACACACATCTGTAATAACACACACACATCTGTACTAACACACACACACACACACACACACACACACACACATACTAACACACACACACACACACACACATCTGTATCTGTACTTAACACACACACACACACACACACATCTGTAATAACACACACACATCTGTACTAACACACACACACACACACACACACACATCAGTACTAACACACACACACACATCTGCACTAACACACACACACACATCTGTACTAACACACACACACACACACACACATCAGTACTAACACACACACACACACACACATCTGTACTAAGGCACACACACACACATCTGTAATAACACACACACATCTGTACTAACACACACACACACACACACACACACACACATCAGTACTAACACACACACACACACATCTGTACTAAGGCACACACACACATCTGTACTAACACACACACACACATCTGCACTAACACACACACACATCTGTACTAACACACATACACACATACACACACACATCTGTACTAACACCCACACATACACACACACATCTGTACTAACACACGCACATACACACACACACACACATCTGTACTAACACACACACACGCACACACACACACACAAACACTGACATAACACTCACTCATACTCACTCAAACACACGCACGCGCACACACACACACACACACACACACACACACATAATTGTACTTCTATTCTTGTGAGGGCTTTAGATTGACTTCCATTCATTCTTCTGGTGTCTCTAGAGCCTTTCCCAAACCGTTAGAATAAGCAATTCTTACCCAACTCAAACCTTTACCCTAACCTTAACCTATCCCTAATTCTAACCTTTACCCAAACCCTTACCCTAACCTTAACCTATCCCTAATTCTAACCTTACCCCAAACCCTTACCTAACCTTAACCTATCCCTAATTCTAACCTTAACCCAAACCCTTACCCTAACCTTAATCTATCCCTAATTCTAACCTTAACCCAAACCCTTACCCTAACCTTAACCTATCCCTTATTCTAACCTTAACCCAAACCCTTACCCTAACCTTAATCTATCCCTAATTCTAACCTTAACCTATTCCTAATTCTAACCTTAACCCAAACCCTTACCCTAACTGTAACCTATCCCTAACTCTTACCCTAACCCCAACCCTAACCCTAACCGTAACCCAACTCACCCACTTACACCTGTTCCCCCACCCCACACCCCCGGGGCCAGAGTGGAAAATGGAACCTTCTACCCTACAAGACATCCACGATCAACCAAGAAGATACAAGAATGGAGGATCAACATCACCGGGAGCGATGTGATCTTAGGGGACTCCAACCTCTCCAGGATCCCATCCTACTCCAGAGGGGACCTCCAGATTGACAGCTACCCCGGAGCAACATTCTACCATGCTGCGGGACTCCTGGAGAAGACAGGTACAGATCCCAAGATCCAGCGAGTCATCCTGTCCTTTGGAATCAACAACAAGGACCAGCACCCAAAGAAGACAGCAATCAAGCAACTACAGACAATGCTGAGCTGCGAAAACCACCTTCCCTGCTGTGGAAATCTGGATTCTGCTCATCAATTATTCCACCAACCTGGAACCCTGCCAGAAGTCCAACCTGGAAGAAATTAATGAACACATACGCAGAAGCATGCCACACATCCCGAAGCTTCCAGAGGGGGACTTCCGTACCACACAGGACAACATACACTGGGCAGAAAGGACAGCCAGCAAGATGTTGGACCATTGGCTCCAGCATTTAAACTGAAGATCCCCACAAACTTAAACACAATCAGGGAGGGGAACAAGAACATCATACTTTTGGCCAGAAACTTCACACCAACACAGGACCAATGAGGTCTTTTGGCCAAGGGTATATCATTTATACCCACCACAAACACACACACAAAACTAAAAGAAACCCTGAAGGGAGAAACCCAGGAATTTCACAGGAATTTAAAATTGGCGGCCTTCTTCGAGGGATCAGAAAACACACAAAACACACCATTCATTCCAAAGTCCACCCGGGAACAAAGGACCAATCAAATCCCAGAGGAAATCACACAAATCATCAAAAACAACAACATCATGATCAAGGCACTGAACCCACAGGCTTACAAGGGCGAAAACAACCTCAGCAGAGGGGAGAGGCAAGCCCTACACCAACTGGCAAAAAACAAACGAATCATCTTAAAGCCAGCAGATAAGGGGAGTGCCATAGTGATCATGGACAGAGCACAATACATACATGAGGCCAACAGACAGCTAAATAACACACTACAGAAAATTAACTAGACCCATGTATCCAGACACAGTCCAGGAAATACATTACATAATACAAACACTTTTAGATAAAAATTATATCACCAAAAAACAGAGCTTCCATCTCAGGGCGGAGGACAATCCTAGACCTAGGATTTTATACCTCCTCCCCAAAATACACAAACCACCGCAGTCCTGGACCATACCATACGAGGTCCCAGCAGGGAGACCCATTGTTTCGGACTGCAACAGTGAATCCTACAGGATCGCTGAATATATAGACTATTTCCTCACCCCATTATCCATAAAACACAACAGCTACATTAGGGACACATACGACTTTATACGCTAAATAAAAAACACCAAAATAGCACAGGAAGCCATCCTGTTCACAATAGGCATAGACAGCTTGTACACAAACATAAACACAGTGGCGGGACTAACAGCTGTAAAAGCCTGGATGGAGAAGTACCCAGACGACAATCGGCTGGACACACCTCTCCTGCAACTCCTGGAAATCAGCCTCACCAAGAATGATTTCGAATTCAACAAGGAGTTCTTCCTACAGATCAGTGGCACAGCTATGGGCAAAAAATTTGCACCAGCATATGCCAACATTTACATGGCACATTGGGAGGAGACTGTTTTTGAAAAATGCCCCAAACGACCAACCATTTACTTTAGATTCTTAGATGACATATGGGGAACATGGACACATAGCCTAGAAGACTTCAAAAACTTAATTCATATCCTCAATACACACCACAGAACAATCACAGTTAAATACACCACACATAAAGAATGCATAGACTTCTTGGACACCACCACATATAAAGGACCCTCATTTACCCAGACACACGCATTAGACACAAAGGTCTTCTTTAAAGACACAGACACACACACTCTTTTACACAAAAACAGTCTCCATCCAAAACACACTTTCAAAGGCCTGATCAAATCACAATTGCTCAGGTACCACAGGATTGGTACTCAAACAACAGATTTTGAGGAGGCTACCTAGAGCCTCTTCAAAGCATTGAAACCCAGAGGATCCACTAGATCTTTCCTCAGACAGATCCGGAGGAACTTTTTGACCACAAGACCACAGGATCCGAGGAAAATTATCCCACTCATCACCACCTACTCAGCATTTAGCCATGCAGCAAACATTAAAATTAAACAAAATCTAAACAGATCCCTACGGAACACTGACGTACTCCAGGACTATAGAGTCATCTCAGCGTATAAGAGAGGCAAAAACCTCAAGGACCATCTGGTAAACAGCAAATTACCAGAGATTAACACGGCACATCCACCAGACCCAGTATTTTACAAACAAGCCACAAAAATCAGGAACAACACAACAAACACAACATACTTAATCAGACAAACACTCACACTCAACACAAAAAACTGCATATATGTCATTAAGTGTAATCACTGTGACATAAAATATGTAGGAGAGACAGGTAACATGATCAGGACTAGATTAACACAACACATATATAACACTAGAAATCATAAAGACACAGACACACACCTAGTGGCTCACTTCCTTCACCATGGACTTGAGGCACTAGAAATATCCGGGCTTCAGACAAACAACAATTGGACACCGGAGGACAGATGTAGGACAGAATAACATTGGATCATAAAACTAAACACTTTGTTCCCAAGAGGACTCAACAAACGCACTTAAAACTTTAGCTCAAGAGGGACCAAATTCTTCCTATAAAAAGGCTCCAGTACACTGAATGGCCTGTGCACTTTTCTTTCCCAAGGGGCCCTCAAAGGGGGAAACTTGGGAAAGGAAGATTGTTTTCCTTAACTTAACTTATGCCTAATTCTAACCTTAACCCAAACCCTTACCCTTACCTTAACCTATCCCTAATTCTAACCTTAACCCAAACCCTTACCCTAACCTTGACTTATCCCCTAATTCTAACCTTAACCCAAACCCTTACCCTAACCTTAACCTATCCCTAATTCTAACCTTAACCCAAACCCTTACACTAACCTTAACCTATCCCTAATTCTAACCTTAACCCAAACCCTTACCCTAACCTTACCCTATCCCTAATTCTAACCTTAACCCAAACCCTTACCCTAACCTTAACCTATCCCTAATTCTAACCTTAACCCAAACCCTTACACTAACCTTAACCTATTCCTTAAGAGTGCATCTTTCAGCAGGTAGGGTTACACCTGTTCAGCTGTTTGAGTGCGAGTGCATCTTTCACCAGGCAGGATTACACTGATCGCTGGATAACTGCACTGACTGAAAACCCAGAACAGCCATTTTATCACTCCTGTCCATTTTACCTCTTTGGGAAGGTTTGAGGCTTCACTTAGGCCCTAATTCAGCTGAATCTGAACTCTAACTTAATCCCATGTAAGATTTCAGTGTTAGCCAATTTCGTGCCCACAGAGTAACCCTTAGGAGGAAATCAGGAGGGCTGCATTAAACCTAGAACTCTCCCAAATCTGGAGCATTAACTGGGGGGGAAACAGTTTGCGGGTTTTTTGCAGTAGTTATACAGCTAACTGAATAATCCTGCTTTGTGAAACATCCGCCATCGTAAGACTCCTTGTGACATATGGTCTTGTGTTTGTTTTTTGTCCCTGTAGATTCATACGAATGGAGCAGGACGGGCTCCTACGATGAGCAGCGCTGAGACACACTGGCCTCCGCAAAAAAAGTCATTCCAATTAAAATAAACAAAACATTCTGAACACCAGACAAGTCCAGAGCCAGGTCTTGGGCCACCATTTTCAAACACACACACTCCCACATACAGCACATGCACATACATATACACACAATCCAACACAACGCATACAAACTCACTCCCACAGAGAAACTGCACACAGACACATTTTTACCTGTCGATAAAAAAAGCTGTAGGGCTAATAAAACTTTGGTTTCCATGACCTGGTGTGACACTATATTTGTGTTGATTTTCATTCATTTTATTTGCTTTTTTTTCCTGTCAGTGGGAAAGTAGATGATTTATTTCATAAACAATGGCTTGAAGGAGTGGACAGCACTGTGGTATAATGGGTCCTGAAAGTTGGCAGTACAGTAGTGCGGGGGGTTCTAAAAGTGGGGAGTGCTGTGCTGCTGAGGGTTCTAATCGACGTGACACGATCGTTAACTCCTAAATGAGCTGTTTGTGAATTAGGGACAGGTGCATGCCAAGATCATATTTATGTTACTGGCGGTGGTCATGCCAATGGAAAAATGATTGATTGATTTTTCAGTGATGCTCAAGTGTCATCACAACACTCCCTCCGAAGCATCGCTTAGCCAGGGGTAATAATGGGTCTTACTGTAGGGAAGAGGGTTCTAAACGTGAGCAGTACTGTAGGATAGTGGGTTCTAAAAGTGGGCAATGGTTTGTTGGAGAAGTTTCTAAAAGTGGCCAATACAGTAGTGGAGCAAGTTCAAAAAAGGGCAGTACTGTGGAAGAGTGGGTTCTATAATTGGGCTGTTCTGTGGTGAAGTGTGTTCTAAAAGTCAGCTGTACTATGGTGGAGTGGGTTCTAAAAGTGCTCAATACTGTATGTCAGTGGGTTCTAAAAATGGGCAGTGCAATAGTGGAAAGGGTTCTAGAATGGGCAGTACTGTAGTAATGTGGGTTCTACAAACCCCAATTCCGATGAAGTTGGGGGATTGTGTAAAACGTGAATAAAAACAGAATGCAATGATTTGCAAATCTCATAAACCCACATTTTATTCACAATTAAACATAGACAACATACACTGGCCTCCATAATTATTGGCACCCCTGGTTAAGATGTGTTCTTTAGCTTCTAAAAATAATATTGGACCACAATGAAAAAAAGAGGAAAATCCAACCTTTAATTCAAGAGCATTTATTCAGTGGGAAAAAAATCCCACATTAAGAAATAATTCTTTTACATCAAATCATGTGTGCCACAATTATTAGCACCCCTGATGTTAATACTTTGTACAACCCCCTTTTGCCAACAAAACGGCGCCTAATCTTCTCCTATAATGTTTCACAAGATGGGAGAATACAGAAAGAGGGATCTTCGACCATTCCTCTTTGCACAATCTCTCTAAATCATCCAGCGACCTGGGTCCTCTCCTCTGCACTCTCCTCTTCAGCTCACTCCACAGGTTTTCAATGGGGTTGAGGTCTGGGGACTGAGATGGCCATGGAAAGAGCTTGATTCTGTGTCTGGTGAACCATTTCTGTGTAGATTTGGCCACATGTTTAGGGTCATTATCTTGCTGAAAGACCGAGTGACCACCCATCTTCAGCTTTCGGGCAGAGGCCACCAGATTTTGATTTAAAATGTCCTGGTATTTCAAAGCGCTCATGATGCCATGCACCCTAACAAGGTTCCCAGGGCCTCTGGAAGAGAAACAGGCCCACAGCATCACCGATCCTCCCCCATACTTCACAGTGGGCATGAGGTGCTTTTCTGCATACTCATCTTTTGTGTTCCACCAGACCCACTTAGAGTTTTTGTTGCCAAAAAGCTCTATCTTGGTCTCATCTGACCAAAGCGCACGGTCCCAGTTGAAGTCCCAGTACCGCTTAGCGAACTCCAGACGTTTGCGTTTGTGATTGTGAGTGAGAAAAGGTTTTTTCCGTGCATGCCTCCCAAGCAGCTTTTTGGCATGTAGATAGCGCCTGATGGTTGTTTTGGAGACTTTGTGACCCCAAGATGCTACCATTTGTTGCAATTCTTTAACAGTGAGCTTTGGAGAACTTTTTATTTCTCTGACCATCCTCCTCACTGTGCGTGGTGGCAAAATAACCTTGCGTCCTCGTCCAGGCTTGTTTACCACTGTTCCAGTTGTTTTAAACTTCTTAATGATTTCTCTGACAGTAGATATGGGCAGGTGTAGGCGAGTGGCTATTTTCTTGTAGCCACTGCCTGACTTGTGAAGGTCGACACACATCTGCCTTACTTGAATGGTGTGTTCCTTTGTCTTTCCCATGTTGAAGAGTGGATAAGAGAAATGGCCTCTGTGTCACGTCATATTTATACCCCAGGGAAACAGGAAGTGATGAATTACTAATTAAATGTTCCTAGATACTCTGATCAACTTTGTAAACTACTGTAGAAATGACAGAAATACTTCAATTACATTTATTTCCTAGGAATTGTTAGGGATGCCAATAATTGTGGAACAGGTGATTTTATGAAAAATAATTATTTCTTAGTCAGGGATTTTTTTTTCCCTTAAAATTCACTTGAGTTGAAGGTTACATTTTTCTACAATTTTCAGTGTGAGAGTACGCTTCTGCAATAAAAATTGAATTTATTTTAAGGCTTTTAACACATCTTAACCAGGGGTGCCAATAATTATGGAGGGCGCTGTACCTGATGTTGAAAGTGAGATATTTTACCATTTTATGAAAAATATTAGCTCATTTTGAATTTGATGGCAGCAGCACATCTCAAAAAAGCTGGGAGAGGGGCAACAAAAGGCTGAAAAAGTGGTACTAATAAGAAACAGCTGGAGCATTTTACAACTAATTAGGTTAATTGGCAACAGGTCAGTAATACAATTGCGTATAAAAAGAGCGTTTTAGGGAGGCAGAGTCTCTCAGAAGTAAAGATGGACAGAGATTCACCTAGCTGCAAAAATTTGTGCTAAAAAATTGCGGAACAATTTCAGAAAAATGTTCCTCAATGTAAAATTGCGAAGATTTTGAATATCCCACCATCTACAGTACATAATATCATCAAACGAATCAGAGAATCTGGAGAAATCTCAGTGCGCAAGGGACAAGGCCGAGGGTCAATATTGGATGCTCGTGATCCTCAGGCCCTCAGATGGCACTGCATTAGAAAAAGGCATAATTATGCACTGGAATTCACTGCAAAGGTTCAAGAACACTTCCAGAAATCATCGTCTGTAAAGAGAGTTTACTGTGCAATCCACAAATGCAAGTTAAAGCTGTATCATGCAAAAAAGAAGCCATGTGTGAACATGATCCAGAAACACCGCCGTCTTCTCTGGACCAAAGTTCATTTAAAATGGACTGAGGCAAAATGGAAAACTGTCCTGAGGTTAGACGAATCAAAATTTGAAATTCTTTTTGGAAACCACGGACACCGTGTCGTGCGGACTAAAGAGGAGAGGGACCATCCAGCTTGTTATCAGCGCCCAGTTCAAAAGCCTGCACATCTGATGGTATGGGGTTGCATTAGTGCCTATAACATGGGCAGCTTACACATCTGGAAAGGCAGTATCAATGCTGAAAAGTATACAGAGGTTTTACAACAATGTTTCTTTCAGGGAAGGCCTTGCATATTTCAGCAAGACAATGCTAACCCACTACTGCATCCATCACAACAGCATGGCTTCGCTGTAGAAGAATCCAGGTGCTGAAACGGTCAGCCTACAGTCCAGATCATTCACTAATAGAAAACATTTGGCACATCATAAAATGAAAAATCTGGTTCAGAAGACCCAGGACTGTTGAGCAGCTAGAATCCTACATCAGACAAGAGCGGGACAACGTCCCTCTTCCAAAACTCCAGCAACTGGTCTCCTCACTTCCCAGACATTTACAGACTGTTGTTAAAAGAAGAGGGGATGCTGTACAATGGTAAACATGGCACTGTCCCAACTTTTTTGAGATGTGTTGCTGCCATCAAATTCAAAATGAGCGAATACTCTTCATGAAATGGTAAAATGTCTCACTTTCAACATCTGATATGTTGGCTATGTTCTATTTTGAATAAAATGTGGGGTTATGAGATTTGAAAACATTGCATTCTGTTTTCATTCAAGTTTTACACAAACTCCAAACTTCATTGGAATTGGGGATTTGTAAAATTTGGCAGTACAATAGTGGACTGGTTTGTAAAAGTGGGCAGGACTGTAGTGGAATGGGTTCTAAAAGTGGGCAGCACTGTAATGGAGAGGGCTCTCAAAAATTGGCAGTGCAGTGGGTTGTAAAAATGGGCAGTACTGTAGTAATGTGGGTTCTAAAAGTGGGCAGGACGGTTGTGGAGTGGGTTCTATAAGGGAGCAGTACTGCAGTGGAGAGGGTTCGCAAACTTGGCAGTGCAACAGTGCAGTGGGTTCTAAACATTTGCAGTACAGCAATGCAGTGTGTTCTAAAAGTGAGCAGTACTGTGGTGGAGAGGATTCTAAAAGTTGGCAGTAGTGTAGGGGGTTCTAAAATTTGGCAGTATTGTACTGCAGTGGGTTCTAAAAGAAGGCAGCACTGTAGTGCAGTGGGTTTATTACTGCGGGGCAGGGGGCTCTAAAAGAGGACAGTGCTGTGGTGGTGCAGGTTTTAAAGGTGGGCAGGACTGTAGTGCAGTGGGTTCTAAATGTGGGCAGTACTGTGGTAGAGAGGGTTTTAGAAGTAGGCTAAGCTTTAGTGCTGTGGTCCCTAATAGTGTGCATTACTGTGGTGGAGTGTGTTCTAAAAGTGAGCAGTACTGTGCTGGAGAGGGTTCTGAAAGTCAGCAGTACTGTATCCCAGATGGTTCCAAAAGCTGGCAGTACAATTGGGCCGTGGGTTCTTAATGTGCATGGGCAGTACTAAAGTGGAGTGAGTTCAAAAAGTGGGCAGTCCTGTAGTGCTGTGATTCTAGAAGTGGGCAATGCTGCAGTGGATATTGTTCTAAATGTTGGTGCAGTGGTGCAAAGGATTCTAAAAGTTTGCCGTACTGTGGTGGGATGGGTTCTAAAAGTAGGCAGTACTTTTGTGCCGCGGGTTATAAAAGTGGGCTGTACTGTAGCAGAGAGGGTAGTAAAAAGTACTGTGCTGCTGAAGGTTTTTAAAGTAGGCAGAACTATAGTGCAGTGTATTCTAAAAGGAGGCAGTACTAGTGTGGAGAGGATTCTGAAACTGGACAGTACTGTGAAGGAGAGGGGTCTAAAGGTGAGCAGTTTTGTGATGGGGAGGGTTATAAAAATGGGCATTACCTGTGGTGCAGTTGAATCCAAAATCGGCAGAACTGACCACTGACACCTGCAAAACCTCATTAGAGACTGTAGTGGGAAGTGAAGTTTAAATGAATTAATGAGCAGTTTCCAAATCCAGCAGTTATGACTGTTAGGTGCCCTCGCTTAATGTGCAGCACTCTGAATACTGAACGCAAGAGCATCAACTGTTAAAATGCCTCACTTATCTAGCATGGAAAAATCAATGTATTCAATCATTTCATTTATTATCACAAATGATATCAATCACTAATTAAACTAATGAATTTGTCGATAACATAGCAAATGTTGAAGCTGAGAAATGTGACAATTTTATCCACAAAATGAGCTCGTTTCAAATTTGATGACTGCTACAGGTCTCAAAAAAGTTGGGACAGGGGCCTGTTTACCATGCTGTAGCATCTTCTTTTTAACACAGAGTGGAGGCGTCTGGGCATTGAGGAGACAAGTTTCTTGAGTTTAGCCATTGGAATTTGATCCCACTCTTGTTTAATACAGGCTTCCAGCTGCTGGAGAGTTTTGGGTCTCCTTTGACGGACTTTTTGTTTAATTATGCACCAAATGTTCTCAAACGGTGAAAGATCAGGACTGCAGGCAGGCCAGTTCAGCACACAGACTCTTCTACTACGAAGCCATGCTGTTGTAATAGCTGCAGTATGTGGTTTTGCATTGTCCTGCTGAAATACACAAGGCCTTCCCTGGAGTAGATGTCATCTGGAGGGGAGCACATGTTGCTCTAAAACCTTTACATACCTTTCAGCATTCATGGTGCTTTTTAAAACATGCAAGTGTCCCACACCCTATGCACTAATGCATCCCCATACCATCAGAGATGCTGGCTTTTGAACTGAACACTGATAACAGGAGGGGTGGTCTTTCTCCTCTTCAGCCCGGAGGACACGAAGCCCATGATTTCCAACAAGAATGTCAAATTTGGACTCGTCTGACCACAGGACACTTTGCCACTTTGCTACAGTCCATTTTAAATGAGCCTTGGCCCACAGAACACAGCGGCGCTTCTGGATCATGCTCAACAATGGCTTCCTTTTTGCATGATAGAGTTTTAGGTGGCATCTGTGGATGGCACGGCGGACTGTGTTTACAGACAGTGGTTTCTTGAAGTATTCCTGGGCCCATTTAGTAATGTCAATGACAGAATCATGCCGGTGAGTGATGCAGTGGCGTCTGAGGGCCCGATGATCACAGGCATCCATTAAAGGTCTTTGGCCTTGTCCCTTACACACAGAGATTTTTCCAGCTTCTCTGAATCTTTTGATGATGTTATGCACTGTCGATGATGAGACCTTCAAGCCTTTGCAATTTGACATTGAGGAACATTGTTTTTAAAGTATACCACAATTTTTTTACACAAGCCTTCACAGGTTGGAGAGCCTCTGGCCATCTTTACTTCTGAGAGACTCAGCCTCTCTAAAACATCCCTTTTATAGCCAATCATGTTACACACCTGATGCCAGTTAACTTAATTACTTGCTAAATGTTCTTTCAGCTGATTCTCTTATATATTAATTGCTTTTTCAGCCCTTTTTTTTTGCCTGTGTCCCAACTTTTTTGAGACCTGTTGCAGCCAGAAAATTTGAAATAAGCTCATTTTGTGGATAAAAATGTAAAATGTCTCAGTTTCAACATTTGGAGTGTTATCTATGTTCTATTGTAAATAACATATTGGCTCATGTGATCTGAAAGTCATTGCATTTTGATTTTATTCAAAATTTACACTTCGTCCCAACTATTTGGGAATTGGGGTTGAACTTTAAACAAGTATTAAACAGGCACCAGCAATTAAAGATGAAGAGAAACCAAACCAAAGCTCATATCTGCTGAAATTGTCAGAAAAAAAATAACCAAAAGAAAAGTTTCAGAATCAAAAGACAGCCAGATCTATCCATGTAAAAGGCAGATATAAACCCCCAAATCCAGTTCATTGATGTCAAAACTCCCAGTAGACTGTATATAAAGATGGACGCAGCACCCAGGTCTGAAAAGTGACGCTCATGTGGAATTCTCTTAAAATTGCATTCTATTTAATGGCTAGCAGATGGTGACACCGGTGATTGCAGAAAGATGGTCAATGCTATAGAAGTCTATGAGAAAACAACCCTACTTTCCCACCTGATTTAGGATTTCATTACTGATTTTCCTCATTATTTTATGGTATCTATTGCAAGTTTCAAGTATCCTTCGATATAACATGATGTTCATTTTTGTAAATTATGGTTCAAAATAGAAGAGAATAAAGGATAAAGCCAGATATGCTTTAGGGGGCTTGGCTATCCTCTGGTCCTTGTCAGATCCACCCGTAGATCCACCCCTCGCTCATCTCCGGATCTTCAATTCATGCTCTCGTCCAATAGGAATCACATCCGGTTTCAAAATGACTAAATGGCGCTATTCAAATAGCCAAAATCAAGGCTTCCTAAATGGTATGCTGAAACCAATGGGTGACGTCACGGTTGCTTAGTCCATCTTTTTATACAGTGTGTGGTTTTGGGAGAAAAAGCCAAAGAACAGAGGAAAGGCCCACATTTTTATGTGGTTAACGAGGGAGGGGAAGATATCCCCCTTCTTAAGGATCAATGAGGTTGTGCTGATTGGTGGAGCTGAGGATGTCCAAAGTTGTGAGCAAGGATAAATTATCTCTCATGAAACTATAGGTGCTGATGTATTAACCTCTTCCACTCCGGAGTGGTCATTGGAGGGATATTGGCACTGCTCTCACCTCACCTTAAAGCGCATTACATTTCCAAACTTGATGCCATTTGGGTTTTCAACTTACCAACGAAGTGTTAATTTGTTCTGTTGCGAGGATCAGCCTGTATCCATTTCCCCTAAACTGGCTTAATAGTTCCTTGATATAATTATCTAGCAGTTTCCTATCCACATTTATGATGACATAAAATGTTAATATCTTACAAAGCTTTTGAATTCCTGCAGCTCACAAAACGGAATATATTTATTTCTGCGTCCGCGTTCGATCATCTTGATGTTAAGAAAACATTTCTAATCAAAGTGACACTATCGTTAACTTCTCGATAAGCCGTTTCTGAATCATACTGGCCGTGGTCGTGCTGATGGCAAATTGATTGTCTGACTGATTGGTTAGTGAGTGACGCTTGAGTCTCATTACAACACTCCTTTCTAAGCTTCTCTTATCCAGGAGTAAAAATGTGGTTTTTCCGATTTAGGTGCGAGTGTGACATAACCAAAATGCAAGTTAACACTCAACCTATTTCTATGTAAGAATTGGATAATATACTGAATTAATTTACTGAGCAAATGGGCTTCCAATAAGCTGCGGTGCCATTAACAAATACGACATACAGCCTTGTGTCAACGAGGAGGGTTACAGTGAGATAACATGGACGGTAATAAAGTGAAATTTCTCATTTCTCTCGTTTCTTGTTTAATGGGATAATTGTCATCTCATATTATAGCCTTCCTACAACTTTCCCGGAAGCCGAACTGCAAAACCCTAATGAATGACTTTGCAACCACGAAAGTTCAATGCGTGACATGTATATTAAATTATTTTAAATGCATGCCATGTGTCGAACTTTCACAATGCATTCATATGCAATTTACTAAATTATTCAATCACCAACACTTCGATGTAAGAAGCATTGGTAATTTTAAAAATCAATTATTATCGCCTCGCGCAGCAACAAGTGTGCAACTAAGTTTCCGTGCTAATGCAATCCATTATTTTGATCACTGAAAACATTAGGATTAAGTGCAATCTTAAAATAAATTAGGTTGCACTGTTAAAATTAAAAAATAAATAAATAAAAAATAAAATCCTAGGGCAGGATATGCAAGTTAGGGAAAGCGCTGGGTTAATTAATTTTTTTTAATTATTATTATTTTGGGGTTTTTTTTTTCGTCCATACAATACCACTATTAAGTCTGTTGTCAATGTTATCCTTCAGTGATCTGTCATTTCTTAATACTTTCTTAATAATCATTGGCTTTTATATTGGTCTTGATTATTCAGTAAATAAATTGTGTGATTGTGGATCAAGTGATCTTAAACAGGGTCAGCTTGAAAGCAATAATGCATTAAGGGTCAGAGACTCACAGCATGTCATTTGAAAATCCTGTAACGCCAGCGTTACCGCCAGGGGGACGTTGGGCTTTAGGGAGTTAAAATTCCCTGATGTCGTTAGGAGCAAAGCTGAGCACTATGGTATTTTATTAAGAAATTTGTGAATTTAGTCTCTTTATAATGAGTCCAAACATCAAACATGAATTTTGTAGGAGGCAGTGAAGCTCAGTTGTCAAATACCTATAAAAAGTTGTATTAATGCTCCTAAGATCAGAAGAGGAGTAGGCAAATCAAGGGTGGCATTCAGGGGTACAAAAAAATGATAAAAAATACAAATAATAAAATAAAAATAAATGAAATAAAAAAGGAGACATCTTGTTGATAGTCGCAAGGATTTAACTTGGTGCTCTATGTTGTCTAAGGAATTCCAGGGGTTTTAACTCATAGTTTATGACCCTTTGTTTCGCTCTAATGGCCTTAAACGGGTCATGTTTGGAATGCCTGCAGGACAGAGATGAAACAGACTGAATTCTTAGAGTAAAGGGGGACAGGACCCGCACAAATAATTACCAATCAAATCATTCTGTCTGCCTCTCCACGATTTTCTCAAAAGTTCCAAAACTGAACACTCGTTGCCCAACAAGACAAAAACATGGCACATCACTAACTTCATCAACGCAGTTAAAATGATGAATATACAAGTTTTTTTTTTTTTTTAGGCAGTCTCATTCAGTCTGAACGCACTCTCTCTTGCCCTCTTGTGGAAAAATAAATATATGACACCACAGAAGATAATGAGAATGCAACTCGACCTCACACAAATTGCAACAAAAACCATTTTAGTTTAATTTTACACATAGAGGTTTTGCCTTTGATGCACAAAAAGCCTAAGTGAATAATCAGAGTGACAATTCCTGAAATTTAGGCGATTAAAGATGGCCGCCGTCCGCCCTCGTGAAATAATGCATTTTATACTTGGAAGGCTGACTATCAAGCGATAAGCAATATATCTCTTACCTGCATTTGAAATACAATTTCTTTTGGTTATTTTGTAATTGGTATTGGATAGGACAAAAAAAAAAAAAAAAAAATCAAATGTAATTTGAAACATGATACTTTATAGAGGAATAATTTTGTATTTTCAAAGTTCTCAAAGTGCGTTTCGTGTGTATTCGCGTCTTTGCATTGACTTTGAATGTAATCTGTCGTGCGAAAAATTCGTTTCGCGTCCGGTGTGAAAGGGGCATTACTGTGCTTATAGATTTCACAGAACTCTTAGTCCCCTTTGCTACCATGCTAGCCTGAACTCCCATGTCCTGCACTTTTGTTCCGAGTCGAGGGAGAACACAAAGAAGGGTCACTTTTGGAACATCAAGGCCACAAAAGAACTTCGTGGGCCTGACATACGAAAGCACATCTTGTCCCTGTCACGCTGCTCTTGGATGCGACTCTACATTTGGCCTCCAAGGGACCGGGAAGGGACTTTCTTTGAAGAAATTTTAAAAAAAAGCGACATATTCCCAGAGCAGGCCAAGGTGTTCCGTGCGCATTCTGCCTCTACAGGTGATGCGGCAGTCCGGCAGATGCAGGAGGGAAAGCAATTGTGATTCTCTTTCATCAAAAATCAACAGGCACCTGGGACCCCACCCCCACCCTCCCGCCCAAGTATCATGGATTGGCACCAAAAGTAAAGTTCAATAAGCTGAATCCTCGGTGGATGACTTCAGCTATTCCTCTGAGTTCCAGGGAATAGAGTATTCTTCAAAAGACATACGTACATAAAGGACAGTAATGAGAATAATAAGGGTGAATATTGTATAATGTATGTTAGGGGTGATCTGGGGTTAAATGAAAAATGACACCAGGAAACAACTCAGAATTAATTTAAAGAGGTATATTAATAACCACCAAAAAAGATACAAGTTGGCATTTTTCTGTTTATGCGGTTGCCATGGTAACCGAGCAAGCTCATTAAATATGCAGAAAATTCTGGCACCAATTCCTCTTTAACTCTATGATAGAATTCAGTTTTTCTTTCATCATTTAAAAGCCATTGCTTATCCAAATGCAATGACATAGCCATTCTTTGCCCAATTTATCAGTTTTGTGATTTTGGGGCATTTTACTCAAATTTTGAAATTATTTTGCACAGAATCTGACGAATACTCAAAATATTCAAAGTATGTAACAGATAAGCAAAATTTCCCGATGTCATTGCATTTCTAATGAAGTAAAGTACCTGCAGCCCAAATTTCATTGATTTTCAATGATAAATAAAAAAGTTATGGCTGCCACAAACATGAGAAACGTGGAAAAAGTAATACCTTAGGAAATCAATGGAAAATGCATTAGACCGCATTGAAAAGTTGAGTTCGGTCTTAGTCTGTGGCTTACACCCATTTTTCAGACTGTATTATTTGATTATTCAAATGTTTATCACTTTCCTGGAGTGAAAGGCATAAATTTCATCATCACAGTTGCTTTTAAATCATGATTTTATGGCAAAATTCAGTTTTTAATCCTTGTAGCAGTTAGTGATTATTAAAGGTGGGTTATTATAGAATATTTTTATTCAAAAAAAAATTTTTGGAAAAATAATCAAATTTTGCCCATTTAACCCCAGATCACCCCTTAAGGTCATAAAAGAACTGAAGAAAGCTAGAAGACTGTGTGAAAGGTAAATTGTGGAAGGAAGAAAACTAATTCTAGGCATTTTTTTTTAGTACAACAGAAGAAAAAATAAAGTTAAGGAGGTCAAGTGCATCAAGAATAAAGGCTGATCACTGCTGTATGAGAATGAGGACATCACTGATGTTTTTAATACTTACTCTGTTGAGTTTTACAGAGGAGCAGATTTCTAATTGGCCAGAAGGCATTTCCAAAGATCAGACTTTTTTCAGCAGAAATTGAGATTGGGGATGGAGCAGTCTACGACAAATTGCACGAACTAAACACAAATACGGCAGCAGGCCCTTTGGGAACTCTTTGAGGCCACCAAGACTTATGATCAGAGCAGGGCTTATGACATCATGTACTTGAATTTTCAGAAAGCATTTGATACAGTATCACATGCCAAACTAATTTGTAAAATAAGGACTGTAGGAATTATAGGAGGCATTTTGGAATGGATTCGGAACTGGCAGGTTATTTTCAATACCTTTTTAAGACCTTTTTAAGACCTTGTCAATATTTTTTAAGACCTCATCGCCACTGCGAGCTGTAACCATGTACATAAGTGACGCCTTTAACAGTTTAAAAAAAAAAGATTTAAGTTTGTTAAAACACATTTTTTTTTTTATAATTTATATATATATATATATATATATACAAAAGACATTTTGCGAAGTTGGCATTTTTCTATCCAAGTGGTCAAAGGAAGGAACAGTGGTGAACCGGTGATGGGGTCATGGAGTCCATGCCTTGACATGCCAGGGCTGTTTTGGCAACAAAAGGGGGACCGACAATATTCAGCAGGTGGTCATAATGTTATAACTGATTGTTGTACATATTGCACAGTGAAACAAGATAGTACCCCCCAGGCCCATAGTGCCACATGCAGCATAGCCCACTACCATGCAAACAAAGTTAATGAGGGTGCAATTCACTAACCCAGTAACTCAAAACAATCTACAACTACCTTGAACAAAGAAATTATCTGTATATGTAGTAAATACATACAGTCCTTACTCAAATGCAATGGAAACTAAAAAAATGTGAGACATTCTTATTTTAACATAAAATGAAAGGTTGTAGGCAATACCCAGCCCTACAGCGCACACAAGAACAGTGTTCTCAGACAGGTTTGGTCACGACATGCTCCACTCTACAGGTGCATCTCAAAAAATTAGAATATCATGATCATGTAAATGTCCATTTATTTCAGCCTTCTGAACCAGACAGAGAGACCACTTAAAGGCTCGGGAAACCTTTGCAGGTGTATTTAGTGAATTAGCTGATTAGAGTGGGACACCGTGAGTCTTTAATATTGAACTTTTTCACAATATTGTCATTTTCTGAGACACTGCATTTTGGGTTTTCAACAGCTGTAAGCCATAATCATCAAAATAAAAATAAAAAATGCTTGAAATATATCACTCTGTGTGTAATGCATCAAACTAATACATGGGTTTCCCTTTTTGAATGGAATTACTGAAATAAACGAACTTCTCAATTATATTCAAATTTTTTGAGATGCGCCTTTATAAAAAATTGGCACCAGCTTCATTAGGTAGTTGCGCTTTAAGGGGTACAGCGTGGGCAGTAGCACAAAAACTTGCGATGGAAAGCTGCCTCTCTTGGCGTCCTTGTTGCTGGCGCCGTGCATGTGAGATTTAACCGCGTTTATCCCCATCGTTGCAACGCTTTTTTTTTTTTTTTTGCATACTACGCAATATGCCTCCTTTGTGTTATCGTCGACTGGCTTCAGCCATGGTTTGAAGTCCGGTATATCCAGCCATGACTCCGCAAATTTACACTTTCCCATTTTGTTGAAAATAAAGGCTATGTTATGTGAAGCCGTTTTGACGTTGCCTGCCGTTCCAACCTTGCTTTAAGCTATGTTTCCATTAATACGGCTGAAGTCAGGCGCCAGTGCAGACACAGGTGCGTCAAAAATCGCATATCATTGTCCTTATATGAAGTGTTTCCATCCACGCGATTTTCCCGATCGGACCAGGGAGCGATTCCAGCTCCGGCTCACACGAATCGCAGGAGGAATTCCCTATAGTTCAAAGGGGTTTCCCCGCTTTATTTTGTTAACAAATGAGTACCTTAGTAGCAATGTGTATTTATTGCCATGTTCAAAGCAGAGCCGAGGTTTCTGCAGCAACATACATGTATTTACCATTCTCAGTGAATCAAAAGCATACTACCGCTTTAAATTATGATCTGAGCTTTGTAATGCCACGATACCTTTGTGATTTCTGTATCAGAAGTGTTCCTGTGTGTCACAGGCTTAAGTTTGTTACAAGATGATAACAGAGTAGTGGTTCTCAAGCGACATTTGTACGGAGTTTCAACATAATTTCATCTAATTCTTGCAATTCAGAGGATGAAGCAGAAACTTCAGAATATCAGACTTTATTATTCAACAGAACATAATTCCAGCCATCTTTATCTTTTTATCATCTTTAACGGTGCTTTCTTTTAGTTCGTTTCTTCTTCTGTATTAAATAAAATATAGCTGGTAATTTTTATGATGAGCTCTTCGTCCACCAGGAGGCGCTGTTTAAGTAGTGCTGTGTTGGGTCCTGCCATGAGGACGAGAACGGATGAATAGCGTAGTTCAGCCGTTTCTATGGAAACACTGAGGACGCTCCATGGGACGCATGCGATGTCCCGTGTCTGCCCCGCAGCCGGTCGCAGCCGGACTTCAGCCGTATTAAAGGAAACATAGCTTTACTATGGATGTATTGTGGGTGCGTTCGAGCGCGTCTGCAAATAAGCCGCCTGCGTGAGATTCCCGAAAAATTACGCGAGAATCTTGCCGAAGTTGCGCGATAAGCCCTCCAAACCCTGCGATAGCTGCAAGATCCTGCAGCTAAAAATTGATTTATCAACTTTTAATACTTTTCAAGACCCCGCGGACACCCTGAGTAAGAGGGACCTCATCCTAGCAAGACATTGTGGGAAGTGGAATCCCTCAGAGATTGGTGTTGGGACCCCTGCTCATCCTCATCTGCAATAATGGCCTCTACACAACCATTAAAGGCAAATTAGTCAAATTTGTGGATGATGCCAAATTGGGAGGTTTGGCGAACAGTTTACTGTAGAGTTCACTAAAGTGAATCAGGATGATTTTGACAGAAACTCAGAAGTTGGCAGAAACGTGGCAAATGAAATTCATCAAAGGCAATTGCAAAGTTCTACATATTGAAAATAAACACATTAGATAGGATTACTTTATGAGAGGTTTAAAACTGGAATGTGCTCTATTTGAAAAAGATCTGGGAGTGATTGGTTGACCAAACCCTTCTAGGTTCTCGCTGCTGTGGTGTAGCAATTAAAAAGGCTAACAAGACACTGGGAGATGAAGCCAAAAGTAGTGAGTAAAAATCTAGGTTATATTCCTCTAGTGCAATACATTTATCAGGCCACACAGAGTATTCTGAACAGTTCTGGGGACCAAGCTACAAGAAACACAGAGGCTTTAGAAAAGGTTCAAAGAAGAGCCACAAATGTAATTCCCAGTATAAAAGATAAAAAGCTATTAGGAGTGGCTGAAGAAACTTGATCTCTTCCATCTTAGTAAAAGGAGACTTCAGGGTGTTCTAATTGATGTCTTTATATATGTTACGGTGGTAACTACCCCAAGGAGACCAATTTTCATATACTAAGGAATTTTTTTGTTCCAACTCGTTAGATAGTTGTTGGGAGCAAAAGATTACATTTGACCCCAATTTTGGTCATTTTGGTTACCATGACAATGAGAATTCAAGATGGCCACTATTGTGTAAACAAAAAATTTAAACAATAAATACCCCACAGCAAATTGATATATTGATTTGGAATTTTTTTTCCAAATAAAACAAGACAATTTCCTTTGTGCAACCTACCAAAATCTAGAATCTCAGTCCACAGGAAATATTTTTACAAATTTTATTTAGATTCAGACCTTCACATTCAGTGTTTTGAGGGGCATCCATGGCAACAGCTACCTCAGTATTTATAGTTGTGAGGTCAGTTTGGTAGGTTGCATAAAAGTCTATAAATTCTAGCTTCTGTCCAAAGCTCAAGTCAGTGGGACTAATACTTTTGCCAACATTACTGTTTGAAGTCAGAAAACCAAGTTTTAGAGGAAGACGCATTGGAAGTTTGTGCATCACTTTCTTACCAATAAACAGCTTTCAACATGCAACGGTTTGGTCTCAAAATGCCCCAGACTCGTACAGTGGTCCTTCCTTTTCTTGAAGCCACTCCTGTCTGCCCTTTTTTTTCCATCTGAGATATTTTCTCCTCCTGGATTACTTTGCAGAGACTATATGCTCAGCCTAGTATTGCTTATTGCCATCAATTTCGCTATACCCTGCCAAACAGTATGACCCAGGATCAAGTCCTGTGTGCTTTAGAACATCACTGCAGGCTTTTAGTCCACTATTATAGTTGATTATTGAGTCGTACCCCCGATCTCCTGCACATCCTTTCCTATGTAAACTCCTTTTGGACATCGAATCCAGCACAGCTGATTTATCGCCTCATTCTGATTCTGAGTGCGACCATGCAAACACCCCAGAATTTCATCTTCAGTGAGAATTGTTTCTGAGGGAAGTTTATGATTATTTGAATATATAATGAGGATGTAAACAAACCTTTTGCATGAAATAAACAGTTTTAAAACCCTTTTTTTCCACAAAAAATAGACTTATTAATCAAACTGCTAATTAGCAGACTTAAAAGTGTATTCAGTACGTTAGCCTGCGAGGATTAAAAAAAAAAAAAAATCAATCTTTAAATTTTCATGAAAATGATTTTTAGTCCCTTTAAGGTGGTAACTACCCAAGTTACCTATGCAGGATGACTTAGGTCAAGCTCTGTTTGCAGAACTCAGGGTCATCAATGAGAGTTAGGCAAGGGTAAATTCATCACTAATATTAGGAATTTTTTTTTTTTTTTTTTTTTGCACTGAGAGTGATCACAGTGTAAATCAGCTTGCCTGGCCATATCGTAGAGGCAGAGGTTTTGAGTTTTTAGGTCCGGCCTTGATATAATACTAAATACCATCTAGTCCTACAGTATCTGAAGGGTACTTTTGTGATTGGAAAATGGCGAAACAATTTGACCCGAATGGCCCGTTCTCACCACTCACTGCGAGGCGTCGGTATTTTGTTAAACTGTCATGGAGCCATAAGCCTGACCACCATCATCAAGAGTAACTACAATTTCACAATCTGTGTGTGTACTTACAAACCCCAATTCCAATGAAGTTGGGACGTTGTGTAAAACGCAAATAAAATCAGAATACAAGGATTTGCAAATCCTTTGACATATATTCAATTAAGTACACCACAAATACAAGATATTTCATGTTCAAACTGATAAACTTTGTTTTTTTGGAAATATTCACTCATTTCGAATTTGATGCCTGCAACACGTTCCAAAAAAGCTGGGACAGGGGCATGTTTACCACTGTGTTACATCACCTTTCCCTTTAACAACACTCAATAAGCAGTTGGGAACTGAGGACACTAATTGTAGAAGCTTTGTAGGTGGAATTCTTTTCCATTCTTGCTTGATGTACAACTTCAGTTGCTCAACAGTCCAGGGTCTCCGTTGTCGTATTTCAAGCTTCATAATGCGCAACACATTTTCAATAGGAGACAGGTCTGGACTGCAGGCAAGACAGTCCATTACCCGCACTCTTTTACTACGAAGCCGTGTTGTTCTAACACATGCAGAACATGGCTTGGCATCGTCTTTCTGAAATAAGCAGGGACGTCCCTGAAAAAGACGTCGCTTGGATGGCAGTATGTGGCTCCAAAACCTGCATGTACCTTTCGGCATTAATGGTGCCTTCACAGATGTGCAAGTTACCCCTGCCATGGGCACTAACACAACCCCATACCATCACAGATGCTGGCTTTTGAACTTTGCGCTGTTAACAATCTGGGTGGTCCTTTTCCACTTTAGCCCAGAGGACACGAAGCACGATTTCAAAAAACAATATGAAATGTAAACCCGTCAGACCATAGCACACTTTTCCACTTTGTGTCATTCCATCTCAGATGAGCTCGGGCTCAGAGAAGCCGGCAGCGTTTCTGGGTGTTGTTGATATATGGCTTTCACTTTGCATGGTAAAGTTTTAACGTGCAATTGTAGATGTAGCGACAAACTGTTAATGGAATGGTTTTCCAAAGTGTTCCTGAGCCCACATGGTAATATCCTTTACAGAATGATGTTGGTTTTTAATGCAGTGCAGCCTGAGGGACTGAAGGTCAAGGGAATTCAATGCTGGTTTTTGGCCTTGCCGCTTATGCCCAGAGATTTATCCGGATTCTCTTAATCTTTTGATGATATAGATCGGAGATGAAAAAATCCCTAAATTCCTTGCAATTACATGTTGAGAAACCTTGTTCTTAAACTGTTGGACTATTTGCTCTTGCAGTTGTTCACAAAGTGGTGAACCTCACCCCATCCTTGCTTGTAAACAATTGAGCCCTTCGGGGGATGTTCCTTTTATACCTAATCATGACACTCACCTGTTTCCAATTAACCTGTTCACCTGTGGAATGTTCCAAACAGGTGTTTTTTGAGCATTCCTCAACCTTCCCTGTCTTTTGTTGCCCCTGTCCCAGCTTTTTTCGAACATATTGCAGGCATTTAATTCAAAATGAGTGAATATTAAAAAAAAAAAAATGTCTGTTTGAACATTGAACATCTTGTCTTTGTAGTGTACTCAATTAAATATAGCTTGAAAAGGATTTCCAAATCATTGCATTGTTTTTTATTTACGATTTACACAGACTGTATAAAAAGATGGACGAACAAACCATGAAGTCACCCCATTGGTTTCAGCATACCATTTAGGAAGCCTCAATTTTGGCAATTTGAACAGTGCCATTTTGAAACCGGATGTAATTCCTATTGGACGAGAGCGTGAATTGGGAGGGAGTCCAGGGAGGAGCAAGGGGTGGATATACAGGTGGATCTGACCATATCTGATGAAGACCAGAGGATAGTCACGCCCCTAAAGCATATACTGGCTTTATCCTTTATTCTGGTCTATTTGGGACCATAATTTACAAAAATGAACGTCATGATATATCAAAGGAGACTTGAAACCTGTGACAGATACCATAATGTGGAAAATCATAATTGAAATAAATCAGGTGGGAAAGTAGGGTTATTTTCTCATAGACTTCTGTAGCGTTGCATTTCTTTCTACAACCACCGACGTCGCCATCTGCTGGCCATTAAATAGAATGCAAATTTTAGAGTGTTCCGCACTGGCCTCAGTTTTCAGATCTGGGTGCTGCGTCCATCTTTTTATACAGTCTATGGCAGGGCTATTCAATAGTGTCCAGAAAGGGCCAGTGTGGGTGCAGCCTTTCATTCTAACCCAGCACTTACACACCTGACACCACTAATCAGCCTCAAGAGTCTTTGCTAATGAGCTTGATTAGTAGTATCAGGTGTGTAAGTGCTTGATTGGAATGAAAGCCTGCACACACACCGGCCCTTGCAGGATAATGTTGAATAGCCCTGGTTTATGGTTTTACACAATGTCCCAACTTTATTGGAATTTGGGTTTGTACAAGTATAAGCAGTTCGACAGACTGCATCTCTCAGAGCAGGAATGACATAGGTATGACAAGCAATGTGCGCTTATTCAGGCAACCACACCTGCAAACGTGGGTCATTCAGAGAAACCGTTGAGCTCCAAGAGACACACAAGCTAAGAAAGCAGTATAAACTGTACTTTGGGGTGTTAAAACTGCAGGGTATTCAGCTGTATTTGAGCCAATCGGTTTCACAGGTCTCAAATCCTTACAGGGAGCAGCTCTGTATGCATGCACACACAATCGAACTAAAGCGGACAGTTAACACTCATTTGAAGGCATTAAAGATCATAATAGATGGCAGAATTACAGCCCTTTAAAATGGCAATACAGCTCAAATATTTCCGCAACTCACTATACGTTACGGAAGAATACATTCCCCCTTTAATACTACTCTGTGTCTGACCCCGGTCTCAACCTTTTTTCTCCCGAGTTTCTCCGAGAAACACAGTTCCTAGTTGAAAACAAGTGAGAAGAATGTGTCTGGATTAAGTTTAATTATAAGAATTTACATTAGAGATCCTGAATGGTAAAGCTTTCAAAATACAACCTCGTGTGCAAAACCCCTGTTAACTGTCAAGGCATAGGGCTTATTTTAACCTCTCACAAACCACAGCTGGTCAGAACTTGTGGCTCTGCGTAGCGTAACCAACGGGGAGATGAGAAAATAAAGACAAGGACTGATGAAATGTGAGTCAGGAAAAACGGATCACGCTCAACTCATTCAACAACAGGCTTTTATTTGGTTGAGGTGCTCTCATTCATTTACAGCAGTGCTCCTCAAACCTCTCTCTGAGAGACGCTTGTCCTCCATGTGTAAGATCTCTGCCTGCTCCTGCACAGGGATTGATAACAAGCAGATTATTTGAATAATATTTATATTTTTAAATATGTTGAAATTAAGCAGGGAGATGTATAAAACATGCAGGACAAGTGATACTTCAGGAGAGGTCTGAGAATTACCAATTTACAAAATAATTTCATTTTTGGGTTGTTTAACAGGCTTGTGATTGTGCCAACAAAGCTCTCGATGTCTCGAATTTGTGACCCGAGACATATAGGTCAGCTATACAACAACTGGCCACTAGGGGTCAGCAGCTTTCAGCATTTGAGTTACATAACAGAAATTATCAATAATTATCAATAATCCTCTCTTTAATTTAATATCACTTTAATTCTACTATTCAAATATTATTGGTTGCTTTAGCAGTTTATTTTCCGGTCCTTCAGTACAGGTTTTGTATAGCGTTTTTATTTTTTCGTTCATGTTTTAGCTTGTTTTGAGAATTTCTTTGCTATAACTTGCAGGTTAATTTATGATGCATTCTGTTGAATACTGCTGAATCTATTGGCTCAATCAATGGGACCTTAAAAATCAAATCTCTCTCCCTTTCTCGTTCATGCACGTAAGGACGACGCACATGGCTGTCACGGTACTTCAGGGGTTAATGTTTTTAGCTCCTTAGTTTTTGACTGACTGACTGACTGATTGATTGATTGATTTCAGGGTGAGGGGTGGGGCCATGGGCAAGAAATGGTGCCGTTGCCATGGGGACAAATCTCCGCCCTGGTTCACTGGTCCTTATCGGGCTTGTAGATGGACAGGGTCCGGGCAGAGGGATCCGTGGCTTTGATCCAGCGGGGCATCCAGTAATGGGGCAGCCAGCCAGCTCTGCCGGGGTAATACTTCTCAAACACCTGCCTGTAGTAATATGCCTCTTTAGTATGTGGAGGGCAGTGCGGGAACACCTTAGCAGCAGCCTCCAACTGAGAGTCATTCACCTGAGGGGGGAGGAAAGCGCTGTAGTCAGTGACATAGCCAGAGCTGAAGATCAGGAGGGCACAGAACATTCCTTTACAACGTTTATCAGTCCTGACTTGTTTGCAAATCATCTTTCTTAATGAATAATACATTCTCTCACACTCCACATTATCAGGTGTCGCTAGTTCTGCTCGTGAAGGTAAGATGACAATCATTCGTTTGGACGTGCTTTTTTTTTTTTTTTTTTGGCATTTCAATCAAACAGTTCAAACAGTTTACGCAATCATGAAGAGCAGGTTTGATCGCCTGATGTGCCAAAAACCTAGCGCGGAAGATCTGAAGCAGTTTCATAGAGAGTACGCCCACGAGTAAATTATTTTTCTGAACTGACTTTAGCCCATTATTTTGTCACCCTTTGATCGCATTAAGAAAGATGCTGTGTCTATAAATTGCCAATAGTCTGTTGTTATAATTGGAAAACGTTTTAATCACGGTAAATGATTGAGAGCAAGTCAGGAGTAATAATTGTTCAAGCGCGTCCAAACGAATGATTGTCATGTTACCTTCACGGGGAGAACTAGCAACACCTGATAGTGTGAAGTGTTTTTGGAGTGAACGTATTGTTCATTAAGAAAGATGACTGAACATAAGTCAGGACTAATTGAAGCTGAAAAGGTACGTTCCGTGTCCTCCCAATTTTCTGTTCTGGCTACACCACTGGTTGTAGTCATGTCAGAGATGGAGAGAAAATGTGTGTGTGTGTGTGTGTGTGTGGTGTGTGTGTGTGTGTGTGTGTGTGTGTGTGTGTGTGTGTGTGTGTGTGTGTGTGTGTGTGGTGTGGTGTGTGGTGTGTGTGTGTGTGTGTGTGTGTGTGTGTGTGTGTGTGTGTGTGGTGTGTGTGTGTGTTACAAAGTGAGAACCAAAATTTTTTTTTTCCAACAGTGGGAGGACATTTTTTGGACTACAAAGGCAATTTGTGACTTATTAGTTAAGGTTAGGGATGAAGTTAGAGTCATGGCGTTGTTCAAGCAAAATTGTCTATCCCTGTTCATCGAACTGGGACAACATTTGTTTGGAATGACGCTGATGTTGAAGTGATGTGTGACAATTGGATGAATTTGCTCCTCTCTGTTGTTAAGCGCTTCATTCCCTCCAAAAAGTTGTCATACACCCCAAGCCATAAATCATGGATGGGTGCGGCAATTTGGCGAGCCATGAGAAAACCTGATTGTTTATTAAAAGGCTTATAATAATGATAATAAATCCGAGACTAGATGGGCTAGTTACTGCGCACAGCATAATTTAGCAGTGGCATTAATTCATGAAGCTAAGCATGATTGTAATTGGAAGTTAAACGAGTAGTTATCAATTTCAAGGAAGTCAGCTAAACAATGGTGGCGGGTTGCCAAATCCTTTTATGGTGCCAAGGCAGGCAGCTAAATTCCACCTCTCTGATAATGGAATATTTGTTTATGATTAGACAGAAAAAGCAGAGATTTTCAATGATAACTTTGTCAAACAAGACTGCCCCCTGAGGAGGCTGAGTCCCCGATGCAGAACACAGCGCGCTATTGCCCCTTTGTCCAGCGTGGTACCAGAATTGAGTAACAGTGTAGATTTAAGCAAAGCATGTGGCTTTGATGGCATAAGTAACAGAATGATAAAACTCCATTTTTTGGGATTATGCAAGCCCCTGATGCGCCTAATTAATTATTACCCCTCCATTGGGCAGTTTCCATTCCATTGGAAGTTTTCAAATGTTTTACCTTTATTCAAATGTGACAATAAGCAGCGTAAAGGTAATTACCGCCCTGTCTCCTTGCTATCCTGTCTCAGTAAAAATTTGTGAAAAGGTAGCATTTATGAGATTGTATTGTTTTTTGGAGTGTATTGGTTTTTTCTGCCGTTCACAGTTTGCAGGTTTAGGTCTAGTTTTAAGGTTAGCTATTAAAATTAGGCTTTAGATTAAGGTAAAACCATAAATTAAGGTTAAAAGTTTGGCTGTTTTGGGGGGTGTGTGGGTTAGGATCAGGGTTAGTTTTAAGACTGAGGTTAGGGAAGCGGTAAGGGATAGGGTTAGGTTTAGGTCTGGGGGGGATGGTAATGGGATTTTAGAGCAAAAATAATTTTTTAGTCCCCACGGGGATAGAGAAACACAAACTGTGTGTGTGAGAGTGAGTGAGCATGCGATAGTGTGTGTGTGTGTGTGTGTGTGTGTGTGTGTGTGTGTGAGAGAGAGAGAGAGTGAGTGTGTGAGTGAGTGAGTGAGTGTGAGTGAGTGTGTGTGTGAGAGAGAGATTGAGCGAGTGTGTGCGAGTGAGTGTGAGTGTGTGTGTGCGAGAGAGAGATTGAGCGAGTGTGTGTGAGTGTGTGAGTGTGTGTGTGTTTACCTCAGCCTCCATATGCTCCTGCAGGCAGCAGTACCAGGACCTCTTGGTGGAGGTGACTCCGTCACTGAAAGCCTCTTTTCTCCTCCACAAAATCTCATCCGGAATCAGGTTCAGCCCCTTAAATGACACTCTCAGGAGATGCTTCTCTACCCCGTCCTGATTGGATGACAGATGCCTTTCCATCACTCGTACTTCAGCGCGGATATCGTCAACAGTTTACCGCGAATATCATCCATACCAGAGTAGATTTTATTAACAGTTCAATGTGAATATCATTAACAGAGCAGAGAGGGAATCATCCATGTCTTACTGTGAATATATCCAACTGTTTACTGTTGATACCATTAACAATTTAGTGCCTATATAATCCACAGTCCAGAGTGGATATCGTTAGCAGTATTGCGTGGCTACCGTCCATGTCCCAGCGTGGTTATCAGCAATAGTTTACTGTGCATATCACCCATAACCCAGAGTGGATATTAGTACTGTTTAGCATTGATATAATCCTTAACCATGTGTGGATATCATTAACAGTATGCAGAGGATATCAATCATATCTCACTGTGAATACCATCCACTGTATAGAGTGGAGATTATCCAATAACCATATGTGGATGTCATTATTAGTTCAGAGTGGGTATATCCATATCCCTGCGTGAATATAATTAACAGTTCTTCACCCATAACCCCCGAGTGACAGAGCAGGGTGGGTATGGTTGAGTATTTACTAACCTTGGGCACTCTCATCTCTGGTGGTAAGGACAGGAAATATGCACAAAACCTGTGATCCAGGAAGGGCACTCTCAGCTCTAACCTACAGAGGCCAGAAAGATGTACGCACAATATTCACACGAGCACACACACAGTGATTTTGAATATTTAGTGATGCCATTTTACTGGCCATTACTCGCCCAGAATTAACTGTGTAAATACCAGATACTTTTGAGATATTGTTAGCAATCATTCTATAACTTTTGAGTTCAGAGGCAAATATTGCAAAACAAACCGTTTATGCACTACGAAAATATTTTTTTGCAGCCCATTTCAGTGCTTACCCCAAAATGCATAATGGCTCCCAAATAATTTTACCCATGTGGTTGGTATTTGTCGAGTAAATACTAGGAAATTAATGCCCAGTAAAATGAAGCATGTCGAGTATGACTCATTGGCAAAGGTGTGCTCCACCCTACCCGTGGGCAGCAGTGGTGCGGTCGGCTCTCAGCACATCAAACATGTAGAGCTCCTTCATCAACCGCACACTCTCCTCCGATCCTGCCTCGGGGTTAGGGGCCTGGACCAATCAGAAAACAGCACTTGTTCATTAACACGCTCTGGGCCGATCAGACAAGCACAGAACTTTCTTTCACACAACTCTGGCCTCACTTAAGTCATTATAAATCTAACTAATCTCAACGCAATCTCTGCAAAGCACCAGGGCTCTGACACTGAAGCTCCCGCTTCTCAACCCGTCTCCCCATATCTGCAACCAAATCAACCCCCAGGGCTCTAGGTCTCTAGAATTTAAAGACCTGTTTTTATGCTCAATGCCCTTTTGTTTGCTCTTTTGGGCTACTTTGAGCCCAAGGTCATAAGGTCATACTGAACCGCTCTGGCGTTCCCCAAGGCCACAGCTTGGGCCCCCATTCAGATTCTAGACTTGCCTTGTGGAAGTAGATGTAGCCCTGAGTGAGCTCATCCGATCCTTCTCCAGAGAAAATCACAACACTGTCGGTCTTCTCACGGATGTACTTGGACACCAGGTACATACCTGCACAGACAAACAGACAAAGACAGGGGGAATGGGGTAAACATTTTCATTTGGACAGAAAACAGCAACCAGCCCCTATAAACCTTCCTTTGCATCTCAGATTTACTGAGCCTCCATTTACACACCATCTTATATAACACTGCAGTGTCCGTGCTTGAGCATGTGTGTGCTGCGCAGGCGTGTCTAACAATTACAATTGATGTTTGGGTGGCTCAACTGTTTTTGAAAGCATTGGAATCATGCATCATTCTGTTAGGCACACATATCGCACACAGTATTGTATGCATGACTGAATTCACACAAGTTGGGTTCCTTTGCTTTTGAGCACATGGCCAAGGGAAATCACATGACCATTAACAACCCATTGTCCAACTTCCTCAACAACATTCTACAGCTTTCTAATGCTGGAATTTCTACAGCGTAAATCTGAGAACCTCCCAGGAGAACATTACCAATTCCAAACATTTACTGTCAGGCCTGAGAACCTACATCTCAGTAGGGAGTCAAACAAACAGGAACTTCTCACTTTTTACTTCTAAATATACGGAGATTAGATTACATAGGGTCAATTATAAAACCCATGCACAGATTTTTAATTTACCAGTAATTCTCTCAACACAAAAAGTGACCGCGATCAGACAAACAGCTCCATGCTGTGCTCAAATTACTGTACCTGTGGCAGCCATCCAATGGGAATCTAGTTCCCTTCTCCTCTCTTTCTCACGCATGCAAACAGATCGGTCGGAAATAATCTGCATGTGTATGCAGATTCACTCTTTGCTCAAATGGATATGACTGCTTCAAGATCCACGCCCGAACTCCCGAGACGTGTAGATTTTGGCGTCGGGCAGGTGAATTTTCATTCTACGCGTCTTTCGGACGGGCAGCGCACTTTTTTTTACGAACCATGTTCCTAACTAAGTAGTGATCAGCTGCAACTTGAGCCCCCGCCCTGAATCATGCTTCAGCCAATCAGTGTTTCTGACTGGCATTGTAAAGTAATCAGGTTGGTTACCATTTGGTTATGAAAAATAATCCAGCAGACGGGCAGATATTTGCACTCACCCTTGTCTATCATTTCCTATTTGCAGACTAGAGAGGCGATATAACATCGTATAATCTTGTCTTTTTTATTACAATGTCACCAAGGGTTAAATACCAGTGTTAATTGCACATTGAATCATTATTGTAGCTCCCCGACGAGGATAGTTATAGTTTTATTATTTTTTATATTATATTATTTTTATATATTTTTTATATATATATATATATATTTTTTTTTATAAATATATATATATATATATATATATATATTTATATTTGTGTGTGTGTGGGCTCTGGAAGCCACAATTATTACAGGAATTTCTTCTGATTTTACACAGGCGAAGATATCGATTTGACAATGCTCAAGCCCGATTTTTGGCAATTTCGGACGTCCATTATGGCTGCCGGTGGCCATTTTGTTTGAAATTTGGGGATGAGGAGATACCCGACTCAGTCCCTGTGGTGACCGGGTTATCTAGTAAACCTATAAATTAAATTTGACTGCTCATCACATTGTCATCAACAACACCGAACAAACATTGATTTATGGCGGACTGGGTGATAATCACTGCCATTAGATCACTGTATGTGTGTATATATATGTCTTGCACACTGCTGTCAGCCTGTCACCACTCGAGAACTTGATAACTTTTATCTTCTAAATTCAAGATATGCCAGTGCAGACAGTGGTAAGAAAGCCAACATAGTAAGGAAATGAATCAGTGAAATTCTATCAATTATAACTTTCTTTACAGTGCGAAAATGCATTTCCTGATAGCTATGTACTAGCTATACCCCAGTCATTGTTGCTTGATAATGTTATCCCGAGTTGTTTTTATCGTTTTTAGTTTGTAAAAACAAAGAATGAGATAGCATTAACGGTCAACTTTGCTCAAGCTTGCTCACTACTGGATGGAGGGAGGTAGCTAGTAGAGCAAAATAATTGCATCACTTGAGCCACATGACCGAGATGGGTTAGTGGCTACAAGTCAGGGAGCCCCTCACGCAAGCATCACCGTCCTGGAAGGGTCTCCAGGGGATCTAATGAAATGCAAGCCAGAGGAACTTGCATTACATGCAAAAACAAGATTAAAGCATCGTGTTTACACCTCTTTTTCAATGTAGTTGGACGACATAATAGCTTACATCCGTTTTGTTTCGTTCTTTAGCAGATTCTTCAAAACAAATGATAACTGAATCTCCATTTACGGAGGTTGCCAACTTATAATGGATAGGATATGCACCTGACGGATTGGGTTGAGCTGGTCGACAGATGCAAAGAGGACTACTTAAAATGGGCTACTATTAAAAATAAATGATAATTTAACTGATTAAATATCTTCAATGTAATAAAATGTAATGAAATGAATGATTAATGTATGATTTGACTGATCAAATTCGGCCTTTATGTAATGGGATTAAGTACAACAAGTCATGAAATAAAATCCAGTAGAAATAATGGTGTTGAAAATGATTAAGAATAATACTTAGGTGAAGTATAATGTAGGCCAAGTAAGGCAATCTTTCAGGAACTGAGCTTATCTGATCCAGGATCTGATTCTGATGATTCACTAGTTTGCAGAAAATGGTTTATTTAAACTGTATTTTCAGTTAAACAGAAAAACACTGCAAATGCTGCAAATTTTGCTGAACTGGGACCTGTGGCCTAAGACTATATTTCATATTTCTGTACTTGTTGGTGATAAGTATGCTGAATTTAGACCAACATAACACTGGAGATGAAAAAAGTGGAGATTATTTTTGTTGAACTGCGGGTTGCATATTCCATGTTAACAACTGAGATTAAAATACCGAAGAAAGTTTTTATTAACCAGATTTCTTAATAAGCAATATAGATAACATACACAGAATCTGGTATGTCATACAGATCGGAGCCAGAGTAAATTTTCAGGCTGAAGGGTTTTATGAAAGACTGGGCAGGTGAAATTTTAAAGTAGGCAGGTAGATTTTAAATCTACCCGTCTGGGGGCAGGTTGATAATTTGGATCTTGTCGCACCCTGCAAGAGCAATTGGCTTGAGGGCAGTCAATTTTTTTACAAGTTCGATCATGAGACAGCAGACAGCCTGGAAATGTCCCACACAAGGACGGCCCCATCACCTGACACAGTTCCTTCACCAGTGCACTTTTTAAACACGTTACCTTTTGATGGCAAATCTGCAAACTCGATTCAAAATGGAACCATACAATTCTACACAGTCCACTCACAAAGACCTACTTCATGAACAGGCATTTTTCCCTCTCATTCTTTCTCCGTCTCTCTCACACACGCCATCTCATGACCCTTAATAGAGGGAGTAACTGCATTCAATAGAGAGATCACATTTTTTCATTAGCAACCTCCAGCACTTCATTTTGACTGAACAAGTTAGACCAGTTCCTGCGGAGACGTAGGAACTGGCATGGTTGCCGGCGGTGAACGGATATTCGCCTGTGCCTAGGGCTGACAGAGCATATTTTCATAATGGCCGTTACCACGGAAACCTTTACCCGATCCCCCCCAAAACGAGACAATAGAAACAATGTTTGACCACTTGTTGGAAAAAGAACATACTTGCATTAAATAAGGCTAAACTAGTACCAGTTATGGGATGCATCCCAACATCATCCGCTGCCACAGGAAATTTTCAGCTCATCCTAGATCGGTTTCCCAGCTGTGCCTCGGTGCAGGATTGACTCCTACAACCGCATGCCATTAAAAACAGCACTCTCTTTAAAGGAGCTGTGTCACGGTTGCTACACATGCTCACAACTTTGAACGAACTAAATCTGCTCAACTGCAAGTCAAAATCTAGGTTATTTTTTTTCTTCTTCTAGGATTACCAGAGATGGCAACCAGCTTACATTCTTCACATCCCTTAGCTAAAACTAAAAATAACGCTTGGAACCCTTGAGTTTTCATTGAAAGCTCCTCAATATAAGAAGCATAATGCCAGAGTAACCACAATAAATAAATAACGGAATCAGATTATGACTTGCAGTCAAGCAGATTCACTTTCTTAGGACGTCAGTTCTGAGAATGCACAGTAATTGTGATGCTGCTCCTTTAAGGCTGTCACAGCTCAGTAATTTGTGCTGATTATAAACAGCTAGCACCTAACCATGAGCAAAAAGATAAGGTACTCTGGTAAACAATTACTGTCCTGATAAGTAATGAAACAGAGGCCCATCAAAACCACTTTGAATGGAAAAATAAGCACTTACAATATGTGCCATTTCATACTAGTAGAAGCTACTACATAGGTCCATCTGACATGACAAATATTATAGGAGTACTCCAGCATCATAATAAAGAGCAGTGAATTAAGTGAGCCACATGTTGTTCTCAAAGCATTTCCCGTCGGCGGCCATTTTTGTTTCCGGTGCATTACCTCTTCGGGCCATCAGCAATCATTATAGTTGCCATTTGCCTCCAACCGAAAAAAAAAAAATTTGAATAAGCCAGTCAAAGTTGAACATATCAGGTTACCAAGACACCAGTGTAAGACAGAAACTTCTACAACCACGATCAACGAAGGTGGCTATTTAGCAATTAATCTAAATTAGCACCTGAAATTGCAAAAGAAACTTTTAGACTTTCTGAATATTGTACTGTTTCATCGTATAAGACCATTCCCTGACATCTGTAAAACAAGGCTTTATAAAAGCCTGTAACAAACAGACAGAAAAATAACAGATTTAACAGCCAGTCTCCA
Source organism: Gymnothorax javanicus (assembly GCA_029692085.1). Classification (NCBI taxonomy): domain Eukaryota; kingdom Metazoa; phylum Chordata; class Actinopteri; order Anguilliformes; family Muraenidae; genus Gymnothorax; species Gymnothorax javanicus. Next base: position 139,471,736 of record CM056197.1, read on the forward strand.
GGCTCTGGTTCTCTCCTCTCATCAACAGCAGTTTTTTTTTTTGGGGGGGGCAATTGGGAATAAGGTTCTGCTCTGATTGTTCCCTTGTGCCACCATGAAACAGCCAATGGCAGCTGAACCCAGTCTGTACTGGGCTGCACTGTGCAAATAGAGAACGGCCTTGTTCCTATTCTTTGCCCCCCCCTTTTTTTTTTTTTTAAATTAAATTTTATTTAACCTTTATTTGACCAGGGAAGTCCCGTTGAGATCGAAATCTCTTTTTCAAGGGAGCCCTGGGGGTTGAGGTGGGGAGGGAGAGGACTAACTGCACAGCCAATTAGATCAGGGGATGATTCGGTGGCAGGTTGGGCTTTTAGCCATGACACCGGGGAACCCCCTACTCTTCTCGATGAGTGTCACAGGATCCTTAATGACCACAGTGAGTCAGGACCTCAGTTTAACGTCTCATCTGAAAGACGGCGTCTCCTTCAGTACAGTGTCCCTGTCACGGCACTGGGACATTGGGGATTATCCCACCAGAGGGAAGATCACAACCTACTGGCCACCAACACCTCTTCCAGCAGCAACTTTGTTTTCCCAGGTGGTCACCCATCCAAGTACTAACCAAGCCCACACCTGCTTAGCTTCGGCCACACGCGGCTGGAGCAGATTGAATAGTGCTATGGTTCTTTTGATGTCAAGTTGTTTAAGTACACAATTTCTCAGGAAGAGAGCAAAAGCAAAAATGCCAAGATGATCTAGTCTCTCATTTTGTCAGATGTACTGGTAAATGCAGGCCAAAGTTAATGTACTAGTGCAGGGAGGAACATGATGCTTATTGGAGTTTCTCATGAAAGCAGCCTGCAGTTCTCACCAACGGATGCACGAACGGTGGTGATGTCATAGGTCTCCAGGTGATAGATGACTTCCTGAATGGCCCGGATGCCCTCTTCAGGGGTGAAGTTCACCTCATGGTGCTCACTGCCAATGTGCGCCGCCACCTAGTGGATGGGAGGGGAAATCGCAAAGTGCCCAGTCAACTTCAATAACGTGTGTATTTATTGGCTTCCTCTCCCTACAAATACAAACACAATCGCTGATCCTGTCCCTCTTACATGCAAAATCCCACAAACACATAGGTAAGTACACACTCACATGTAAGCACACACACGCACATACACACCTTGCGGGCTGCCAGGATATCGGGGCTATCATCTGTGCCGATGGAGAATGTCTGTACTGGGTACTTCAGCTCATCTTCTTTAGCCAGTTTCACCAGCATCGCAGCAACCAGACTGGAGTCCAGCCCACCTGGGGAGGAGCTATGTGGTCACCATGACTACCACACAGATGCGCACAAACAAATGCAGCTCATTCTTCGCTCCAATTCTACGATCCTAATCCTAGGGCTGAAAACTGTTTCAGAACCAAAATCTATTCCAGAACCTGAAATCCTACAATCTTAACTCCTTTCCTATCCAGACCCTTACTCGTAAAATTAACTTTCACTTTTCCCAAGGACACTGCACAATGCCGGTGAGATATCTTCCAGCGAGAAAGGTCATCTGACTTTCTGTACTGGAATTTTTTCCCGTATTATGGATTACTCCACGTTATACATCAAAATAAAGCTGATGATAATCAAAACGTGAAAATATTTTGCTGCTGTTGGGAGTTCAGCTCCTCGAAGCCCATGACCACATTTTCTAGAGAAATCGTTTGTTTACGATAGTTCGCACTATATTGTGTTTGAATTGCAACCCATTTCGTTTTCTCATCATCAAACAATGATAAAAATGTGACACCAGAATATCGGAAAGTGACACCGAAATTTGGTATCTATTATGGACTCAGAGGAACAGCAGGACATATAGTACAGAGGAGTTCTCCCACGGAAAGTGTGAGGTCTTATGAACAAATGTTGGACATGAATAAAATATTTTTTAAAATTACAATGAATTTTTGTGTGGCAGTGTTTTTCCGTAGCCATTTTATCCTCTTGTAGGCCAGTTGGGAAAGAGTTAATAACAAACTCCACAAAATAACTCACCTTCATCTTAATTTAACATATAACCTTCACCTAGATCCTGAGTCTAATCCATAAACTGAAAACTACACCTAGTCCTAACTGTAACCCAATAACTAAACTTCGTTCTTTGTCAAGAATTAGGCCTTTTCCCCTCATGGGGACCCATGACCATTCCAACAGGCTGTTTTTTCTAAATTTACCAGCTACTTTCACGGGGTTTAATCCCCATACGACGTCTTTTTACAGGCACACGCCTATACACATACATGAAAACATACACAAACACACAAGCACACCACGCACACACACACAGATGAGCTCGTACCTGACAACATGCAACCAATTCTGCGATGTGCCATCAGCCTCTTACGCACGGCGTTTTCGAAAAGGACTCTGATGTTGGTCTTAACCGTTTCCAGCTCGAACCCTAGAATGAACACACACACGCACACGCACACAAAAACCCATCAAACCCCTGTTAGTTCAGCTGACACCAAAAGTATGAGTTTTTGGCAAAATTCCCTGCGAACTGCTACATTAAGACGGATTCGATGGTCTAAAGAAGCCATTTGGACCGAAGTGATGCCACAGAATAGATTTTACACCATTTTGAACTTTATTACAAAAACCTAAAAAAAGTCCTTCTCCTCCCAGACAGTTTGCAAAAATTTGTTTGAAGTCATCGCCAAAACAATAACTTAGTCTATAAAAAAGGTAGCCAGATTCAGAAGGGGGCCTCAGTAAGCCGATAATTTTGCGTGTCGCCTCAATGGATATAATGAGGTGTAACTCCAAAATAAAATTCCCAACAATCAGACTAAGAAATTTACATTGATGGAACACGAGGCTATAGCCTACAAAATTTAGTGCAGTGATTATGTGGAGCTAGGGTAAAGAAATGCTCACAAATCTCGAATCACTTTCCTCATTAAATTTAATTTTTGCAGGCCATTTCTCAGTCAAACGTGCTGATAAAGCTTGCAAAAACAAGGCGATAGCTTAAAACAAGATGGCAGCCATCAGCTAATCAAGTTTCGGCTGCTTTTATGTTGACTTAGCTGAAACCCATCATCTTGAAACCCCAGAATTGATAAAGATTTGTCAAAGAGCAATGCAAAGAAAATATCTACAATTGTCTCCAAACGGTGGCACTACAGAGCAATGTGAAACATTAGATTAGATTAGTAGATCATAATTGTTGACCTGTAAGTCCAAGACACATGAATCTTCTGTTGTTAGATTTCTCTACTTCGGCTGATCAGCTTGGACCTCATACTAGCTGTTAGCGGCTAAATTTTGTTATCCTAACTACTGCTGTTGATGGAGCTACACTGGTGTCGTCAGGGCAAGATGTAAAACCAGGCAAATCCTTTGTCCGCAATTTCTGGTTCAAAGCAGAATTTTGTGATTGATAAAATGAATGGCTACCTGGAAGCAAGCCCCTTTTTCTTGTGGGCCGTTGTTTGGGCATGAATAGCATGGCTACCTGGAAGCAAGCCCCTAACACTTTCGTGTGGGCCGTGTTTGGGCAGGGTTAGCATGGCTACCTGGAAGCAAGCCCCTAACACTTTCGTGTGGGCCATGTTTGGGCAGGGTTAGCATGGCTACCTGGAAGCAAGTCCCCAACACTTTCGTGTGGGCCGTGTTTGGGCAGGCTTAGCATGGCTACCTGGAAGCAAGCCCCTAACACTTTCGTGTGGGCCGTGTTTGGGCAGGCTTAGCATGGCTACCTGGAAGCAGGCCCCTGACGCTGTCGTGCGGGGTATGTTTGGGCTCTTGGGTGCAGCAGTGGAAGCTCTGCAGCAGAACAGACTCCACCTTCCCAGAGATCTTCAGGTTGAGGATCTCGTAGTGTCCCGGGGGGAAGGCAGATATCTCAACAGGCCTGTCCATGGAGTGCGAGATCTCAGTCAGCCCTGGAACACAAGAGTTTCACCAACATGCCGGTCAACCAACAGTTTTTCAGAGAGAGATCCTGTTGTCACTGGTGAAAAAAAAAAAAGTACATGCTACAGTTTGTTTTGCAATTGCCAGATTTCCATTTGCAAAAATCACAAAGAGAGATTGAGTCCATTAAATGTGTTGGCACGATTAAATGGCATTTCCAAGCAATCCAAAGGAAACACGAGCGATGTTTACAGCTCTTCCCACGGCACGAGGTACTGGTACTGTAAAGTTACTGCCCTAAGTTTTATAGAGTTATTATTTTAAGTTTTACTGCCCCCCAGGTGCAATAAAACATACAATAACATACATAAAACTCTGGGCACAGCCCAGTTTTCATGATCCCAAATTTCTTCAGCTGAATCTGTTGGATTTCCATCCCTGTCAAACTTTCACAGGCTGCAGACCCACTACAGAGGCCAGGTTAAGGCCGTTTTATACTTAATGTCTGTCGACAGTGCCTGACGACCAAAGTGATGTCAAAGAGACAAGACATGTCGTCCGACAGAGTCCTGCACCCGTCGCATATTTGTGACATCGCAGACTCTGTCGATTGCCTTATGATGTCATTGGCCGGATGGACTGACAGCTCAGTGGTTGCCCTGGATACAGAATGATAGTACAGTAGTATTCGTAAAAAGATCAGTCGGTTATAAAACAAAGATATGATTAACCCCTTTGCACAGACAGATGTCGCCGTACATAAATTCCAAAATTTAATTCCCAAATAATTCTGTAATTGAACTTCCAAAGGTCTTGCTTCACTGGGATAATTTTGCACAGCATCTGTGACACAAATACTGAGTTATAAAGCCTAAATAGGCTCATGCGTAACAGGAAAAAAATGGCACTAGTTGTATTCTTCGCAAAGGGGTTAACATGGAGATGACAGTTTGAGCCGCACGCGTTGTCTGGCAACTCGTTCAAGCATAAAAGACTCCGTTTCCTTCGACACTCAAGATGTCGGTCGATGCGTCTTCAAAGTTTATGATAGCCTTTAGATACAGAGATCAGACTTTGCATGTCTTGCGGCAATCAGGGCGAGCCCTAATTGGATAACATAAAGACTGGCACAGGCACATTGCTGCGCTCCCACACAAACTGACTGATCATACATAATGGAGTCCCATCTGTGATATCTAGCCCCGCCCAAACTTCCCTTTCGGGGGCTCACCTTTGGCCTCTGAGCAGACTGCCAGGAAGCCGTCATCGGTCAGCATGCGGAACATCGGCCTCACGCCGAAGGTGTCCCGCCCCAGGAACACCTTCCTGTTGGCCGTGTCCAGCAAAACGAAGGCAAACACGCCGTCCAGGAGACTCGCCATCTTATCGATCCCGAAACGCTCGTACAAGTGCAGCAAGATCTCCCCATCCACCTTAGTCTGGTACTCGAACTCATACTTCTCCTTCAGCTGCAAGGAGAGAACGCACAGAGGCTGCAGGTTCAAGTCCCAACTGTGGCACTACCGGTTTGCAGTGTTCTTAACCTTAATGAAATCCACAGAACATCCTAGAACTCAAAATTAGCAAGGCTGTGGGTTCAAATCCTTGATGTGGCACTACAGTTCAGCAGTGTTCTTAACCTTAAAATCCACCTAACATCCTATAGCTTAATGTTATCAAGGCTGTGGGATCAAATCCCTGGTGTGGCACTACTGATGAGCAGTGTTCTTAACTTTAATAAAATCCCAGGAACAAGGATCCAACTCAATATCATCAAGTTGGTGAGTTAAAAATCGCAAGTGAAAAGATTAAGCAGTGTTCCCATAAGAACAGAATGCCACATCTTCAGAGCGGAGGTTATTTCAAATGGCACATTTAACACCAATTCGCCTGCACTCAGATAAAATCAGCATTTTCTTACACGTAACATATTCACTCGCAATTATGAGACATCTAATACGTATAGCATAAGATAACTAAATATGAAGGGCTCGTTTAGCCAGCGGGTGTGCTGTGAGGGTCTAAGGGAGGGAGGAAGGGTACCCTAAGGTGGTTGTAGATTTCCCCATTGTAACACAGCCAGAGAAAGGGGAACTTCTTGATCCGGAGCGGCTGCATGCCGTACAGCTTGTCGACGATGGCCAGCCGATGGAAGCCGAAACAGCAGTTGGTGTAGCCGTTGACGTTCTCGAAGCGGAAGGCGTCGGGGCCGCGGTGCGCGATTTTCATGGCGCAGGTGCACTGAGAGGACAGGCAGTCATCACTGCCGAAGAGGGCCCAAATGCCGCACATTTTCTGGGGGGCAAAGAGTCCTAATTCAGGGGTGAGGGATTACACATCATTACCACATTCAGGGGTAATAAGGTGATGAGGGATTACACAGCATTACCACATTCAGGGGTAATAAAATGGTCAGGGATTACACAACATTACCACATTCAGGGGTAATAAGATGGTGAGGGATTACACAGCATTACCAAAGTCAGGGGTAATAAGGTGATGAGGGATTACACGGCATTACCACATTCAGGGGTAATAAAATGGTCAGGGATTACACAGCATTACCACATTCAGGGGTAATAAGATGGTCAGGGATTACACAGCATTAGCGCATTCAGGGGTAATAAGATGGTCAGGGATTACACAGCATTAACGCATTCAGGGGTAATAAGATGGTGAGGGATTACACAGCATAACTGCATTCAGGGGTAATAAGATGGTGAGGGATTACACAGCATAACCGCATTCAGGGGTAATAAGATGGTCAGGGATTACACAGCATTAACACATTCAGGGATAATAAGATGGTGAGGGATTACACAGCATTACCGCATTCAGGGGTAATAAGATGGTGAGGGATTACACAGCATTACCACATTCAGGGGTAATAAGATGGTCAGGGATTACACAGCATTAGCGCATTCAGGGGTAATAAGATGGTCAGGGATTACACAGCATTAACGCATTCAGGGGTAATAAGATGGTGAGGGATTACACAGCATAACCGCATTCAGGGGTAATAAGATGGTGAGGGATTACACAGCATAACCACATTCAGGGGTAATAAGATGGTGAGGGATTACACAGCATTAACGCATTCAGGGATAATAAGATGGTGAGGGATTACACAGCATTACCGCATTCAGGGGTAATAAGATGGTGAGGGATTACACAGCATTACCACATTCAGGGGTAATAAGATGGTAAGGGATTACACAGCATTACCGCATTCAGGGGTAATAAGATGGTAAGGGATTACACAGCATTACTGCATTCAGGGGTAATAAGATGGTAAGGGATTACACAGCATAACCGCATTCAGGGATAATAAGATGGTAAGGGATTACACAGCATTACCACATTCAGGGGTAAATGAATAATACCGTGAATCGCAATTATTTTTCTACTCAACTAGTCAGATCAGTAAGTAGTCATGAATTAACTGTGCAGCTAGGTCAGTTACACATTGAGGAGGCTGATAAGCTTGTTAGCTAGCAACTGAGTTTTTACGCTAACCAACGTTGGCCAAAGATACTTGCCTATTAATGTCAATTGGTACCATTTGCAAAACTTGATATCTAGCTGGGTACGCCAAACTAAGTAGGACAGATTTGAGTAGCAAACTAATCGGCAGTCTCACCAGGCTAAACGATCAAGTATGGCAAGGCATGATTTCTAACCCTTAAGCTAAATTTCTTTAGTCAACGTTAGCTGGCAAACTTTATATTTGGTACATAATGCCAGCTGGCAAGCTAAATGCTCACGGTTCAACTCTAGCTAAGTTACTTAGCAAAATAATGACTATTCACTTTCTATCAACTTAGCTACATGCACCAAATATAACTGTTACCTAGCTAGGCAAGCAAACTAACATTAGCTAGCTACCTACTTAGCAAGCTAGAAAGCCTTTTTGCCAACTTAAGTTATATTAGGTGCATGTAAATGCTAGCTAGCTAACTTAATGGCGAAGTTATACCTATTCACTGTTATCCATTGATTCTATGCATCACATCTAAGGCCTTAGTCCTGAATGCACCTTTTGCTATAGTGTAAAAACCATAGACTGTATAAAAAGATGGACGAAGCAACCGTGACGTCACCCATTGGTTTCAGCATACCATTTAGGAAGCCTTGCTTTTGGCAATTTGAACAGCGCCATTCTTTTGAAAATGGATGTGATTCCTATTGGATGAGAGCGTGAATTGAAGATCCAGGGAGGAGCGAGGGGTGGATCTACGCGTGGATTTGACCGTATCTGGCGAGGACCAGAAGATAGCCACGCCCCTAAAGCATATCTGGCTTTTACCCTTTATTCTAGTCTATTTGTGACCATAATTTACAAAAAATTAACGTCATAATATATCGAAGAGGACTTGAAACTGCGATAGATACCATAAAATAATGTGGAAAATCCTTATTGAAATAATAAATCAGGTGGAGAAGTAGGGTCACTTTCTCAGACTTCTATAGCATTGAACTTCTTTCTGCAACCACCGATGTGGTCATCTGCTGGCCATGCAATGGAATGCAATTTTAAGAGATTTCCGCACTGGCCTCAATTTTCAAACCCGGTGCTAAGTCCATCTTTTTGCACAGTCTATGGTAAAATCAAAACACCCAGCCGGCGGCTAGGAACGTCAAACTTTGAAAGTTTTGGGCATTCGCAATAATCGTGATACCGCTCCTTTAAAGAAGCCAGAGGCCATATTCGACTGGTAGGTGCCTACGAGTGAAAACTGTTCTCCGCCCACCCGCGCAGTGACAGATTGTTAACCAGGTCTGCCAGTCGAACGGGTCTAGGAGATCTAGGCAGCGATGCCCCAACAACGGAAAAATCTCACAAGGGAGAGGAAGTAGCGAAAACAAGTTGTCCCAAAAGAAAAGAACAAGAAGCAAAGAAAAGGGGATGGTTTGTGTATTTTTCCGGGTTTGCCGCAGTCGGCGGTAATTCCTAATGCAAATCATATCCATAATCACCCATCATAAAATTTCAATTAATTTGAAAGATCTTTTGAAGCAGCACAGTCACCTAACCAGAATACAGGCAGGCTACTTGAGCATATTTTCTTCCTGATGCTACGCAAGCTGCCATCCAATAGCAATTTGCCATTCACGTGCTTCCGCAATGTTTTCCGCTAATTTACGAACTTCACGCAGGTTTCTCACCGGAGAGTAATCACGTCCGCGCTTCCCATACCAGTAGAACCATCAGAAACATTCACGGAAAACAAGTACTTCGAGAAAGCTTAAGTCGAATGCGGCCAATGAGAGGCCACATAGCCTCCGCTAGTTGATGCATGTGCCCGATTGCAAAAGGCCCCAAAACAAATTCCATTTAACAAAGGGCTACTCGTCTTACTACAGCTTTCAGAACTCCAATTTATAGTCTAGTCTAATTATATAAGAAAACTCCAAATTGAAACTCGTGGCGCAGTAATAGCGTCTGCCCTCTCGCAGTCGGAGCATCCTGAGTTGAAGTCTGCGTCAGGCGTTCATACATTCAGCTGGCAGGTCGCATAATAATGGAGGTTACCTACCACGTTAGCATTAAAAGTGAACATTATTATGGAGAGAGCCATAATGCTAAGAGGTATTTAACCGTTTAACCAGAAAAAATAAGGAAATTCTGATTGAAAATAAATTTCTAAATCTGACAACTTCATTGTTCCCAGCACGTGTAGTATAATCCACGATTAACGCTGCCCCTTTTTCAAGACAAAACTGTTTGGGTACCTTCTGAATGAAAAATTAACAATACCTAACCAAGGATTGATTGGCTTCTTCAGAGGGATTTACCTTATTCATACACGTTTGTGAAGATATTGCACTTAACGAAATTGATCTCTGGTGGTGAGGTGTACGTGGTCCCATTATTCTCGGAAACACGTGAAGCTGAATATTTGCTCTTCTTACGAAAGTTCGATAAAACAAATGAGTTCCGGTAGGTCTTTGATAAATGCACATTACGGTTGGTGGTCTTCAGTAAATACAGAAATTGCATTTGGTTGTCTCAGAATGTATTAACGTAATTTGTTTTATTTTTTGACTTTTGATTCCTGAGCTACTGATGCCAAAATCCGAATATCCCACTAAAAAAACTAACTGTAGCGCAATGAAGAGGCAACCTTCCTCAATAAAACGTCAATCTCCAGTCATTCAAGAGAGGTTTAATCTAAGGGGAAGCTATGCAAACCCGAAGTCGAAGTTCTAGTTCGGCTTGTCACGAAACGGTGCCACACACCTGATCGTCTCCTGTGGATTCTCTCAATTTATTCTTCACTTACATCGAAAATCCTAGAGCGAAAAATAAACGCCTCACAGATCACACAAACTATTAAACAATCATTGGACGTATAACAAACCAAAAATTCGACATACCTTACAGATCCTGAATTAGAACGTAGAGAGTTCCCCACTTCCACCCAGTCCACCTGAAGCCCACGTTGAATGATGCAACAGAGCGCATGCAACCTCATGTAGCTTATTGCAGCTCGCAGACTTCCGGCTCTCGCGTGCCGGTTCCGGTGCACGATTTTTTTCAAAATAAAAGTAAGATCTTTTGGTGCTGACCAAATTCACAGTTGCAGACTAAAGGATTATCAATTAGATCAAAATACTCAATGGTGTTGCAGAAAAGAAGTCATTTGAAAATATATTTTGGAAAAACATCAATTTGCAATGGTAAAGTGTTTATTTATATTATAGCATGAAATTAACATCAAATGCATTTTGAATTTCACATATTGATTGACAGGCACGCATTAACTTGCATATAAAAATTTGTACACAAATCTGCAAAAGTTTAAAGATATGAAATGTGAGATTTTTCCTAAATTTTCATTCAAAACTCCCAAAATGAACTGATCAACAAAATTCGAAGGAATATCAGTTTCAGCGTTATGTCAAAGACCACAATTATTGTGTTGTAGCAATACAGATGGATGACAAATTAAAGGAAAAAACCTGAATAAATGTGAGGATGTTACATTGTTTCTTCTCAAATAGAAAGTAAACTGCTGACTGCTAACTCAACTTCTTACATTAGTCATTTAGCAAAACTAATTAGTGCAGCTAAAACAGTTACTAACCATACTGAAAAACTCTTGCATGGCACTGATGCGTGGTTTTGCTGTGACTGTTTTGTAATTTAGTCTTGCTTAAAACTGAGCTAAGCAAACTATAATGTCAATTGCAGGCTGCTGCCACACTTGAATGTTAAAAGATTACACTTACCTTGACTGGTTCTCCAAGTTTCAGGAGTTTGGTTGAATTTTGCATATTCTTGCCCTGCTGCTGGTTGGTGGCTTCTCTCCTAACTGAAGACAAAAGTTAGACTGTATGGACCCAGGATTAGATCGAATGTGCTTTCTAGCAAAATGCTGCCTGCCATTTTTTGTGGTGCAGGTGGTGTGTTCTTGCATATTGCACCTTAAATATAACATTGGTAAAAGAAAATCCCATTGTGGACAGATTTCTTTGAACATTGCAATGCAAAGGGAACTCACTCTGTAGCACTCTCACAAATGTGCAATCACAACAAATAGCCAATAGATGTCGTTAGTATCAATCAATCCAATTGCTCAAATAAAGGACTCCAGGCTGGATTATTGCCAAAAGTAGCAGTAACAAAATGATTCATTCATGATGACCAGCAAAGAAATCCAATGTAACCACCGACTGATTGTTACGTACATACGCCAGGCTTTCTCGCGATCCCAGAGAGCATAAATACAGTTAAACTTTTATTGTGAAATTTCCCATTGCTATCATCTATGCGAATGGATTTCTTCCTTTTGTTTCACTACTTCCTTGCAACCATAAAATAAGTTGCATCATATCAGTGAAATTTAATCCTGTGCGTTGCTAACATTTATGAAATTTTAAAGGTTTTTTTTTCTATTACTAAAATGATTTTGGAATGCACAGATCTGTGTCGAGTCATCCCTAAATTGGTCAAGCTTGTTTAAGTTGGGTTTGATGATTTTAGCTGACCACCCAGCCTTCCATCATCTGACAGAAATTTATTAACTAAACCAGTTTTGACGACCTTTATCCAGCTCGAGACTAGCTTTAACCCACAGCACATCAGCTATGACCGGCAACAGGTGTCAAAAAAAAAAAAAAAAAACTCTAGAGGCCATCTCAACCGTTTAACTACCTGCCCATCCTTTCGGTCAATCATATTTTGAGTCACTATCGAATTTAAAGATGTGTTGAAATTAACTGATCATTTTTTTCTGCATAGCATTCCTAAACTGAGTGTTAGAGACAGCTCAATCAGATTAAGTTCAGAACATCTTTCAATCTAATAGTGACTCAAATATGTGCATGACCAAGAGGTCGAGGCAGTTAAAGGCAAGGGCGTTGGTTTAATGCGAGAATAGGGACACGTATGTGATGCGAGAGCGCGTTGCGCGCGAGCAGGAAAATTTTTGTAAATCTGAGTGCAGATACTGCCTTTTCTGTGTACAGAGATTATCCGAATGAGTGTTTCTCCATTTTTTATTAAGCTACGCAAGGTGCCTCCATAATTTTCATACAAATATGCCACATACATAAACTTGCCAAAACCTTAACTGACAGCTGCAGACCATCTCAGCGCACTCATGAAACTCGCTCAGATCTAGTAACCTGGACATTGCTACCAGGTGAGTGGAACTACGTTAGCAAGCCAGCTCGCAATCCTCTCTATTAAGCATCTTAATTTGCGGTAACGCAATTGCAGCCGCGATAAACACTTCAAAATGGACCACCGACTATGAATTGGACAAGCCGCAAACCAAGTGTTTATCGGACTGGATCATGTTAGATTCCCGACTGGAAATGGCTATTGGCCCCGCAGCGTGGTGAATTGAGGGAAAGAGATCGGCTATCTGCTCCGCAAGGGGGCCGACAAGAGAAGCAGTTCTGCAATTCGCACCGCGGTGGGTCGGATAAGAGAAGCACTTCTGCTATTTGACCCGCAGTTGGGCCAATGAGGTTGCTCTTCCATTAGAGGATAGTAGCCTACCGCCTCCGTGGTACCTGCTTATCGTTGCGGCGCAGCTATTACTGCCGCGACGATATCCTCAGTTATATCAAGTTTACTTTTATTCCATCGATTTTGTCTAATATTTATGTGTTTAACTCAGGGCACGCGCGTTATGGCACTGAAGTCCGTGAGTGTTTAATTTTAATTTCTGTTAGACATTGTCCCGATGCATAAGATAGCAGCTGGTGTTGTGTCCGAGTACCACCTAAAAACGCAAAGCAATGATATCCGTAAGAGGCATAGAGTATGGATAGAAAAAGGCAATATATTCTCAAGGCATTTGTGTACCATCAGTATTCCATAATGTAAATACAACCCCACGCAAAAAATATGGAATCACCACGCACCAACACCTGGAAAAAATTATGGAATCACCACACACTGAGGATGTTAATTTCCCGTTTTTCCTTCATAACAAAGAACCAAATAACACATGACAAAAAACAATTATTGTTTATTATCTTGACATTCAGGCTTCACGAAACATTTCACTTTGAAATTGAAGGCAAAACACGTAGCAAATCGCAGGAGATGGCAGAGTATTAGAATTTATCGCTTTACGATGCGTCATGTCATCTGATATCCTAACGTTAAGACAAAAATGATTTGTCAACACCCGTAAAGTAATTTTTCGGCGCGATTTTCTTTTACTTTCATATAACTTTCTCAAAGGGAATTATTAAGGGGAACATAACTCGACACAATACCGTCACTTAATTTCGCCACGAACGGGGTAACAGGCAAAGAGAAACGCATTTCATGAATGTAGCAGCTTTGGTGAACAAGCGAAACCGTGTTTGAAAGGTAAGGCAACGCACAGCATATCGAACAAGTAGCCTAAAACAATACAAGTCGATGATCATACTAACTATGCTAATCTTGAGACTCGACAACCTAACTCGAATGAGATGTCCCGAGGTCGACTTGGGAGTCGTCTTTCACAGTGACGATTTTCTCTGACGAATCAGTGGGCAGCAATGTTGCACGTCACATTTTAGTATCAACTAGTACCTGGTCGGCCTTTTTTTGGAACCCCAGGAGAGCAGGTTACAAAAAAAGTACCTACCAGCAGAGGTGGACAATCCAGGTTCAGAAAGTAAAAGTCCTCCCCAGTATTTAGTTCCAACCTCCTGTATTTGCTAAATAAAACAGCCCTTCAGACCAGAGGTTGGACTAGTCAAGATTAAAAAAAAAAAAAAAAAAAAAAATCAGCTGGTTGAGTTGATGGATGGCAGTAAAACATGGTGGGACTTTTACTTTCTGACCCCTGGAACGTCCACCTCTGCCTACTAGTACCTACTTGTACCTGGTACCAGGTACTTTTTCCCTAATGGATAAGCAAAAAAGGGGAAGTAGAGTAGGGTAGAGCCGGTACCGAGTAGTGGAAAAGCGCCTTAAGAGATTTCATTTTGTAATCCGCCCCGCTCTTTGATCTTCCACGCTGAACCGCCGTGGGGCAAATAGCCTCTTCCTTTACGATTACGTGTTTCTTTCATTTCCCCCACTGAGCCAAAGTTGGTTGGGACATTTTGACTTTCAAAGGTTATATTTGCTGAACATGAGACTAACTTTAAGGCTTTCCCTATAATTCCACAAACCAAGTCATAATTATGACCTCACCTGAAGCCCTGATACACCTGTATCCTCAACAGCTTGCTCTGTTTCTCTAACTTGCTGCTGTGGTTCCTGCTTATAAAATAATTCATTAATATTGGCACCTTCGTGGGATTTCTCCACTGAAATTCACCTCATAATTTGACATATCCACCTGGTTTATATTTACTGCTGCTAGCAACCCGATTACTACCCAACATGTGACAGAAACCAGGCTTAGTTCGCTAGGTGAAACTAGCGAACATGTTTAACTAACATTCGTTGACATTATTTTCCGGTAAAAACTAAGTTAAGGTAGCTAGCAAGTTTTCACTTCAAGTAACTATCTGTTTCTGACTAGTGAGATCACTTATTCAACCACTTGGCATTCAGTTTGGCGAAATATTAGCAGCATGACTTGATATGGAGCGACCTTTTTTTCTCACGCTCTCAGACAATGAAATTTCCACACAAGTGATACGAAGCTACCTAAGGTAATATCAATGTATTTCATGAGTTGGGTCATGGGAAAAGAGCTATAGTTACGTGATGAAGAAAAATCTGAAACAAATGCCAAATTACGGTTCTCTTCTACGGGTAAACCATTGCAAACACATGTAATCAAAGCCGGCGATCTATTTGCGCGTCTCAAGTCTCGCTTTAGACAAAAATGAACATTCATGACCTGAATAGAGTGGTCAGTTTATTCCTGTCTTTTAGCCTTCAGGTAGCCCCGCCCTTTCAACCAATCAAATGCTAGAATGCATAAATTGGTTTTCTTGGAGACGTAACCTCCTCAACTGGGTCTCACATGACTTGTCGGGAAAGGTGATAAGAACGAGTTCGTTGAAATATTGGTAGGAACATGTCCCTACCTTCCATATACAAACCTACGCCCTTGGTTAAAGGGTTGCACTAGCCTAGAATTGTTGCCAGTCTTTGCTTAAAACCATGACATGACCCTCCTGAAAATTTATCGCAGTATTGAAAGGAATTTATATTAAATTCAAAATAGACAAATGAGCCAAAACATTATGACCACCTGCCCGATATGCTGTTGATCCTTGAGTTGTCAGCAAATTGGCTCTGTCAATGTGATGCCCACTTAAAACCTGAACCCATGGTTTCCCAACAGAACATTTCGCAGAGTATCACACTCCGTCCACCAGCTTGTCTTCTTCCCACAGAGCATCCTGATACCATCTCTTCCCTAGGTAAATGGTACACCCGTACCCAGCCAATGTATACTCAGCGTCATTAAAAACGCACGGGAGAGGTATGTACTGTATTTGCGGCAAATTGAAGAATCGATTGATTTTTATTGCTGTTCCAGCGAGGCACGAGTGGAAATAACGAAAAGCGTGCGGTATTGTAATCCTGACGCGCACCACGTGCACGCGCCAAGCACTTCAGTAATAACAAACATTGAGCTGTTTGAGATGTGTACAGTGACACTTGACTTGTTCTTTTTGGTGTGGTCAATAGCCTACATAAGGCCAATTTAAAAAAAAAAAAAAACTAAAAATGCTACTGCATCAAGAAAATGGAATGGCTTGTGACAGAGGAGAGAGAAAAAAGAGCCTTTGGCATGTTACGGGCAGATCTCAGCCGCCGAGAGGTGGTGCGTCATTTGCACTGTCACCGTTCAACAATCAGTCGGCTGTCTATCCGAGAATGGAACACAGGCACTGTCCAAAGACTGTATAAAAAGATGGACACAGCACCCTGGTCTAAAAATGAAGCCCATGCGGAAGTACCGTAAAATAGTATTCTATTTAATGGCCAGCAGATGGCGACGTCGGTGTTTGCAGAAAGAAGTTCAATGCTATAGAAGTCTATGAGAAAATGACCCTACTTTCCCACCTGATTTTTCATTTATGTAATGATTTTTCACATTATTTTATGGTAGCTATAGCAAGTTTCAAGTCTCCTTCGATATATCATGATGTTCATTTTTGTAAATTATGGTCCCATATAGACTAGAATAAAGGATAAAGCCAGAATATGCTTTAGGGGCGTAGCTATCCTCTGGTCCTCGTCCGATACAGTCAGAGCCACAGTCCTCCCCGGATCTTCAATACACACTCTCGTCCAATAGAAATCACATCCGGTTTCAAAATGACAACATGGCGCAATTCAAATTGCCAAAATCGAGACTTCCTTTATGGTATGCTGAAACCAATGGGTGACGTCACGGTAGCTTCATCCATCTTTTTATACAGTCTATGGCACTGTCACTGACCGACCCCGCTTAGGGCAGCCACGAGTGATGGTGGCAGCTCAAGAGCGCCACATCTGGTTACAGCCTATACGTGACAGATTCCGGACAGCAACCAAAACTGATCATGAGATGAGGGGTCCGAGACGATTGAGGGTGAGCGCAAGTACCGTTTGACGCCGTCTATGTGAGCAACACATGCGTGCACATGGGCCCTACAGAAAACCCAGTTGGCGCGTGCACAAGGTGCGCGTCAGGATTACAATACCACGCGCTTTTCTTTATTTCCTCTCGTGCCTCACTGGAAAAGCAATAAAAATCAATTGATTCTTCAATTTGCCGCAAATACAGTACATACCTCACTGGTGCGTTTTTAATGGAGCTGAGTATACATTACCTGTCAAAAGTTTGGACACAGCTGCTTTTTTTCTAAGCAGATTAGGCAAACAAAACCGCTTTAGTTCTAGGAAAACAAGATGTAAAAAAATTCATCATAATTATCAACATCTGCGGTCATTATTGCTGAGCAAACGCATTAATTTGGTTCTGAGAGTTCACGCCAGCAAAATGGCAGTTCCCACAGATGTGTTGCACCTGTGGTTTGCTTCTCCTAGACCTTCCTGTCCAATATTCACAAAATTGGCTTGGTATTAATTCAAATTTTTGAACATGTAAATGGCCTCATTAAAAAAAAAAATAGTAATATTAATCAATAACAAAACTTTGGGCACTGTCCTGCAAAGTGAACTACTATTTTTTTAACCCAGGACTATTCATGCCTTAGCTTGCGCCATTTCAGCAGTTTAACCCTTAGGGCGCCGAAATCAATTTTCAAACGCTTAAAACATGTAAATATCTTGAGCTTTTGAAAACCTATCATGTGGCGACTTGTTGAAAGAGCTCCCCTGTAGCGACTTGTTGAAAGAGCTCCCACAGGGGAGCTCTTTCAACAAGTCGCCACGTGATAGGTTTTCAAAAGCTTTGATTTTATTTCATTGTATCAGTGAGCCGCAAATGCTGCCTTTGGCGCTTTAAGGGGAGGAGAAACCTTTTGGAAAAAAATTTTCATTTTTGGATAGAAATCATTCATACTTGGTGTATTGACAGTATATGACCTGAAATACACAATATATGAATTTTACCTAATTTGCATAATTAGGTCATGTGATTCAAGATGGCCGCCACCCCAATTTCACCATTATTTCTTTGCCTTATATCTCAGGACTGAAGAAAGATATTTGAATCAGGTTTTTTTATTAGATTTAGTTATGTTTACACCTTCTTCTGAACTAGAATAAAGCATTTACACATAATACTAGAGATTTAGTGGGGTAAAAGAGGATTTTGCCATTTTTCGCCCCCTCGATATGAAATATAAATCACCATAACTCACAGACCCAAAGTGCTAAACCAAAACTTTTAGTTCAGTAGACTTCCTGATATGTACACAGACTTCTGTCAAAATTTCATGAGAAAAGCTCCACAAATAAGTGAGATATAGTGCCTTAAATGATAGCAATCGGGCAAAAAATCAGGTTTTGAGAAAATCCAGGTTAAAGTCAAAGTACACCTACAAATCATTGTAACAGTCAACTTAGAACATTAAAATGCCCCTGAAGCATAAACTTCTCCCTCCTGCTCCCTCTGATTGATTGTCCTGTTCTTGAGCAGATTGAAGTGATTTTTGGGTTTCTCCTCCCCTTAAGGGTTAACCACAAATTTCTCCCCCCCAAAAAAAAACAGTACTAAACACAAGTGTGTCCAAACTCCTGACTGGTCTTGAACATAAGGAAAAAGAAAAATGGGACTCCTCACACCTGGCGACCTCCTCCAACTGTTCCAAGGCCAAGTCCTGACGCTTGCGTGCTTATTGGCATTTTTGATGTTGGAATACATTTTTTCACATTGTCAGTTTCTCTGTAATGTCATCTTTCATTACAGTATTTTTGATCTTTTCCAATCAAGGAGTGCCGATAATGCTGAAGCCTGAAGTATATTACACATAAATGGCAAGGGAGTTGCGCCCGAACACGTGTTACATGCATCTGATACATGAGAAAATTTGAGCGAAACCCACATCTCATATTACAGACCCCATGTCTGACAATTAATCCCTTTGCGCCAATGTAAACGCCAGCGTCCGTAAATTCTGAAATTTAATTCCTAAATAATTCTGTAATTGAATTCCCAAATGTCTTGCTTCACTGGAATAATTTTCTTGAGTCTCAGTGACACAATAATGAGTTTTAAAGCCTTAAATAGGCTCATGCATAACAGGAAAAATTGGCATTATTTGAATTCTGCGCAAAGGGGTTAAACAAACTGACTCTTTTTACACTATTTTTTTCCATACATCGCATACGCCAAAAAACTGCTAATTTGCTTCAGATACACTCATCCTCTAAGCAAACTACAAGTGCATGCCCTGAATTTTGAATCGAGGACTCGTTTTAAACCAGATTAAATGCTTTCAGGTAATGCTCTGTGTAGTATATTCCAGATGGAACATTTCAGTCAACACCAGCTGGGATGCCAAGATGGCTTGTGGTCTGCAGCACGATAATGCTGAGAGATTAAGCATGTGAGAAACTGGAAGACTCGCGGACAACACATGCTGGTCAGCTGGTTCTTCAGGAGCGGTGCCCTTCACCTAAACCCACGCGAACGTTTAGTCAAAATATTAAGAATCTAACCTTGAATTTAAAGAAAATGCTGAAAAATATCTTTCAAAAGTTTTTTTCCCCACAATCATTGGCATACCTAGAAAATGTAACAAGAGACACAACTGAAGAATATTCCCATTAATGTTTTTCCCTAACTTCATCATTATAATTGTGGAAACTTAACTGGGTATCCGGGGATGAATATTAGGTGACACTCAGGACAGTTTCCTGGAGTCATACATCAGCGTGGCCAAGACAAACGAATACTGCAATGTGTGACAAAGCTATTAAGCTTCACTGATGAGGAAATAAAGGAGAAAAGAACAAAAAAAAAAGTGAATATACCCATTTCAACTATCATGGCAATAATGAATATGTTTAAGGCACACAGCCAGCAGCCACACCACTACTCAATCTGCTCCAGCCACTTTGCTGAAGCTAAGCAGGTGTGGGCTTGGTTAGTATTTGGATGGGAGACCACTTGGGAAAAAAGGCTGCTGCTGGAAGAAGTGTTGGTGGGCTAGTAGGTTGTAATCTTCCCTCTGGTGGAATAATCCCCCAATGCCCCAGTGCAGTGATGGGGACACTGTGCTGAAGGAGATGATGTCTTTCAGATGAGAGGTTAAATTGAGGTCCTAACTCACTGTGGTCATTGAAGATCCTATGACACTCTTTGGCAACAGTAGGGGGTTACCCGGTGTCATGGCTAAATTCCCGACCTGGCCCTTAGTAACTGACACCTAATCATTCCCTGATCTATTTGGCTATGCAACTTGTTGGCATCTTTCCCTTGGATTTTAGTGTTCACTGCCCAGTAGCGTGTATTACAGACATGAAATCTTCAAAAACACCACCATGTTTTATTACTAAAAGAAATTTTAAACATTCGTGAACTGGGCTTCCTGCACGATATTTTCTGGAGTGACTTAAGCGCTGCAGGTTTTATTCCACACCCTGACCTAGCATTAACTCACTTTACTAATGTGTTTAATCGTGGTGTGGATAAGCATGCTCTGGTTATGAGACTTAGGGTAAAAAAAAAATAGAAGTAATCCTTGGTTTTCGATAGCTTTATCCACTGAACTACGCATCAGGGATGAAGCATGGGTTAAAGCAAGGGAAACTCAGGTACTCTCTGACTGGCAGGTTTTTAAAACGCCGAGAAATAAATGCTGCTTACGGATTTTAAAAAAAAAAAAAAAAAATCCGAATATTTTTTCTCGTCGTTGGCAAAAAAAATCAGGGAAATCCCGCAAAATTTTGGAGGATTGTCAAGTCCCTGAATCATAGTCCTTCCCCATCATTACCACTGCTGATTCTGGACCTATTACTAATAAACACAAAATCTGTGATTTTTTTAAAATCAACATTTTATAGCAGCCAGACACCTTTTTGAAAATTTCAATAATCAGTCCTCTACAGGAAATATCTCTGACCTCCGTTCTATTTAATTTACACATTTTCCAAAACTTAGAGTATCGTTTTCATTTCGGGAATTTAAAAGTGAATGAGATCCTAGTAGAATTAAAACGCATAGATGTAAATAATTCCACTGGAGAGGATTGCCTAGTCCCAAGTCTTTTGCGTCTCACAGACCCACTGATTGGACATTGAATAACTAATATTTTTAACTTGTCATTATCGATTAGGACTATTCCCAGTGTATGGAAAGCTGCTCATGTTTTTCCATTGTTTAAGGGTGGTGATCCCAGATCAGTAAGCAGCTATCGGCCCATCTCAAAATTACCTTGCCTGGCTAAGATTTTAGAATCTCGTTAAGCAACAACTTTGCAGCTTTTTAACTTTCAACAACATTTTAAATTTGGTTATCAATGATTTAGTAACAGCTGTGGATAATTAACAACAAGAGTCATCATAAGATGACATATCCCACCGGTCCCCACATAATTTGTGAGTTACTGATTGCAGGAGAGTTGTATACTTTCTCATCCCTTTAGTAATTTAATACTTATATATACTTGAATAGGCAAAGGAAAGGGATTTGAGCAATGATGATATTTGATGAAAGCACACGAACACCAAGTGCAGGGAAGATGACAACATCAATCAGAAGTATAATCACCTTTAGCATCTTGCTGTTCATGTTACCAGCACTCACTGCGAAGAAGTAGACTACCTGGAGTGCAAACTGTTGTATTGTTGTTAAAACATTTGAAAGAAAAAAATGCAAATTATGGAATTTATAGTCTCAGAGAATGAACAATGCAACCCTGCAATGGTAAGATGCTTACCAAATATGGAGTTTGAAAGTGGTATAGTATGTAAGTTCTGCTCGAAACAAAAATAACTAAAAAAAAGGAAGTTTGAGCCGTTTTTGGTGAAAATTTCAAAAATTTTGGGCCCAATGGAATTGAAACCAAATAAAAAGGCACAATGGCACCCTAAGGGAAGTTGCATACCAAATTTGAAGTACGTAAGTGGTGTGGTATGTAAGTTCTGCTCGAAACTTGTTGTTCAAACAAAAAAGGAAATTTGGGCCGTTTTGGTGAAAATGTCAAAATTTTGGGCCCAATGGAATTGAAACCAAATAAAAGGCACAATGGCATCCTAAGGGGAAAATTGCATAACACATATGAAGTTTGTAAAGTGGTATACTTTTTAAGTTCTGCTCCGAAACAAAACAAAGTTGGAAATTTGGGCGTTTTTGGTGAAAATGTCAAAAAATTTTGGGCCCAATGGAATTGAAACCATAAAAAGGCACAATGGCACCCTAAGGGAAATTGCATAACACATATGAAGTTTGTAAGTGGTATAGTTTTTTTGAGTTCTGCTCTGGAAAACGAAACAAAGTTGGAAATTTGGGCCATTTTGGTGAAAATTTCAAAAATTTTGGGGCCCAATGGAATTGAAACCTGCAAAAGGCACAAGGGCACCCTAAGGGGAAATTGCATACCAAATATGAAGTTTGTAAGTGGTATAGTTTTTGAGTTCTGCTCTGGAACGAAACAAAGTTGGAAATTTGGGCCGTTTTTGGTGAAAATGTCAAAATTTTGGGCCCAATGGAATTGAAACCTGCAAAAGGCACAATGGCACCCTAAGGGGAAATTGCATACCAAATATGAAGTTTGTAAGTGGTATAGTTTTTGAGTTCTGCTCCGGAAACAAAACAAAAAGGAAATTTGGGCCGTTTTTGGTGAAAATGTCAAAAATTTTGGGCCCAATGGAATTGAAACCCGCAAAAGGCACAATGGCACCCTAAGGGGAAATTGTATACCAAATATGAAGTTTGTAAGTGGTATAGTTTTTGAGTTCTGCTCCGGAAAGGAAACAAAAAGGAAATTTGGGCCGTTTTTGGTGAAAATTTCAAAAATTTTGGGCCCAATGGAATTGAAACCCGCAAAAGGCACAATGGCACCCTAAGGGGAAATTGCATACCAAATATGAAGTTTGTAAGTGGTATAGTTTGAGTTCTGCTCCGGAAACGAAAATGATTACAGACAGACGGACGGACGGACAGGGCGATGACTATATCCCACGGTATACATACCGGTGGGATAAAAATGTGCAGCCCTATTTATTGATCTCCCAAAAGCTTTTGATACAGGAGACCATATAATCTTATTTAAAAAGTTGTCATCCATTGGTCTTGATTGTGATGCCTGCTTGTGGTTCCAGGACTACCTCTCTAAAAGAACACAAGCCATTATGCTTGGGGATGTGAAGTCTCAATTTTTAAAGGTGAAGAAAGGTGTACCCCAAGGATCCATACTTGGACCAATTTTATTCACCATTTATATAAATGATATTGCTCGTAATATAGCAAATTGTAAGGATAATTTTTATGCAGATGACACAGTGCTTTATTCTTTAGCACCAACGTGCACCCAGGCCCTTATATACTTACAATCTGCTGTTAATGTTATACAGTAAGCCCTTGCTGGTCTTTGTTTTAAATACAGATAAAACTAAGTTCATGATCTTTTCTGCACGAAATACAATTATGCCAAATGCCTCCATTTTCTCATTGACGTGCTCAAATTCAGCAGGTTCAGTCCTACAAATATCTAGGTATCTGGCTGGATCATGACTTCCCTTATAAAACTCATGTGGCCAACTTGTCCCCCCCAAAAAAAAAAAAAAAAAAAAAAAAAAAAAAAAAGGTTTCTTTTGAGAAACAGATCCTGTTTTTCTTTGGACAGTAGGAAGAGGATTGTTCAGGCGACAATCTTACCCATATTTGACTATGCGCTTCTATGGTTTTCAAACTCATCACTGTGCTTTATATAGTTCAGTAGGGTGGTTTTACATTCATTACAGAAGGAAGCTACATTGTATTTATTCTTTTATAAAGCATTGCTAGGCAAACTTCCTATCTCACTAGGCTTTTTTCCATTAAAATCATAAGTCAACATATCAGATCATATGAGTGGATTATAGTTAGAGGCTCCCAGGACAAGAACAAATCTGGGCGGTACCAGTTTTAGCGCATATTCACCTCATTTGTGGAATAATTGTCAGTATACTCTTTAGATTGCCTTATCCCATTTGAGTCCTACAAGAAATTAGTTTTGGACATGATACTGAAAGAGGCCATTAGTACTTGCCTTCAGTTTTCATGTAGGACATACTTCATTCTCTGTCCTACGTCCGAATATGTTTTAATTCATTTTATTTCTTTATTTTAAAAAAATGGTATAGTTTTTCCTTTTATCTGCACTTGCAGCATGTGAATTTTTAACAGTACCATTTGTCTCTAAATTCCCATTGTAAATGTTTGCTTTGTAATCAGGGCTCCCCTGCAAAAGAGACTTCGGTCTCAGTGGGACTTTGCTGCAATAAAGGTTCTAAATTAAAAAATAAAAAATAAATTGTCCTCTCCCTCTCTACATAAACCCTCAGGGCTCCCTTGAAAGATATTTTGATCTCAACTGGACTTCCCTGGTTACATAAAGGTAAAATTAAAAAAAAAAATGTTAAAAATCTGCCAAGAAAAGACTCCTCCTATTTTCAATGAACAAACTTTAGGGTGAGTAGTTCAAGTGGTAAAGGACCACAGCTGGAGAATTGTGGACATCAATTATCATAGGTTCAGAAAGTCTGCATAACTACGAACAGACTACAAACAGGTGTCATCCACAGAAATACGAGACAAGTTGTTTGACAGGGTTGCCAAAAAAGCTTCTAATAATCAAAAAACAAAATTATGCACCACCAGTTTGCCAAACGGTACTGGAACTTCTAATGGGACCGTTTTATGGTCAGACGAGACTGAAACGAAGGTGTTCAGCTAAAAACACCAGAGGTGGGTTTGGCACAAAAAAAACCCCACATCCCCACTGAAATATGGCAGTAGATCTTCGATGTTGTGGGGCTAGTTTCTTCTAAAAGGCACCGGACAACTCAACAAGATACATGGCATCATGGATTCCATCAAGTATCAGAAGATGCTAAACAAAAACCTGGCTGCCTCAGTCAGAAAGCTTAAACTGGGCTGTTTGGATCTTGCAACAGGACAGTGATCCAAGTCATGCACCAACAGCACAATGGCTCACCAACAACAGAAACAAGGTTTAGTCACTGCCATCCCAGTCCCCTAACCTGAGCCCAACTGAAAATAAGTGGGATGAGCTGAAGATTAGAGTCCATAAATGTGGACCAGGGAATCTGAATGATCAGGAGAGATCCTTCTCCAACCTCATTATACCCTACAGGTGAGAAAGTGGGTACTTTCACAAAACGAAGCTGTATAAAAGTATTAAATGAAGGTGATCCAATAATAAAGGCAGTTTTTGAGGAAAATATTATGATAATCCATCTTTCATTAGTCATGTTTCAATTAAAGGTTTTACATTTGTCGATATTTTGAATTAAATATCAAATGGATACACAATAGAGGCATTCATCCATACCCACTTAACGTTCATATTTCAATAGGTGCCACAATTAGCGGGGGGGCACGGTAAATTTGTGAAACACAGCTTACACCAGCCTGACCAGTTCAGACCAGTTTAAGATGGATTTTCCGCTTGAGCGATCACTTTCGACAATCACCAGGTATTACCTTTCAAGTGACACGTCCCACAAGTGCAGAAATGATACAAACCATTTCTTGTTAAAGCGTATGGCATTTATTGGAATATATTCCAAAAGAAACATTGCCCGCGCAAATCAGGAGTGTTTGTTTTGTAGGAAAGGGGTGTTCTTAGCAGTGTGGAAGACTCCAAAAATCACAGCAGCAGCACAAGATCTCAGCACTGTGGAGCGGACCGTTTGGGTCAAAATAACAATCCCTGAAATGCAAGACCCCACGCAATGAGTCACGCTCTGCAGCAATAAATGCACGTGACCACATCTCTACATTTATCTGGTTAAACATTCAACACGTATATCGTAGAACCATGTAAATATGGACGCTATAACAAGGATATACAAAATGTTAGTATTGTCAAAAACATGTTAGTGTAGAATATTAGACTGTCACACTAATGAGTGTGCCTTTATAGAAGATTACACCATAACACCTCAGCCTACTTGAGGTAATTGAATATAAACATAAATTAAGCAGGGTCTCCGACAAATATATCCACGGGAACCTCGAGAAGCCTTAACCACTGAAATGCGATCAAATACAGACAAATATGCACACACATCCTCCCGCATTAAGACAAATATATAGTTAAAAAAAAAAAAAACAAATAAAAGCCTCTCTCAGTAGAATAAGAAATCTACAAGGATCATGAGACAATGGCGTCAGTGCAGCCACAGAAGCAAACGTGCGCGTTAAATATTCACTCAGCCGCAGTAAGGCAGTCGCACAGGAAACCGCGAACAGAGGCCCTGGAATTGACACAAGGACAAAGTTTTTTGGCACGGGCCCTTTCATAGCCAAATATAAATGTCAGTGGCCACAGCCTGTACGTGAAGTGCTCGCTCATTCAAAAACCCACACATAAGGTATGCCCAAACCAAACGCAACTTCAGAAATTTATAGAAGTCGCCAATTTTTCCTCTTGAGAGGAGGCATCCACCAAGATTGGTTCTGAGGGATGTAGAAATTAAAGTTCGCCCAAAACCGCAGAATTGATATAGGTCCTGAAGCCAAAAAATGGAGCCGGATTCAAATCAATCTCTTTCCATCAATAAAATTTAAACATTAAAAATCACATTAATAGGACTAATGTAAAAGACGAACCATCACCAAGTTGTGCTTTAACAGTGGTCGATCGTCTAAAACTGTAGGAGTTAAGAGCAGTTGTCACGGGGAGAGTGTTAGCTGCTAGTACAGCAGTCAGATGCAACGATAGACTAACATTTCCTCCCTGAAATACTGAAATGTCTAAAAAAAATTATGGCTTTATTAATTTTTTCTGCCCAGGCTTGCTAAATTTTAAGTGTTCGTTTTTAAAACAATTCTCTTTACAACAGCCCCACGTACACATTCCAAATAATTCCATATTGCATCCGTGATACATCTCTGAATGTCATTCTTGCTCTTGAGCGAAAGGGAGGAAGTGGACATGGATTACAGTCCTCCAGTCCACCGGGGGGCGCCCTATAATGGCCTGTAGCATGCGTCTGGCTGCCACATGCGCAGGTCCACCAGGATCTGGTTGAGTTTCTGCATCCACAGGTTCCTTTCGTCCTTAGTGTCAGCGCTTAGCCAGTTCCTGTAAAGGAGTGACACAGATCAATGACGAGCCCACTTAAACTCCCAAATAACCAATCCAAGAGCTCCAATACCCCACTAAAACTCTTAAATACCCAACCCAAGATTGCAAATACCCCACTCAAACTCCCAAGTACCACAACAAACATCCAAAATACCCCACCCAAGATCCCATATACCCCACCCACGATCCCAGATACCCCTCTCAAGATCTTAGATACCCCACACGGGAGCAGTAAAAGCCGAGCCATGTGCCTTCTCCACCCATGATGTCAGGAGACCCCACCGCGAGCTCCACATCACACGAGGGGTCGCCAGGTCAGTAAAACAGAATAAAACACGCGTAAGCGCTCACTCACTTTGTGACACACATGGTGTTTTTGCAGCGACTGACAAGAGTCTCTTTGTCGTCCTCTCGCTGGGGCCGGACGGTGATGAGCTCAAAAGTGTTTGGACGGGCGCAGAACTCCCGATTGGCTGGCTCCACCCTACGGCTCGTGCAGTTGGCCAGATTGATCCGGCCAATGGGGTTCTGCAGGGACAAGTTCCAACGGCAGGAGTAATGATTATCGTAAGAAAAACTGATAACAATGCCGTGAGATTTCAAGTATTATTATTAACAGAGTCTCATCTTGTGCAACTAACCTAGAGGTTAAAAAAGGTAAAAAGTATTCACATCGAAAGAATAGGCAAACTACGCATGATTGAACTAAAGCTTTTCGGTATATAGCCGCTGGCTTATTTTGAATTGAAAGAATAGTTTTAAGTCTACTGAACAAAAATATGAACGCAACAGTTTATTCCTTTCAATATTCCGCATAATTATTTCTGAGGTTGGCTTAGTTGGGTTTGTTTATGTGACCAAGGTTGTGTGCCACGGGTCTGTGTGCATTTCAGTCACCTTCTCCATATCATTGCCAAGTTCATGCCCCTTGTCAAAATTGGCCTGTCAGACAGGTGGGGCCTGATCCAGAGCTGCTGAAATCAGGTACAGTCAGCCCAGGCTCGTCCTGTACTCTGGTCAATAAAAGCCCACCTCAAATGTCCCAGTTCTGCCATTGTTCAAAATGCCATCAATGACTTGAGCCATCAAGGAGCGTGCCATTGGCATGCTCAATGCAGGAATGTTTCTCAGGGATGTTGAAGGGGCTCTTAATGTCCATGTTTCAACGATAAGTTGCATAAAACATCTTTTTGAGGAATGAGGAGAGACAGCACACTGCCCACATGCATCACGACCACATGTGACAACCCCCACCCAAGACCGCCATATCTGGATTCTCCATCTCTGTGATCGTTTGAGACCAGTAACTCCCACTGCAGATGAGACAGCTGGTCCCCACCATCACCCCATTTTTGCCGAAACCATGAAAAATAATTTCCCGGAAGTCCATATCTTTACGTCTTTTGCCCTTTGTGGATTGGACCTCTCCTCAGCTCGATGAAAAAATTGGTTTGACTGAGTGAATAGACACGTTTGATGGCCAATAGCACAATGGAGGACTGTTTTCTTTACAGACAAGTCACGTTTCCAACTTCACAGAGCGGATGGACGGGGGATCGTTATGATGACATCGTGGTGGTGCGCATGGTGGCACATGGTGGTGTGCTGGTTTGGGTGGGAATATTCCAAGGACATTGCACCCAACTGCAGTTCAAGAACAGCAACTTGAATGCAGTGTGATTTCACAATGAGATGCTGCTGCCTATCGTCCTACCATTTGTCCATCTAAACAATAACCATCCAGCATGACCATGCCAGACCCAAGTCACCCGTGTATGCACAGAATTTCTTGAGCCTGAAAACATTTGTGTGCTTGAATGGCTGGCTTATTCCTTGGATTTGTCCCCCTTCTAGCATCTTTGGGATGTCCAAAAGCGACGAGTTAGGCTATTGGTTCCCATTTTTTTGCCAATAGCCGCCAACTCCGACAGCTCTTGGAGAAGTGGGAACATGTCCCCCAAGTCACCATTGACCATTTGTTACAGTCCACACAGCAGAGATGTGTAGCAATGCAGCAGGCCAAAGATGGACATACCCAATATTGATTTGTGAAATTTGGACAGTAGACCCCAGCCCCTTCATCATCACGCCATTGCGAGATTCTTGTTTGTCTTTTTAAATCATTGATCGCAATATATTGCAATATGGTCATACAATCTGTCAACACTCAATGAAAGTACAATGAGCTTCTGAACATGGTCCTGTTTCTCACAATAAGAAGTCTTGCGTTTATATTTTTGTTCAGTGTATGATTTGAATACTGAAAATAAGCTAAATGCCAACAGAGAAGACCGTACTCAAATCAATGGCTTGGTTCAAAGGTGCAGCTAGCTCAGCTGTGATGGGCGGGGCTTAATATTGAGAGGCGGGGAACTGTTGGAAGGGGCAGGGTTTAACAGGAGAAGGGAGGAGTCACACCTTGCACTTCTCATCATTGGGGTAAGTCCAGTAGGAGATGCAGTAGCCAGAAAGAACACACCACCTCCTGTGCCATGCGCCAAACCCGCTAACATCCTCAAACATCGTCTGAAACACACACAGACACACAGGTTAAGGGATTGTGCAAGTACAAGACAATCACGTGTCTGCAGGAGTCTACCCAAAGGCTAAACGTTCTGACAACGCTTCAGAGATGTTGGCGAAATTCTGTATCCGGTGATGCTGTAAAAAAAAAAAAAAATCACTGGAGTAAAGTGTATTAACACTTGTAATGGTTGTGCAGGTTCCTGTGTGCACATCGTGTTGGCGTGCACATGTGAGAGTGCATAGCGTACGTGCAAGTTTAGAAATCCTGTGCGTTGTGTGTGAGCATGTGCATATACATTGTGTGTGTGTGGCGTGCGTGATCGCACACTTGTGCATACACTGGGGTGTGTGCGCATGGTTTATGGTTGCACAGAATTATTCGTTCGTCTTTCGAGATCAAAGATCAGGTCAGTCCATTGATGAGTACAACTGCGACAAACAACATGATTGTAGTTTAAAAAAAAAATAAAATAAAATAAGGTGCATAAACTCACCAGGAAGCCCTTCTCCTGGACGCAGGACCCCACCTCACAGGTAAGCCGCAGGTAAATGTGTCCCTCCAGCGGGCACAGGAAGGGCACCTGTATAGGGACGCCAGACAGATTACCCCACTGACTCACCCTGGCCCCGCCCACAATACATAACCACACCTACATTATCCAACACACAGTTTCTGGCCACGCCCACAACACAGAACCACACCTACATTATCCAGACAGTTTCTGGCCACACCCACAACACAGAACCACGCCTACATTCTCCGACAGTTTCTGGCCACACCCACAACATAAAACCCCATATATGCATTATCCAGACAGTTTCTGGCCCCACCCACAATGATGAAACAATGCCACCAATTACCAGCGTTATGGTGTTACCAGGGGCATGTTCAAGATCGCGGGGTCAACTGAGAGCCCGCAAGTTTTGCCTTTTCAACAATTAAATTACGTTTAGTCTTGCGAAAACGAGCAATCACATCGGTGAACAGTCTCGCCTGGCTTTTCAAGATGGCGTCCAGTATTGTCAAACTTTGTGCAATGAAATCTAAAGCAAATCTTAGTTGGCAGCCATGTTGGAAAACACGCAAAACTCTCACGGCGTTCACAACTTCGGAGCTTTCTGTCAGGAGACCCAGGCGAGTCCCTTCGATCTTGATCATGCCCCAGGGTTACCGGCGAAAGGGTCACACTAACCACCTCATCCCCGCTTTCTGACAAAGGTGGAAATCCAGCCTCCAAAAATTAAAGTTTGTCCCGGTATCGGGGTCGAACCACCCTGATCTGTTAGCAGGTTACTCCAGCCAGGAGTAATGAGTGACATCAGCTGACTCCGTTTAGGGGTGGTAGCAGGGGCCAAAATTAGCAACAGCCACCAGCCAAATGCTGGTAAAATATGCTGGTGGCTGGTAGATCTGCTTCACTCACCAGCCAAAAAAAATAAAAAATAAATAATGGTAACCTATCAAGTGGCTGGTAAAATTTGAACATTCACAGGCCATTTGGCTGATAGATAAAAAAGTTAATTTTGAACTCTGGGTGGTAGTAAAACATGACAGGACTTTCACACTGTCCCCTGGATGTCATGCCTCGAATTTTAACGACCATGCGCGAAACACTAATCGACCAGACGTGTCCATCACATGCAGGCCTTCACTTCCATAATAAGCTGCCTTTTCCGCAGCTAAAAGGTATAAAAACTGCTCGGTATGAAAAATCTTGCAGGGCTCATGACTGAGCCAAATGGGGCTTAACTGATGTCTGGTGGTCCACATTAACTAACCCCTCACTCTAAACTGGCAACCCAACCACTGAAGGGATCGACAGTAAGGCTTGTCCGATTGTCCTGGACATAGACCGTGGGCCGAGGGTCAGAATTCTTAACTTCCGTGACCCACATCGAGTAAGAAATACATTTTGAATTGATATTGTCCAGAAACATATTTGAACGCATACCATATAACTTGGCAATTTCAGAAATCCACCATAATTTCAAAAAGATGGGGAAAAACCTCAATTTTGTTTAAGAACTCTAAAAAAAATTACCCAATCACAACAGCCCTTCTATAAACGTGTCAGAATATCCCGCAAACAGCCAATCAGACGATTTCAACAAAGTGACACTTGTGACAACAGTATATTACGTAACGATTACACATGCTTATGAAACAAGGGATTGGGTGCTACTGCAAATGTGGGATGAAAGAGCAGGAGGAGATTTTTTTAAGTTGATTTTTATTTAGAAAACGAGTTTAATAGTGTTGCGGCTTTGCCGCAATAAATTGAGCATCCGTCACTCCAACTGAAGAGATCACGATTTGAGATCAGCCTAGTTTGAACGGGTGTATAGCTGCTTTGATGCAATTTTACAATGTGAATCCTTGAATCATTTCATTATAAATATGTCATAAATAATATACAGTAGTTGTTTGCACAATTTGGCATAATAGAAATACAGGTGTGCCTTGAAATTTTCGCTTGCCCTTCGGTGTGCCTATAGGACACGAAAAGTTTTGAAACCACTGCGCCAGGAAATACTTCAACAGGAAGTCGCATTAAGGCTTTTTCTCACCAAGGACGAACGAAAAAACTACTGGAAAATGCGGTTGCCATGCAATCCGCCGAAAATTAAAGAGCCGCGGTAAGATTTTGCCATGACAACCATGAGAAAGAAAATCTACTGATCCCGGAATTTATTTTATTGGTTGACTTGTTTTATCAGCACTCGAAATCCGCGTGAATCAAACCAGCTGCGGGGGGGAAGAAATACGTTCAGCGAAATGCTACTGCTTCGCATCACATGGGCTACGTGAATTCAAAAATTTTAATAGATGCTATTAGTTTTGTGCTTGGCAGTGTTGTCATGTGTTGATATTATGTCTACTTTCCGTAGGTTTGTACACGATTCTTCATTTATTGACAAAAGAGGGCGCTGGTTATCTGGATGATTAATAGTGATTAAAAATGCTAATAAGCGTGCAACTTTTGGCCTTGCCGAGTTGTAAATTCTTGTTCATTGATTTTTTTGATCTCCAGTCAGACAAAAATTCAAGTAGTTAGCTTCCAGAGGTGGGTTCAAAAAACGATAAACTAGAGGTATTTTCACTGCTTGGCCCGAGGTCTAATGAGTGGAAAACGTAATCGGGCGACCAAGACGTTCCATCAAGTTGTCCGATCGGACAAGTGTCGATTTTTGGCTTTAAACGTTCAAATGCTTAATTTTCTTTGCATATTTTGACATGGAACTTCGATCACCTGGTCGCAGTTTTCACCCTTGTTTACATAGGCTACAGTCTTCATGTATTGCGTGAGTTATTCTTCAGCTTTTCCCGTCACGCTTCTCTCCTGTGGACAAAGCGAAATACCGTACGAATGTATTTACGAGCCCAGTGTACGGAGTGTGCGCTCGAAGCATCTCCATGCTGATGCAGTTTGGCGCGAAATATTGCAAAACAGTTGCCAAGTCCGCTTATAATACGCAACGTTGGGCTTCTTTTTTCCTGATGTCGCTTGAAAAAATTACGGGTCGCGGTTGCGGTTTTTTTGGGCTTGTTTTTAAAAATATAGTTGCTTGTTAGAGAAGTGTAACAAGCGACCTAATTGTTATAGATTTATGGTTGCCATCCCCCGATTCATTGAATGACACTGTCAGCTCACAACCTCAGGAGTAATTTGAGAGAACCCGCCCTCCCTACCAGCCCCTTGAGCAACTAATGGCGCTTTTCCACTGCATGGTACCGGCTCTACTCTACTCGGCACCGGGTACTTTTTTGGGGTTGCTTTTCCATTAGAGGATAGTACCGCCTCCGTGGTACCTGCTTGTCGTTGCAACGCAGCATGTTACTGCCGCGACGGCATCCTCTGTTATATCAAGTTTACTTTCATCCCATCGATTTTGTTAAATATTTATGTGTTTAAATCAGGGCACGCACACTACCGTCACCACGTTATGGCACTAAAGTCCGTGAGTGTTTAATTTTAATTTCCGTTCGACATTATGGAATCATCACATCCTGAGGATGTTAATTTACCTTTTTTTCCTTCATAACAAAGAAGAAAATAACACATGACAAATCAATTATTGTTTATTATCTTGACATTCAGGCTTCACAAAACATTTCACTTTGAAATTGAAGGAAAAACACGTAGCAAATCGCAGGAGATGGCAGAGTATTAGAATTTATCGCTTTACCATGCATCATCTCATCTGATATAACGTTAAGACAAAAATGATTCGTCAACACCCGTAAAGTAATTTTTCGGCGCGATTTTCTTTAAATGGGGGTGGCATCACATAACTTTCTCAAAGGGAATTATTAAGGGGAACATAGCTAGACACAATACAGTCACTTAATTTCGCCACAAACTGTGTCACAGGCAAAGAGAAACGCATTTCATGAATGTAGCAGCTTTGGTGAACAAGCAAAACAGTGTTTGAAAGGTAAGGCAACGCACAGCATATCGAACAAGTAGCCTAAAACAATATAAGTCGATGATCACAATAACCACGCTAATCTTGAGACTCGTCAATCTAACTCGAATGAGATGTCCCGAGGTCGACTACGGAGTCGTCTTTCACAGTGACGATTCTCTCTGACCAATCAGTGGGCAGCAATGTTGCGCGTCACATTTTAGTACCTACTGGTACCTGGTCGGACGTTTTTTGGAACCTCAGGAGAGCAGGTACCAGAAAAAGTACCGACTAGTACCTACTAGTACCTGGTACCAGGTACTTTTTCCCCTAATCGAAAAGCAAAAAAGCCGAGTAGAGTACCATAAATGAAAGAATCTCCCTTCTGCCGCCCCCCCGCTCAACGAAATGAAAGAGATTCCACCCCCGGGGGTAATACTACGAAGTTCAACATAGACAGGCTTTATTTGAGTGAGGCGGGTCAACAAACCCTGACCTCGCAATCAGAGATACTTGGTATCACAACGGTGGTTATAATCTTTCTATGTTAACCTTGGCTTTGTGCTTTTAACGCCGTGAGCCCTCTCAATTAAAGGTCATTCCAAGAGTCAATTTACCGTATTTCCCTTCATAAAATGACCGATCGCGTGCTAAATGTTTCTCCGAGGAAGCTATCCCTGATCCATGATCAGGAGAACTGCGGGATGTCTCCCCCGCGGCACCAGGGGGCGCCCCAGCGGCTTAATGGGAGCCATATGAAGTTTTACACTGATTGGTTGGACACTTGAAAGACAGCACGATTATGCATGCGCTTACTCGGACAGACAGCTGGGAAATTGTAATTGAGATTTATGTTAGTTTTTGTATTCTTGTTGGTTGTAATAAGGCCAGAGAGGAATTCTGGCAGAAAATTGCTGACCGTGTAAATGCGCAAGTCCTCTGATGAAGGACTAGTGGAAATCGCTTTAGTTTCTCGGCCAAATGAAACAAAGTGAAATTAAATTATAGATTGAATATTATCTGACTGATAAATACCAATAGTAAACTCCGTTTTACTAATTTCTTCGTTTTTGGTTTCAAGTATTTTTTACATTGCTTTTCCTTTATACAGCATGATTTTAATAAAATCGTATTCCACCACTAACCCTAACCAGTTGCACCATTGAAAATTTACAGTAGTCCTGTGGCATAAAATACTATTTAATAGTTGAATACGCTTTAGTAGTTGCAGTACCAGCACTGTCAAGAGGACATGGCAGCGAGTTAAAACAAAGCATGAAAACATTTTTCAAAGCAGTACGCCCTATGCTGCTTTGCTTCATAATTATTTAAATTATTTTAATGGTATGCGGTGTAAAATATATAGCGCGGCATACAATATTCTTGCTCATATTTTCTGCATCACCACCTGAATGTTGTCAGTTCCCGTGGCAAAAAAACAAAAACAAAAACGCAACATTATGCATACTGTTCGAGCAACTGTAAGTGCCTCTTTGCTACATTGCCAATATATGGCTCCAGTAGATCGCATAAGAAACGAATTCCCTCAGCTGAGAATCTGTAGCGTTCATAGAGAATATCATCAGAAAAAGCGAACAGGTCATGCCAGTCTCCCTCCGAAGAGAACCGCGTACGTTTCGGGCACCAAAGTCCACAGGATTATTCAAGAAAGGTGATGCCAACTTCAAAGGAAGTGCTTAGCGATAAGGCAGCACGTGTATTGCCGATTACAGCCGAAACTCAGCACATAACCTG
Organism: Gymnothorax javanicus; assembly: GCA_029692085.1. NCBI lineage: Eukaryota > Metazoa > Chordata > Actinopteri > Anguilliformes > Muraenidae > Gymnothorax > Gymnothorax javanicus. The sequence continues at coordinate 139,507,455 of CM056197.1, forward strand.
CTCCCGACCAGGTTAAGTTCGCAGCATAAGTTACCATGGTAATCTAGCCACGTTAAAAGAGAGGCACCTTCGTGACATGGAAAAGCCTAGGTTTAGGCTCAACATACCTCGCTAACCCACTTATCTTGCTTCGTAGTATACCCCCCAGGTCTACACCATCTTAGTATCGTCCCATTTATATTGGGCTTGTTTTAGGTTCGTTTTTGAAGCTCCGGTCGCTTATTTGTCTTATCAGAGTTGGCAACCATACTGATGTACCAGCGTATCTGCAAGAAAGAAATATAGAGAAGATCATGTCGTTCCTCAAACCACCCAAACCAAGACAAATACCAGGTAAAGCACTGGTAATATGAAAGGCTTCTACACCAGCTAGTTAAGAGGAAGCCAAGAGGTAAGAACAAATGGGGAGGGAGTAAAAATTTGCGACCAGGCGAACCGAACACTATCCATGGCTCCGACACAAAGATTACACGTCGTCTTTCGCCAAGACCGTTGTGATTTTCCTGCGATTGTTGACCAGCAAGTCATATTTTATACATTTACACGGGAGAGAAATATAAAAATATTGCACTCTGTCCCATAAATGATTAAAAATTGGTGTAATACAGCCATGTCATACAGGTTTGATATTACACACGTGTAATGTTACCAATTCTGCAGATAACAGTTAACCATTGCAAACGTTTGTTTCTGGTATTCAGTTTATTCAAGTCAATGCGATTGATGATTTGCTAGCTAGCATGCTAGCGTCTTCTGCCATTTAAGTAATAAGTTACATGTTTAACTAAATGGAAAATAAGGGTCAGCTTGCTAGCCAACTTGTAAATTGTTCATCCCTTTGACATGAATAGACCGCCAACAAGACGCTAACCCTTTTTTAATTTACGAATTATACGATGCCAACATTGATGGGATAAATGGAATCTCAAATTCGTGAGCAAGATATATGGCAGAAGGCTCGGAATAAACGAAAATTACTTCTCTCGTTTCAATCAATCAGATATCTCGGGCTTATTGATTCGAGATCCTCTATTTATCCCATTAATTATTAAAAATTGGTGTAATACAGCCATGTCATACAGGTTTGACACTACTCCCGTGCAATACAGTCACGATTGCTCGCGTCACGACTGGTCAGATTCCGTTCATTAGCAAACTTAAACCAATGAAAAGCTCCAGCTGTTACCGGACCAGTTTCATTACCATCCCCGATATCGTATGCAAAGTTTCAGTAAAGCTGACCGGAGCCCTAATGATACATTTCATGGAGTTTCTCACATTAGAATAAATGAACTCAAAGATACATATGGAAGCAAATGAGTGACATAAGTATTTGAATTTTAACAGCCAGTGAATTCTTAATATTGAAATATAAACACCACTGAATTCATAGCACTGAAATATTTTACTCTGAAAACCATCACACAGGTTTAGGCCGGAAGCCTATTCGATTCAATTCAGGGTCGATTGCCCATCCTGTCCCTAGTAGCCTGGAGGTTTCCATCTGAAAATATTTAACATGAATTTTAACGATCCAAATTTCACCAATCGAATTTGACTAACTTTGTATCTGAAATTTTTCAACTCAAATTTTTTCGATTTGTATGTGACCAATTGAATTTGAGCTGCCGAATTCTTTATTTTTTTTTAAATACTAAAGCTTGAATTTTTGGATCTGAATTGACATTGAAAAAAAAAACATTGAATTAAAACAATTCATATTTTGATTTCAAAGAGATCAATTCAGAACAAATAAATTCAGATAGATGATTTTCAGAATTAAATGTTTTAATGCTATGAATTCAGTGGTATTTATATTTTAATACCAAGAATTCAATGGTTGTTAAAACTCACATACTTATGTCACTTATTTGCTCCATAGTATGCCTCTCAAACGAAGCCGTATCTGCGTGATTGAATCCTCCTCCGTCATTCTGTACATTGTCATTTATCCCCGTTTCACCTTACTTCATGTACATGCAGCATATGCTTGTGTTTGCCTTCACATAGCGCAAGTGAGCATATCAGATCATTGTGCTCCGCGTCACCGCGGCGAGTTTCAGATGTAAAAAGTAATTGCTACAGCGCGACTTGTCTTGCCAAAAGTGTTTGACGGCACCGATACGTATTGAAATAACATTCGTATGTAATTTTTACTGTGTAATATTAAAACTGGCATGATATTTGAAGTCTATTATTTCTTGTGTGCACTTACTGTACAGCGATTAGTCCTCTTAACGCTTTACAGTGATATATAGGTTTTACTGTGAATGCGCACCAATTGTAACAGGTAAAACTGCGTGGCAAGGAACGCCAGGCTTGCAAGGGGCAAGAGTACTTTTGTACTAGGTGGTAGAAGTTTTGTTTGAAATATGCAATATACTACAGGTGCACAGCTAGGTGGTGAACAAATTTCAAATTCACAATACAAGGGTGAGCACCAAACACCAAAAACAAGACATGCACCAAGTCAGGCATGGTTAAACAAAAGGTTATTTATAAAGGTAATTTTACAGCAAGCCACAGACTTGCTGTATGGAAAGTCACCAGAAATAAAAAGTGCAAATATCAACAACAGCTACATGTAAGGAGTTATACTGAGTATACTGTTGTGCTCAACTAAAATAAGCATGCTTCAAAGCCAGTCGCCAGACTTTGCCAGATTTTTGCAGAAATTTTTCCTAAGGAGAAAAAAAAAAAAAAAAAGTAAAAATTCTAGTGTGAGGAAGGCAACAGATTTGCCTCTAGAGTGCAACAGAATGTACGAAATTGGAGCGACCTGATATGGCGCGAAGCGCTCATAAATCATGAGACGAGATGAATGAACGGGATTCCTTGTAGATGTCCGCACTTCCAGTAAGAGAGCCAGCTTCACCAAGCCAATACATGCATGTCGGAATGCGATGAGTATTGTGCAGCTTCGCAATAGAAAACCATTGTGCATACACAGATAAACATGAAAAATACTGCAAATTAAAAAAATAAAATAAAATAAAAATAAAAAAGCTAAATCCAAGTCAAAGCCGGAGTCCACATCTTGGAACTAAATGCTATAAAAAAAATCCTGTTTGCAATTATACTTGCTAGCGTTCGACCGCGCGTGAGTATGGGCGGAAGTTCACTCGTCTACATTTTGAACTTTGACCCGTCATAATCGGTGATCCTATCCACCTTGCGAGGAGCCGCATTGGATATCGGGTAGCTCCAATTGCACCATTTTTCAAAATTTTCCAGGACGGCATTCCCCCGGACTCCCCTAGTTAACTCGCAGCATTGGCATTCGTTGCTGAGCGCCATGCTCAACTCGCTCTTGCTGTGCTCACTTGCCCAGACAACCAGAACTTTCCGTCGGACGAGTAAACTTTTGCACTTACTTGTCCTATGGACAAGTGAGGTCAAATGCTTAATGTCCATCCCTGCACTATTAGGTACAATGCATGCTGGGAAAGAAAGCCATCCCCCTGTCACACAGGAGAACATTCACTGAAATGACAACTTCCCCCACCTAAGGAATATCGTTTTCTCTGGAGTATGGTGAGCGCCAAGTCTGCGGCTGACGCAAGCCTTCAACAATGAAGCAAAACTTCATGTGTTCTACATCCCTTAAAAGCTCGGCCGTTAAAGGAGCAATCCACCCAGAATAGAATTTGGTCTTATTTTCGCTGAGTAAATAAACTCCTCCATAGAAGACCATGCTTTCCATCTACAGTTATCTTAGGCTACTTTGTGTTGGACAGTTTGCAGTTACCACACAACCAGATAGCTTCCAGCAGCCATGTCACCACTTTTATCTTTAACAACATGGTCCTGGCATTGTACGCAAACAGCACAGACCACATTTACACACACAGGGTTGGTTATTTGACTGCTAGGTGTTCATTATGTCCTTCAGAACGAGTTTCAAAAAATACCAGAACCAGTTTTGATTTTAGTTTCCTGAGCTGCCGGTTAAGGGAATCACTCATGCAAATGCTAAAGGAAGCAAGACCTTGTCCAGAGCTTCTGAAACTTGTTCTAAAGGACCCTTTGCCATCTCTAAGTAGAAAAGATAGTTCGCAAATCTGTCGGGAGGAGTTCATTCAAAAACCAAACAGAAATGAGCCCAAATTGGTGGAGTTTTGTCTTTTGTAGGCGTACCCCTTGAAGTTGAAAGCTTCCCTGTACATTATTAAAGCAAGTAGCTTAAGAGTTTCTGTATTGGAACTACAATAATGACCTTAGTCCATTAGCCAGCGCTCAAGTTTCATGCTAACCCATGTGCACTAGACTTCTCTAGTAGTTTTAATACTGCAGCCTATCAGCAACTTAAGGTTTAAAGGTAAACAACACCTTCAAAACAAAAGATTGAGATATTACCCGATGCAATTTAACAAAATGCAAAAGGCTCTTAGGAAACGTTCACCAGATCTAATTTCAGAGGTAAAGCTAATTCCCCTCAGGGGGATGGGGGTTTAAAAAAAAAAAAAAAAAAAAAAAAAAAAAAAGCATTGGATAGAAAAGGATTGGTGAGAAATGCCAGCTTGCCTCTGAGTGTTAAGACTATAAACTGTAGCACCGGATAGCAGTGTGAAATCCAGTCAAAACAGAGCAGGTGAGAGATAAAGCAGAGACATAATTAAGCAGCGAGAGCAGGCAGGCTCTACGGGGGGTGGCAGGGTGACCTTGTGCTGAAACAAGTCAGAGAGACACGGCACCTCCGATCCATCAACATTCATCTGTGAGAGAGAGAGAAACCCACATCAGCACTGAGGGAGGGAGAGAGAGAAGAAGAGACAGGGCTAGGAAGCAAAGGGTGAGTGAGAGAGAGGGCGGAGAGAAGAGGGTGTGAGAATAGTGAGAGAGCGAGAGAGATATGTGCAGTGCACAGACAGCCTGCGTTCTCTAAAGGCCAAACTCAATCATTCAGATCCACCTCTCCAGCTGACCTACTTTCCCCAGAGTTCCCTACCCAAGAGCCAGTTTAGCATCAGATCCATTTCACACACACCCAGTACAGGAGCTGATCCAAATTTCACTTCATCCACCTCAACAAAAACTCTAGAATGTGCCGTCAGCATTTCAAAAACAAACACTGGTTCAAAAGGCATTAATGAACTGAAATACTTCTCTGCATTTGACTATGCATGCCTGGCGGGCAACAGCAAATTAAATCATTCCAAATTCAGCCTTTCCGCTGCTCTGAGCAATGAAAAATGTACCAGGCAAGACCAATAGAGTACAGAACAGTATTTTCATCCAAACAAACATCACCTGAAGGCATGTCTGAATTTGATTATGTTAGAGGTCCACCATCAGCGTTACGCTCTGTCACCATTGCACTCAATAAGTAGGGAAAGCGGAAACAGTTGAATGCCTTTTCCGGTATACTGCTAAATTCATTTTCACCTGACTGACTGTGCTAAAACAGTTGCATCTGAGGACTCATTTTTTTTCCTTTAAAAGGAACAAGTGAGAAACCCGATAAAACGATAAATACTGAAACAAATGTTGATTATCGTTATTTACACAAACAATTCATTTCAGCTTATAAACTTGATCTGCTGAGGTAGGAGCTGTCATTAGTGTCCAATGTAAAGGTTTAACTGGGGAGAGAAAAAAAACAGAAGACTGAACTCATTTTTTTGGTACCTCCCAAACAAGCAGGTGAGGGGAAAATGGATTATAGCACTGTAGTTCTCAAATTTGGTACACAGATCTGAAAGTGCTGGCGTTACTCCAACAATAAAAACCTGAAACAATAAGTAGCATATCGATCACATAATGATTATAAGTCTTCATAAGGTCACAGGTTATTTCGCTACTTCGGCTTTTTGCTATTGTACTTTCACTACTGCACGCTTTACTTTCGCTACTGTGTTCGTTTGCTACTATAATCTAAGATCACATCGAAGATCGAACCCCTGTTCCCCTCGCTTCATTTTTTCAATAACATTTCTATGAAAACTGAAAAGTAATTAAGCGATAAAGCCATGGGAGAGCTTCTAGGTTAACTCTCTGACCAGGATTCGCTATGAGCACATGTGAAGCCAAAAGTTGGGTAAGCGAACGGACTCGGGTGCACAATTGCCTCCGTTGCAGATGTCTAGAGGTTCACTTCACTCACACGTCTGCGCACTCGAGCTAGGTTTTGTGTTCTGTGATGTAATGGCATTATTCGATATAAGCCATTCAGAATCATAGTCCTTTTGTGTTTTCCCTGACAAATACTAATAACAAAAATTGCAGGTACAGAAACCCAGAAATAATTCGTTGATAATGACATTTGTTTTTATTTAAAATAAGAATCGGATCGAAGAAAGAGAAAATACGCGTATATGGAAAAGCCAACTCTGTTCTTTCGATTATAAGGAGTATTCTTTCCGTGATACTGCTGCATATTCCATAAGCGAACCGTTTGTGTGCCATATGGAATGCTACCGTTTATTAGAGAAGTTATTAAGAATAAACGGCCAACTGCAGGAGACCATGAAGGAAATCAAGCAACTTTATAATGATAGCGACCGGCCCCACGTCAAACGTCTACCTACAGAAGTGCCGACCTAAGCTGCTCTGCAGCTAAAGCACTGGTGTTTGGGGAAAACTTCAACACCGAAGAAACCTGGAGAAATTCCTTCTTTTGAACACTTTCAACATGTTGGTGTAGGTTAGCCTAAGCTGTAGATGTCTTACGTGGCTCGCCTTCCTCCCATGTTCCCACAACAGTATGTGTATTATTTGTGTATTATTATTAGCGATTAGCTAGCTCCAGAAATTTCCAAGTGTTCTCTGAACGCTGAGCTCTGCTCGAGTGCGCAGACGTTGGTGTGAGAGCAAAGCGAACCACAAAAGACGTCTCCAACGGAGGCTAGGTGCGCGAGTGTTTGTTGCCGATTCCATCCTCGTTTGATTGCCCGTACTGAGTCAGAGCCTGAAAAAATATTCTCAGCTGTAACACAGATGGTTTTTATTACGTTTTACTACTGATTCTTACAAAATATTTATGTTCTTAACTTGCATTTATCTATAGTAGCGAAGGGACTTGGACATAGTAGCAAAAGTTCAGTGTGCAGTAGGGAAAGTACAGTGGCAAAAAGCCAAAGAGGCGAAACCGCTGTTAAACCTTCACAAATTGCAGTTACAGGACAATCAAGTGCTTCCAGCCAGAATATAAAGCCATTGATTTTCCCGTCTATGGCGAAATGCACTCGCATAGCATCTAGCTGTACAGCGGAGAAGGCTTTCAGTTGTGTTTCCACTTTACCTCACTATGGCAAAGCTGGAACAAGGCACAAAAACAGCTGAATATTCCACCAGGGAGAGCATCTGGCTGATTCTGGAGTGTAAGGTTAAAACGTGGGCTTCACCTTCTCGAGGGGGAACTTGTTCTTGCCGATAGAGGCCAGGCTGAGTTTGTGGGACCCCACCAGGGCGAAGTTACTCGTGCGCACAGCGTTCGGACCTCCGGGACTGGCAACCACTTACCCAAAAAAAGTAAAATAAAAATAAAAAAAACAAACAAACAAACACATTTGACCATTTTTAACATCAAACACTTTACCATCCTACAAATGCCATGGGGTGTGCAAAGTTATACTGTGTCTTATGCAAATCCAAATCACAAAGCAGGATTCCAAAGTTAACTGGATAACTGCACTCCATAAAACCTGCGTTTCACAAAGCAGGATTACAGAAACAGCTGGATAACTGCACAAAGTAAAGCCTGGTTCCAGGATTGCCGAACAAGTAAAACCAGTTTCAAAAAGCAGGCTTAGGACATTAGCAGAGTGTGCAGATTAAAACCTGGAACTTTCCCAGATCTGGAATACTGACTGAGGTTATGAGCCATTTTAGGCCGTCTTCAGAGCAGTTATCCAGCTAACTCTATAATCCTGCTTTGTGAAACATCCCTCAGGTGAGCACACAAGGAACAAGCCTTACCTGGAGTCTGAAGGCCACTCTTCTACAGAGAGAGAGAATGGAAAAAAAAAAAAAAAAAAAAAAAAGAATGATCACCTTCCAGTCATATTCAATTTATGATGGGATTATCATTTTAGGTATAACAAACACTCAAAAAGAAGACCATTGACATTCATGTTTTAATATATGCAATTATACTATAATCAGAAACAAACGGCAGTTGTGACTTACAGTAATGGAGGTGAGGAGTCTTTTGGGAGTGATGGCCTGTCGAGAAATTATTTTTAAAAATCCACTCAAAAGCACATTTCCCATTTTACAAAAGGCAGCTCCAGACTCCACCCCTGTGAGATCACCGTGATCTGAACATTTTACAAACCCCCTCAAGTGACCTGGGGTGGTGAAATAGTGGCTCAATCAGCTCCAGTGCACCTGGTCGGTCAAATTCCCACCCGCGAAGGACTACAATTCCCATCAGCAACAAACGGTGCACAATAATGACCTCAATGTGCAAAGGGTGATTGTGACAAAAGTCGTTTTACTTTCTTTGTGACATCACAGCAGAGTGGGTTTACAAAAGACAGGGCAGAAACACGGTGATGATGTCACAGTGGGAAGTCCGTACCGAGAAGCAGGCCTCGTGGACCTGGTGCACGTATTTCCACAGAATCTGAACAGAGAGCGTCTCGTCACATTTAAGTACCATGGAACCACCCCGTTACCACAGAAACAATCCACATCACCATAGGAACTTTACAAACAGAAATTATTCCACACGACAATGCAACCAGGGCAGTGGTTAGACAGTGTCTCAAATGGGAGATGGAGCTACAAAGCATCCGCTGATCACTTGAGTCCGACAGCTGCTACAATAGCCAGCAACCACACCCAAGGATCCTTAATTGCATTAATTCAATCAAGAGCATGAGGAGCAAGAGAACAGCGTCACCAGTGTGAAAATGTCATCTTTACTCGACAGCCCTCCATGAAAACACAGAACAATGAACAGTAGTCAAATAATCCAGTTTCCACTTTGACTGATAGCTCTGAAGGTTTCAGATGTGACAACGTCATCCTGACCGGTAAACAGCACTGAAATTGGTTTTTAAATGGAGGACAGTGGAGAGTATTTATTCACCTTAGATTTGTTGGTCTTCTTTCTCTTGTCTGAGCACAGCTCCCTCTTCTGGACCTGAGGGGAACAGCAGGAAATCACTGTGGTGCTCCACCACTACTAGACTTGCATACATGTGAAGAAAAACCAACAGGCATTTATTATAATGGAGGAAAACATGGTACATCTAGCACCCATTTTCAAAGAAACTCTTCTGGCCAAAGAGCTCAGAAATGAAGTCATAGCCGGTGGCCCAAACTAACCAACAACCACCACCCAAACAGCAAATGTGCATTCCCGTTCTTAAAACTAGCGCTTTTGAGCAGCAGACAGTCCGCTCAGGATCTCCCCCACCGAGACAATACACAAGACACTTCACTTCTGTTCCAACAACAAAAAAGAAAAAAAAAAAATAATTTACCCCCCGCAAAGCCTAGGTACACTTCAATAAGCGAGTTCGCAATTAGCCACGGGAGGCACCCATTGAGTGTATCGCGTGACAGGTCACCGGGTCAAAGTGACCAAAAACTCGCTTTCGCGATCGCGGCGCGGTGGTTTTGTATGCATGACGCATTGAGTTCTATGCTGTTCTGTGCCCGATCTGTCACGTGTAACGCTGCAAGTACTTTGTCAATCGATAATTATACTCTGTCTGGTTTTTTTTTTTTTTGTTCATTGAGTTTCATGATGGCTGAAGAGTTGTCGATCGATGATAGTAGGTTGTGGAGTGTAAGTTCGTTGAAAGACTTTCTCCGTAAAAGGAATCTGAAAGTGAGTGGACAAAAGGATGAGCTCGTCGCTCTCGTCTTCACTGCAAAGAAGATGCCTGGGCTCGCAGCACTGACCGCATCACAGGCAAATAACAAGTACACAGTAGGAATAAAATATTTTAAGAGAATTCATCAGATAATGAAACCCACAAACTGCATCACCTGATTATGAATCGCTCTGCATCTATCGCCGTGTGTTGGTGCGAGGTAAGTGCTTGTTTCCATATTACAAAAGGCACTGACCGATTTTGATTACTGACGTCTGATCACATTCGGAGTGTTTTTTCGATCCAAGACCACATGGGGAAAGGGGTGTGGGGAATGGGCATCTGTTATAAATTAATCTCCCATATCTTCAGTAACATAATTAATAATTCACAAGAACCCTTTGAGATATGGAAACAAGCACTAACCGTATGGCGAAGGCTCTGTTTTGGTCACATTGACCCTACCCCGGAAGTGCTCCGACAGGAAAAGCGTATGCGTAAATCGTAATTGCGAACTCGCTTATTCATATGAGCACCAACTGCCCAAGTGCGCCCACTCATTTCTGTTCCCATGGAAACAGCCGGATAAACACCAGAACTCTTACCAGACAGTAGACCTCCACATCGATCTCGAAGTCGCTGGACACCTCGGGCCTGTGGGTGGAGTAAGAGGACAGCTTTAGTGTCCGACAACAGATTTGCAGCCCTGTGCTGTAGGGTTCTGCCGAGCAGATGTGTGATGAATGTTCTATTCACATGCAAACGGTCCTTTAGAGAACCGGGCTGAATGCAGCCAGCAGGGAACGGAGCAGGAAAGGAATGCTATTCTTTAAACCAGTACAGCTTCAGTCTCATAAATCTACAGTTTAGAACAATTAAACCTCACAGGCTCAAAACTGTACGTTTAGTGCGGACTCCAAGGAGAACCGTGTCTTTGTGCGCAACAGCATTTTAACATTCATTACTTACAGGTTAGATAGATGAAGATGCAGCCTGTGTACATGTGTGTATAACTGGTTTGTGGGGACTGTGTGTGTGTGTGACTGATTATGGATTATAGGGTCAGTGCATGTACATGAATGGATTACAGGGGCAGAGTGAGAGAGAGAGAGATTGAGAGAGTCTGACTCACAGGGTGAAAATAATGGAGAAGCTCAGGGCGTCCCCACTGAGCGCGCTCCTGGTGCTCGCCAGCGGCGTTGCCACGGTGTTCTCTGCACCAGCCCGGATCATGACAAAGAAGTAGTAGTTGGCTGATTCTGCAGGTTATGATGGACGGGAAAAATATCAACCAACAAAACCACAGCATCCATAGCTACATGATACACCATATGACAATACACATGACTTGATTCCAGAAGTCAAGCGTCTGTAGACAGCAGACCAAGTGTTTGTTAGCATATCTAGGCAGTAAATTACGTATGCCACATCATACCTGGTTTGTTGGCAGCTGCGCAGACAAAGTCGGCCTTCAGCGGGAGGCGGAGCTCCTGTAGAGTCACAGAACCTTTGGAGGCGGAGACTCCAGCATCATCCTGACCTCTGGAGGGGGCGGAGCCTTTCTGTTGACCTGCAGGGCCCTCCCCTTTCAGACGCTCAAGCTCCGCCTTTAAGGCAGATCTCCTCTCCGCTGTAAAAGCACACACAGTGACTTTTAGCTCATATACTGACCAGCATTGAAAACGCACTGCCATAATTTCCAGGCCAAAATACAAAGTATACATTTTTGTGATGCGTAATTGTTATCAAAGTGTATTATGACAAGATGGCAAAATTCAATATTAGGCATTTGGCACATTTTAATGCCATTTCAGACAGAAAAAGCTAAAATCAGGAATTTTGTCACCAGGGCAAAATGCAACATCATCTTTCTGGGTCAAAATCCGGCCTTTCAAACAGTGGCAAGGGAAAAGCCACCCTAAGTCAGTTGATAGACATCACCATTAAATGGCTAATGAGGCAGTACTTGATTAAAATGAGTAGAAACAGACCCTTAGAATGTTGTGAGTGCGCATACGCCTCTGTGCTCTTGCTACATGGCAGCACCGTTATTCCATCTCTGGGAAGATTGACCTAAAGTTTGGGGGTATTTGTCTACTGCCTGACTGTCCACAGTTTTTCAGCCACGGTGTAAATTAAAGAATCAAGATCATTCAAATGGACTTGAAAGGCTCACCCAGGTTATGTCAAAGGGGTCAATTTTCCGAATCCAGTCACAAGGAGCCTAACTGCTGCAAAAGGGGCATGTTAAACCTGCATTTGAGCCCATTTCCACCGAGGACACCACTGTCGTACCGTTTAAAAAGCAAGGGTTACTCCATACAAGAGACAAGAAATCTGAACCTAAATCATTTGGTCTGCGTCCAGTTTAATCATTAGAAAAATCAATCTGATTTTGTTTTTTTAAAACACATCATGAACATAAATAATTTGTATTCTCTGGCCATGAAATTAAGGAGTTGCCTTTTCAATGCTGGTCAGTATATTTACCACAACAAGTCTCAGTGGTCCGAGGCAGTTGTGTCGGCATTAGTTTGCCTCCGTGTGTGTACGCGCGTGTGCAAGTGTGTTGTACTCACTGGCGATCAGCAGTAATCTCTCGGCCTCGGCCTCCACCTGGGAGCCCTTTCCATGCTCCGGGTCTGTGCAGCAGTTCAGAGCCTGACTGGCCTGATGGATCACCGTCTGCTGCAGGTTCATCTCATTACTCAGCACCTGCAGCCCATTGGACAGAGACACAGCGAGGAGCCCTCTGATTGGCTGGTCTTCAATTTCAATTCATCACAGGACTCATCACGAGCAAAACTGCCAGACCGCCATGCATTCACAATCTCTTCAAGTTGGACAACTGAAAACAAGATGGCTGCACACAAGCATTTTCTCTGAGGCAATTTACTACTCAGTTACATCGCGCAATCTTCTGTCGTTTCACGGAGTTGGGAATCCAAAATACCACAGGGAACCGAAGGCAGAAGTACGGCAGTTATTTCTTTGTTTTACACTCAGTCGGGGTTCGCTTACAACTTGAATGCGTGGCACTTCAAATTCTCAAGGTTTACGGAGGGCGCCATTTTGTTCAACTGTGTTCGCTAGACTGAGACCCATTTCGCAACTCAGCCAAATCAGGTCTCCAACACCCACCTTCATCCTCTGCTTGATGTTGATGTGATTAGGCCGAGGTGGCCCCTCCCCTCGTGATGTCACATCCTCTTTCCGGACGATGACCTGCTGGATGCGAGGACGCTCTGTCTCCTTGATCCGGGTGGATCTGTACGCATCAATGCTGCCAACACAGTGTTTAAAAATGGTTATTTTTAGTGGTGGGATGCAATAAAAAAAAAAAATTAATTAGAGGCTCTATAATTAATTAATCTCAATTAATTGCATTTTTATCAAATAGCAATATTCGACGCAATAAGCAAAGTTTTTCAATTGAAATAAATTCTGGTTGATGACTGAATCAATGAATAGACATATACGTGAACTTAAACAACAGAAATGTTTATTTTTCATCTATATTTATGTGTGCATTTTTCATCTGTCTACTACATTTGCAGATTAGTGCAAACTCAAAGTGCAATTATAGGCATTATATTCAACATTTTGACTTTAGGTGCATTACCGCCACCTACTGGGCTGAAGTGTGTGCATCAATGTTACCAGTGTGCCAGAAATTAGAGAACTGAGAAAGGCGCGATTAAATGCGTTTTTTTTTTTTTTTTTTAATGCGTTATTTGTTCTGTGATTAATTAATCGAAATAAACGCGTTTAAGTCCCAGCCCTAGTTATTTTCAAGCCTTTGACACGGCAGTGTAGAGCCGTGGTCACCAAACCGAGCATTCTGCAAGTTTTCGCTCCAATCCAAATTAGGCATGCGTGATGCTACCGATTAGCAGCTCAATGAGATCGCCAATCTGTTCAATGCAGCACGCTTGCTTGGGGTTGAAGCGAATACCTCCAAGTTGTTAGTTCTTCAGGAACTGGGTTGGAAACCACTGGTGTAGAGATGGGAACATAGGTGAATGAGAGAGGGTAGGACAGGTTGAGAGAAATTTGCAGGGTAGGTTTTTGGGCCATAGGCGTTCCTCTTGGGTAGGTTCTAGGGTACATGAAAGTTTCAAATACCTCAAAAAACAAAGCGCGCTACAGGTGGGTTGGGTACTTTGGAACACATCGTTCCTCATAGGGCAGATTTTGGGGAAAGGGGTACCTGTACAGCAGGTTTTGTGGGGAAGGCCTTCCTGTAGGTCAGGTTTTGGGGGGGTACCTGTAAGGCAGGTTTTGGTCCTCTTCTCCCTCACCCTGGTCCTCAATAGCCCGGAGCACACGGGCCCTCTGGAACCTCGCAGGCCGAAGGGCACTCTCGGGGGTGCCACCCCTCTCACAGAACGATCCGGCCGGGGTGGAGGCCTTATGCCACATGAGGAAGAGGGAGGAAGGGTCAAAACGCCAATAAACATGCCACATACCAGAAACTTAAACAAACCTCACTACTCTTCCCTTAGCCAACATGAAGTTTTTATCCAAAGCACCTTGCAGTAGATTGGACTAAACAGGGTTGATCTCCCCAGGTACACATGGAGGGTTAGGGACCTTGCTCAGGGGCCCAAAACTGCACGGGTCTTATTGTGGCTGCGCGGGGGCTTGGGCTCAGACAAGCTCCACTGTGCTGATGTAGCATTGGGACTTTGTGGAAATAAGACTGGCTGACTCACTTTAAGTAATATCAACCGAACTTCAAAACATTGCTTTTGCCATGGGGAGGCTCACTAGTCAATTCTACAGCACTGAATTAATGGTTGACCAGAGAAATTTTCCAGGAATACCAGCTCGAATCTGCCAAGATTCACAAGCAATTTATGATGGGTTCACATCAGGGCTTCAGCGCTTAAAAGAACTCTTACAGTAGACACATAAACCTCTTAAGGGGCCTTCCCAGGTTCATTTGATTTACCTTGTTCCAGCACAGATATGGGTATAATAACACTACAGTTTATTAGTTCAACACAAAAATTTACCATTCCATCGGTTTTTATTTACATCCTTACCATGGAACTGACATTAATAAGCAAAATCACGGTCCGTATTGTGGCAGGCCTTACTCCCTAACCACCCAACCAAATCACTTACTTCTTGCTTCCCCTGTTAGATATGTGTCATATCTATGCAATCATTTGAAGATTTTTGTATATATTGTGTATTTATTGTTTTCTAGTCTTTTTTTTTTCAAGAAAAACAAGTCCTCAAATGGGTCAGTTGGATGACACATACACTCCCATGAAATTTATACCTTTGCCCCCATCAGAAAAAGCCATTGTGATTGCATGCAGAAATAACCAACAAGTCTGCAGTCAAAATTTGAGGCAATTTGGTTGAAAAATAAAAGTTATCGGCGCCAGAAGTGTTGAAAATCACCAGATTTTAGCTGACTTATAAAATTATTTGAGGTGGGAGAGCTTCAGAAAGTAATTTTTTCACAAAATTTATGAAATTACAAAATGTTCTGATTTTCTTAAAGCACACATCTTAGAGAACCTCAAAGGGAAAAAGAGAAATTGAAAAAATTCATTTTGAACCTGGGAAGGCCCCTTAAGTTTAGAATGGACTGCATTGTTTCACAAGTTGACTACGTTCCCCAGAATTCCATCCTCCCAGCAAGACCCACCATCAGCTTCAACTCTGGGCTCTTCACCACGGCCGCGACGGTCTCAACCAGCGGAGTCAGGAGGGACATGGACGAGATGTTCAGGGGATCTTCATCACCCTCTCCTTCCTCTTCATCGTCGTCATCCTCTGGTTTCTGTTCCTTGCTCTCCTCCAGGACTCCCTCAAAGAGCTGGTTTATCACCTCCGAACTGTTCTGTCCGTCTACGTTCATCTCGATCTCGCGTATGACCTCGCCCTCTGCAACAGCATGGAAGAGTCCAGTCAGATCGTGGCTTGCAGTGGAGGTCAATATCCACTCAGAACAAAGCAGTCATCAACCTCAATCTCCAGCAGGGTAATTCCGTGCCAAATCACCAGATTTCAGAGAAAGTTCCCGACTGACCATCTCAGATTTTGTTTTTTATTTTATTGTCTATGTTACTAATAACTGCTGTGCACAATTTTAGGCCAATAACTCCACTAGTTTTGGAGATATTAAGCCTTCAAAAAGGGGACGTGGCCCCATATTTAGCATAAAAACAAGTACTACAATCAAACATCCATAGTTTGATGGCTAATAACTTTTGAACTGTTCGCACTAAATGGTTCAAATTTTCACACGATTATTTGATATAACAAGGCTCTGTACACAGAAGGAGAGCTTTGTATGTGACATATTTACAGATTTATGGCATGCCAAATATGGCTTCCTGGAATGCGCGTTCATCCATGGTAGCACTTTTGGCTCTCTATATCTCCAGACTTAATGACACCAGATGTCTGATTCTTTTTAATATGAGACATGTTATAGTACCATCAGGAAAACATGTTATATCTGTAACAAAAATTATACTTTCTTATATATAGGCCCCTAAAAATGGAAAAAAGCTTGTCGTGTCTATTTTGAATGCTTATAGCAAAAATCTGACAAGGTCTACCAGAAGACAAATTAAATCAGTGAAAAGAGCATGGTCCAATTGCTATATGTACCAAATATGAAGTTGGTGCTGCGAAGAAAACTTTTATTCAAGCTGTTGAATATAGAAGGTTTTATGACATGCGAAAATGCCATTCACAAGATTACATTGTCATGGATTTGCTCCCACCAGATGAATACTGCAATCCGGCGGGAGCTAGGACCATGGGCCTAAAAGAAAGTAAAGGACCCAAACGCACTGGCTGGAAAAAAGCTTTAAGGATTTTAATAAACTTTTAAAATCAAAATAAACACAAGTTAAAAAACCAGGGGAGCAGCTACACATAAACGCAGGGGTAAAACTAAATAACGCATATTTATAAATATACTATATTATATTTACAAATATACCAAATATATGTATAGTCAAGAGAATTGAATAAATAATGATGTAGCATGTGTGATGTAAACTTGTGCATTTTTGCATGTCATAATACCTTCTATATTCAACAGCTTGAATAAAATAGTTTTCTTCACAGGACCAACTTCATATTTGGTACATATATCAATTAGACCTTGCTCTTTTCACAGATCTAATTTGTCTTCTGGTAGACCTTGTCAGATTTTTGCTATAAGCATTAAAAATACAGACGCGACAAGCTTTTTTCCATTTTTAGGGGCCTATATATAAGAAAGTATAATTTTTGTTACAGATATAACATGTTTTCCTGATAGTACAATAACATGTCTCATATTAAAAAGAATCAGACATCTGGTGTCATTAAATCTGGAGAAATAGAGAGCCAAAAGTGCTACCATGGATGAACGCGCATTCCAGGAAGCCATATTTGGCATGCCATAAATCTGCAAAAATGTCACATACAAAGCTCTCCTTCTGTGTACAGAGCCTTATTATATCAAATAATCGTGTGAAAATTTGAACCATTTAGTGTGAACAGTTCAAAAGTTATTAGCCATCAAACTATGGATGTTTGATTGTAGTACTCATTTTTATGCTAAATATGGGGCCACGCCCTCTTTTGGTTGGCTTAATATCTCCAAAACTAGTGGAGATATTGGCCTAAAATTTTGCACAGTAATTATTAGTAACAAGGGCATCAAAACAAAAAGTTATGAGGCAAATCTGAGATGGTCAGTCAGGAGCCTACTGGTGATTTGGCACGGAATTACCCAGCATTTACACCAGGGCCACTCAACCCAACCGAACTGCTGCACGCTCAAACCTGACCAGCCGGTCTACCTTTTCCCAAAGGAAGAGTGGACTACACATACCAGCATGCACCTCTACTGCTCCACTTTCTTCCTCTTCATCAGTGGATTCCTCAGACCTCTTCTCCATTGGAGAGTCCTCCGTCTCCAATGCAACAGATACTTTCGGAGGGGTAAAGAGATTCAAGACCAATTAAAACGATGTAAGCAAAACGAGAGTAATAAGCCCGTAGGAAATACTGTTGCGATATTGCAGTCTGCAATACGCATGAATGCAATGTCACTATGAAATGGTGTAAAACAGATGTAGAAATTAGGAAGGATGATTCACCTTTAGGACTGGGCTCAGCGACAGTGTACACTGTGTCCACAGGGGGCGCTGTGGGTTTCTCCTTATCCTGCAACGCTTCAGTATCCTTTTCGTCAGACCGCTGCTCCTGCAGGGGTACAGAAAGTCAGCGCATCATAGCCACATCATCTGTCCCAAGTCCCAATTGAACAGCTAGCTTAGCTATGCCTCCAAGAACAAATTTCATATTATACAGCCTGCATAGCCACACCATCTGAATAAATGTCATATTGGACAGCTATCATAGCAGCATCATCTAAACTAGATAACTCAGTCGCCACAGGGACAGAGTCGCGTATCTCCCTGATCCCCAAATTTCGGACAAAATGGCCGCCGGCAGCCATCTTGAATGTCCAAAATTGCCGAAAAATCCGTCTTGAGCATTGTCAAATAAATGTCTTCACCTGTGCAAAATTAGAAAAAATTCCTGTAATAATTGTCGCTTCCAGAGCCCGGAACAGAAAATCTCTGCGGGTGCGGCGGCGGCCCCGGAACTAAACCATAGTATCTCCCGACTATCTTCGTCAGGGAGATACAATAAATGTCATGTTGGATAGTTAGCATAGCTGCATTATCTGAATAAATTTCATTTTGGATAGTTAGCATACCTACACCCGATATCCCAAGTTCCAAGGCAACTAGCACGGCCAGGTATAGCTTGACCAGTCACAGTGGATCTCGTAATGAGCCATTAGAATACTTTATCATAGTATCATAGTAATAAGTGGCTGGCATGACAATTGTAACAGTGCATGTCAAACCACCAACACGGCTCAGCGTAACAACAAATTCTGTGCAGACATCAAATCGGATAATTCACACAGAGGAAGCACTCAACATCTCCAATCACAACAAACCTTAGCGGCAGCGTCCTCTCTCTCGCTGTCCCTCCACACGTTGCCCCTCTGAAAACGGTTGCGGATCTGGGCGAGCTCCTTCTCCCTCTCCTGAGGAATGAGGACAGTGTGAGACTACAGAACACGCACGGTTAAAGTTAAATAATGAGCCACTCCAGACCAGTCGTACAAAATCCTGTCCCTGAAAGTCGATCATCATGTCGTCAGTCAAACCTTAATTTGGCAAACCTGACTCCACCAACAACGAAATTTGCAGTTTTTCAAATCAGGGTTTAGGTGAACATCAACCGCAGGAAATCCAGCTGGAAAACTGCACCGCACAAAACCCGAGACAGCTCTCGCGTCAGTCCACACTCCAGACTCGTGGAGGTCTCAGATTATACCCAGTGCAGTAATCCAGCCAACACCGTAAACCCGCTTTGTGAAACAGGGCCAAGCACAGCTCGCTGAACGCCACTCCTTCAAGCATACCAGTTTCTGCTTGAGGGCGAGGTCAGCAGTCGCCGTGACGACCTGGGCGTTCCGCAGACGCTCCTGCACCAGACGGGTTCCGGAAGGGGTCGCGGCGTCGGCCTGCGGGGAGTTTTTTGCGGATCGTTCCTGGCACCTCTCGCCGAAACGCTCCAGGAAGGACTTCACCCCTGTGGGGAGAGATGAGGGCATTGGGGGGGGGGTGGTTACCACACAATCATGGCAGTGGGTGGACGAGGCCCCATAATACCTCGCTACACCCCTGCCAATTCTAGTGCCTCTGACCGATTTGATCGCCTTATTCAAGCTGAATATCCACAGGCAATAAAAACAGCACAGTTTGGGATCACAGACACTGAATTTGGGGGGGGGGGGGTGACTTGCTCAAAGGGTTATACTGTACTCAAATGGTCCGAGAACTTAACCATCACCACCATCATTTCTTTAATCAACCAATAGGAATAGTGCCAATAGTGCTCTTGACTGACCTATAAACCAATAGGAGAGCGCTGAGCTGGCATATCAACCAATAGGAATGCTCCTGGCTGACATGTCAACCAATAAGAATGCTCATGGTGGAGATAAATTGACTCACCAGGGGTTCCTGCTCCTCCCCTCTGAAGGGGCGTGGCTGTTGGCGTGGCGACGGGCTTTGTCTGGAGCTGGGGTTTTCTGGGGCTGGAATGGTCCCGGGGTGCCGACTCGAGCGGCCGGCCAGGGGTGTGGAGTGTCGGGGGGGTCAGAGGAGGGGCTTTTTGGGGGCTGCTGGCCTGGGACCTCCCAGAATGCAGCAGGGCAGGGCCTCCAGAGGGGAAGCTCTTCTGGGGGCTAGAGGACACGCCCACACCCACCTGGGGGGCAGACCCAAGCTCAGGTAACCCCGCCCGGGCAGACTTTACTGGTGATGGAGGTACCTGCAGAACAGGTCGGAGGATCAACAGGTTGTTTCTTCATCATGAAATTATCAACAATTCTTCAGCTCTCGTTACCCACTGTACTCTTAAAACACAGCACTACCCACATCTGGCCCTCAAACCCAAACCCAGCCCTAGTTCTCTCCATCCAGGCAATTAAGTGAACAACTAGAGGTACTCCGAGTGCGCAAACCTCCGCCAGGGCAGCACAGTCAAAATCTTGCTGAGTGAACATGGCTCATAAGAAATTTAAGGATAAGTTCGGTCCCTGATGTGAGACCAATCAACTCACAAAATTTGAGTGATATCACTGGGAGCGAAGTTCAGTCACATCACGCGTCATGGGATTTCAAGATGGCTGCCGTGGCGGCCATATTGTTTGACCGATCGCGGTCAAAATCAATAGGGTCCATCCCTGATGTAATAGCAACGCACCCACAAAATTTCAGAGATATCCGTTCTTTACTTTTTGAGTCATTTTGTACACAGACAGACAGACCGACAAACCAACACCAGCGAAAACACAACCTCCTTGGCGAAGGTAATTATTGCCACTGATTGGCCAGACTCATGTAAAGGGAGGGCGAAAACGAGCAGTTCTCAGTCCCTGAACACCGGGATTTGGGGAGCCCTGAACCGGGCAGGAAGCCGATGCACATGTGAGCAATTTAGAATCTCCGGTTAGCCTAGCATGCATGTCTGCGGACCGTAGGAGGAAACCAGACCAAGAGTGAACCCAGGCAAACTGCAATCAAAACA
The DNA here is from genome assembly GCA_029692085.1 of Gymnothorax javanicus. Taxonomy (NCBI): domain Eukaryota; kingdom Metazoa; phylum Chordata; class Actinopteri; order Anguilliformes; family Muraenidae; genus Gymnothorax; species Gymnothorax javanicus. The sequence continues at coordinate 139,528,364 of CM056197.1, forward strand.
CTTCTAAACCTCACACCTCAACAAAAGGTCCACAATGGCAGTCATGTGCACCCCACAATCACACACTCTCACACTCTCACACACATCACAGACACAGAGTACAGCACCCTGTTCTAACGCCTCAAGAGTTGATAGGTTCCACCCCGTGTTCACAGAACCCACCTGCTTCACAGTTGGGCCGGTGCTGATGGTGCTGACAGGTGATTGGGGCGCCGATCCCAGTTTGGCGGCGGGTTTAGCAGGAGAAACACAGGCGGTACCAGGCTGCCCTTGTCCATTGTTTCGGCCTGAGGGGGCGAGGTCATCCTCCCAGGAGCCAATCACTGCCGCGAGGTTGGCCAGCCGGCCGCGCCTCCCCACAGCCATCTCCGTGGAAACGGGGGCGGGGTCAGGGACAGAGGCAGCAGCGATGACTTCCTGTCTGTGCATCTTCACTGGAGAGAGAGGGAGGGGGGCACTGTCCATGTCACCAGCAGGGGGATCTATGGGAACAGAAACACATTCACTCTTTAAATCACTGCGGTTTCACTGAATATAGAGTACCAGGGCTGCTCTGTTGGAGGTTTAAACTGAAGATACAAAACAAAAATAAATCAACCTCTGTCTGAGCAGATGATGAATATTATTATATGATGCAAGGATTCGTTCTGATTGGTCGAGGCGAGCTCCGTGGGTCACTGTAAACAGTGATATTCACCACAGCAAAGTGCGGGAGAAGTGAATAACAATCCACGAACCTCAAGCTAAAAACAGATTAGGCTTCCCCGCAGGAGCTCCTGACTGTATTTTGTGACTCTTCGCCCCTGTGAGGCACTTTACATTAGAGTTGTCACCCTTCTCTTATTTTATATTTTCAAGTAGGGTCATATAATAAAACAGTTATTGACTTCAGCCATCAGTGTGCCCGTAGGTGAATATCACTTGTCCCAGGTGGAGAAATCATTGGATTCACCTCAACTGAAGTCAATAATTGTACAATATCTTTACTGTCCTGCAGCACTACCAGGGTCCAACAGAGCGAAACCTACCATCAGCATCATAACGCCATATCAGAGAGGACAAGAGACACGTAGTATCCTCTGAGCAGTGTGTGTGTGTGTGTGTGTGTGTGTGTATATAATAATATATGTGTCTTTTCACAATACTGGGTAACGAAAGTGTGGCACAAATGTAAATTTCAAAATCATTCAAACCAACTTCATTTGATTCTTTACTGGTATAAGACTGGCGAATAACAGCAAGAAGATAGTCTGTCCACAGCAAGCATGAGAAAATGGCATCAGAATACTGCATACAGAATACAAGATCCTGTCGAAGTATTTTAAAGAAAATTCTTCGATACTTACAAAACAAAAAAAAAAAAAAAAAAATTATATTCATCTCAAAGCCAAAATTTGACTTTTCATACTGTCGTTTTATTGGTTTTATAGGCTACATTATATTAGTATAACCGTTTTATACTTAACACAACTGGTATGGAACCTGCGCAGGCTCACTATGTACTGCGTCTGTGTGTCTGTAACTCTCTGAACGAAATTGGTGCGTTTTGTGAAGTTAGCAGTGTTTCTCCTTTTTCTTTTCATTTAAAAGCGAGCGTTTTTGAAACCGCAATTTATATTATCCGCCTTTTTTAATGACTTGTACCTTCAGTGTCCCAGCGCAGTCTCTGCACAGCTAGTCTCTGGAGGCGGGACTTCATGCTGGAGGGGGCGGGGCCAGCTTCTCTGCTTTGGTCCATCTCAGGGGCGGGGCAAACAGCCCGTCTCTCCACTGAGGGGGCGGGGCAAGCAGCCTGTCTCTCCACTGAGGGGGCGGGGCAAGCAGCCTGTCTCTCCACTGAGGGGGCGGGGTGATCCATCTGTTGCTCAACAGAGGGGGTGTGGCCGACAGGCTCCTTCTGTGAGTGGGAGGTGCGGCCAGCTTTACGCTCAAATGAAGAGGCGGAGCGAACGCTCGCAGGCCCAATTGGAGGCTTCTTGTCAGTGAGGGGATCAATCGCCATGGCAACCCCCGGCTCCCGATTCTCCACTCCGGCAACAGGGCTCTCATTTTCAGATGAGCACCTGCGCTTGGATGGGGAGGGTTTATTGGTCGGAGGGGCTGTGGACAGGGAGACGACCAATTAAAGACAATAACAGTTTCTCACTTAAGTGTTAGGACTTGGTAGAATACAATACAGACAGAACAGAAATCATGGGGAGTGTTTCACAAAGCAGGATTATTGAGTTAGCTGGATAACTGCACCAGGTACAGCTTTGTACTCTAGTCCATGTTCCAGATTTGAAAGCGCTCTGTTTTGCACTCAGCACAGCGATACCGCCAACTCAGTCATCCTGCTTTGTGAAACAAGGCCATGAATTCAGTGAGCTTGCATTCCACACTACCAGTATATCAACACTTCAGACAAAATGCAGCACCTACATGTAATACAAACCAAACGCCTCCCACCGTTCCACAAATAGGCAAGGTCCTCACAATGTTACAAGAATGCTCTGTTGATACGCGGAGACAGCACGAAGAGTGGCAGAAAAAAAACTAAATGTTGTGGCAACATAAATGCATTAAAAACATTCCTGCAATTCACTAGCATTAGAAACATTCTGATAACATAGTGAGGACAACAGTACAGAATTGCAGCAACGCTGGGAGAATGCTTTAGTGCCATGTCAGAACATCGCCCCCAACTGGTCTGCAAGGGCTTACCAGTGACTGGTGCTGCCTCACCGGGCCCGTTCGTCTCGGCCAGCGGCTCCCGCGCTCTCTTGGCCATCTGGCGACTGGCTGGCGTCGGGCGCTCTGCCATCTTCTTCTGCAGATTCTCCCGCCGAGCCCTTGTGCGCTCCAGAAGTTTCTGGAACAGAGAGAGTGAAGGACTAAAAAGACTGTATAAAAAGATGGACGCAGCACCCGGGTCTGAAAATTGAGGTCAATGTGGAAATCTCATAAAATTTTCATTCTATTTAATGGCCAGCATATGGCGACGTCAGTGGTTGCAGAAAGAAGTTCAATGCTATAGAAAGTCTGAGAAAAGGACCCTACTTTCCCCACCTGATATATTGTTTCAATAATCATTTTCCACTTCATTTTATGGTATCTATTGCAAGTTTCAAGTCCTCTTCGATATACCATGATGTTCATTTTTGTAAATTATGGTCCCAAATAAACTAGAATAAAGGATAAAGCTATCCGTGGCTATCCTCTGGACCTCGTCCAATACGGTCAGATCTAGAGTCACGCTCCTCCCCGGATCTTTAATTCACGCTCGTGTCCAACAGGAATCACATCCGGTTTCAAACTGACAAAATGGCGCTGTTGAAATTGCCAAAATCGGGGCTTCTAAATGGTATGCTGAAACCAATGGGTGACGTCACCGTTGCTTAGTCCATCTTTTTAGTCAGTCTAAAAACATGAAAATAAAAAACCCACAAACACTAATAAAGGGGCACTCAGCTCAGCAATGTTGGTTATGTTCCAAGCAGAAAATTGCATCAAGCACTAGATAGTGCAGTGGAACATAATCCTGTTCCTGGAACTCTACAGTCTGTTAGGTTTTCACTCCAACTACAATTTAGCACAGCCAACTCAACAGGTTAGCAGCTCAATGCTGTTGAATGAGGTGAGCTTTGTTAGGGTTGGGGCGGAAAACTACAGGATGGTAGATCTCCAGGAACATGGGAAAAGACAGTATCAAGATAACCACCGATCAGTCTGGCCTTGTAAACCTCCAAAGCTTCTGTTGCTGTATAACCAGGCTAGCAAATCTGCAGTGACCACTCAGGTTGGAAAACAGTTTATCTGTAACCAATTTACATTCAAGTCCCCCAATACTGAAAAACATGCATTTAACTAACAAAATAGTAGCAAGATACTTCCCCCATCAGGGAAAAATGTAATTAATAATAGCAGACAAACACAAAAATATACAATTCACATTACCACATTCCACACAGAGCACGACCCTGGAGCACATTTGAGCAACAACATACTGGACAAAACGGAAGACAGGACCACTGAACCATAAGCCCAGGCACACCTATAAACACCATCAGTCAAACACATCCGCAACCAAAAAGGCACAATTCAACATGGTCTCGCAACAAATACAGAGCCGTAAACAGGAGTGCTTTTTCAAAATGCATTGAACTCACTGCAGCTAATGAATCCTGCAATATGCAGCAGGCAGTGGTCTGGCCAACCCTGGACTAAGCTGCATGGAATCAGTTGGTGTTACTTTCACCCCATAACATCTACCCATTTCTGACCCATGAAATCACCTTAGGAGAGTCAACAGGGAAAATGAAGGACAAGCATAAGTACTGAGCAACAGAATCATTACAAGCAGATCTCCCGGGGCAGGGCTGGGAAGCTGTACTGTAGCAAACGCTGTTACTGAGGCTGCAGACTGCAGTCTTGCAGGGCCACTGGTTTTTGCTGCGATTGTGCACCAGTGACTAATTTAAGCCACTGAAGAGTCCATGCACTTTTTTCAATGCCAGTTGACTGCAAGAAGACCACAGAAGCCTACAGGTACTGTGGCCCTCCAGGACTGCAGGTTGACACCAGTGTTGGCATTCAGGCAGGTTACATCAATGCAAGCTTCATCTCAGTTAAATTTAGCCCTATATTTGTATAAGCAGTGTGACATCTAAAGCACTCCCTAAACTGCTAAAACTGAACAAACTGATCTACAGAGAAAATGAAAAGTACAGCCACTGTAGAAAATCAAATCAGGACGCCAAGCCCTCATTTCAAATAAAAACAGCAGGTCGACTCCACAAACTGCTGCCCAAAGATTTACGACAGCACTTGGAGGGGCCTGAGAGAAGGGGGGAAAAAAGACATTCCTGATTTTTCCACAGGCATCCTCGCAGGCTCACAAACCACTGTGAAAATTTCAGTTTGAGAGAGGAGCGTCATCACTCTGGAATGAGCGTGGTGACGTCAGGTTCCTAAAAGTCAAATTCTACCGGATCCGCGTAACAGCAAATTAGGATCGCTTCCTCTGCAATCAGTTCTAAAAGGAAATACATTAGCTAGGTCCAAATGTTAAGTTATTCTAAATGAGGAGCTGCTTGGCTCGCGTATACTACGTCAGTGGTTCCCAAACTCGGTCCGAGGGACCCACTGTGTATGCTGGCTTTTGCTCAAACCACAGCTCAAATCTAATGAGTGCTAATGAGTTGTTAATTGTTCTTAATTGCACTATTCTTATTCATCCTGATTATTTGCCCTTTTAGACCACATGTCAAAAATGGAGTGGTGTCCAGGGCTCCTAACATAAAAAAGTGGAAGTTTCATGTCATCAATTGCAAATTATGAATTGGCTGCTAACTGATAAAATTGAGGACACGTGGTCCTTTAACTATTATTGGCAATTATGAATTCAAAGACAAAGCATATTATAATAAGTCAAACCTGTTAAAACCCGTTTGGTTTCAGGACAGAACGTCAACACCTGCGTCCAAAACCGCCCTGATCAGCAGCTGATTGATCGATCAGTCTTGCATTTGATCACTTAAAACATACCGCCACCCCTTGGCTTGGTGTGATTACTTGGAATATATCAAAGTGAACAATATGATTGTTGGGCTTTGAAACATCACTGAATGCATAAACATTTCTGTCATATTGTAGTTTAAGGGGGTAAAACGTCCCTCTAATCTGACAAGCAATTAATTAAAAAAATAAGAGCTTGTTAAAATCCTGGTATGGTTATTCTGGGTGGAACAAAAACCAGCATACACAGTGGGTCCCCAGGACCGACTTTGGGAACTACTGTACTACCTGACTGCCATCCTGTTGGAGTCATGAACCTACCAGTCGCAAAATCAAAACAATCGAACTCAAAACGGCACCAAAGGGTTAAGAATTAATGCATATGAATAATCTATATATAAATATAATATTATATAAATTTTTTTATTCATTTTCTAATGTATTTATTAAATTATAATTATATATATATAATTTAATAAATAAATTAGAATAAAAAATTTATATTTTTATATATAATATACATTTTTTTATTTTCTAAAATATTTATTAAATTACATATAATTTAATAAATAAATTAGAAAAATAAAAATTATACTTTATATATATATATATATATATATATATATATATATAATATATATAAATTTAATAAATTGAAAATAAATAAAATTATATTATTATATATATATATATTTGTAATTTTTATTTTCCAATTTTTATTTATATATATATATATATAATATATTTTATTTATTTTCCATTTATTAAATTTATATATATATATATATACATATATATATATACACACACACACAGGTGCAGCATACATCGCATCTAGCAAGCAAGGAATAAATGATTGATCCTAATGCGTGAAGTCATAGGGGAAGCGGTAAGTCAACCTACGATCTTGCTCGTATCATTTGAAGGGACATAAAGCATCTGGCTTTCCTACTGCAATTGGGCATTCAAATTTCCGTCTTGTCATCGCACGTTTCTCCGTTGCAACAGCTGGCGTGACTCCCAGATTCAGTGGCGGGCGTGAAAGCCCCTCATTCACTACCAAGTATGGAAGCGCCTCGGGGCGTCTGTACTGCATCGGATATTCATGTTGAAACGAATCATTCGGTGAATATTATCACTCGGCACCCAGGAATTTGGCGCTGAATCAATCCGTTAGAAGAGGAGGGCAAGAGCTAGCGGTGAATGACGTGACATTCCCCATGGGAATACATGGGATAGCTTGCTGTATGTAATGTAGCCAGGCTGCCTTTTTGAACTGGATCGCTCCAGTGAGGCAGAGAGGAATGACTGGTCATGCAAATATGCTTGGCCAGGAGACAAGTTCCGACTCTACCAACTTCGCCTACGCAACGTCCGCTAGCGATCTGTAGATGAGAAAGTCCGCCTCAGGGCAGGCAGATCAGACAGCGAAGTTGGTCAGTTAGTGTCAGTGTTGAATGGCTTGCGTCAGCTAGCCAGCCGGTAAATTACCAAACATGAAACAGCAAATACGTCTCTGTATAGCAAACACTGCAAGCTGGTGGCCAGCCGAAAGTGTAGAAAGCAACACTAGGAGGATTTGTTTGCCGAGAAGCCAACGCAACACTAAATGCATCACTGGTTTAGTTAGGCTGCTTTCACACCGGACTCGGAACGAATTTTTCGCACGACAGATTACATTGGTGTATTCGCGTCTTCGCATCGACTTCGAATGTAATCTGTCGTGCGACAAACTCGTTTCGCGTCCGGTGTGAAAGCGTCTTCGCGTCGAAATAAGTTTGCGAAACATCCTCAGAGCAGAAAACAGGCGAGTCAGCCAACGTCCCATTACCAGCGTTAGCCTTTGCGAGGCAGCTTTGCTCAAAATTAACATCAGTTTTTATCAGCATCACCATGAACTAAATAAACGTTACCAAACCAACCCACTCGCAAACATCTTTGACAGAAAACAGTTCACAGCGTCACCATCAAACACTTAATTAATGCTTTGAATAGCAAATGCAGAGTATATACGGGTCAGATAACCATTTAAGTTAGCAAGGCAATGCTAATGCTCGCAAGCCCAATGTTATGTGAGTGCATTGCAAGCAAGGGTCTGCTGATTCATAACCCTCATCAATTCCATCTTAAAGTTATTGTAGCAAATAAAGGTACCGTCGATATTAGTATTATGATTTTTTTAAAGTCACCTCGGTAAATGGATCCATTCCCGAAAAATATTAGCAAAGACCGGGGGCGACCTCCGTACTTCTCTCACTCCTCCACTTCTCCAAAGGCGTTGTTCCCCCTTCTCAGCTCCACGCAAACATCTGTTCAAAATTTGAATTTCAGCGCTGATGCTCCTGCGCAGGCGTCGGGAGGAGTGATCACGTGAATGTTTGATTGGCAGGCAGCACAGCCTGTGAAAAGACGATATGAAATATTAACTCCCTCCTACGTTTGTGATTTGATCGAGCGGAGACATGCTTTTGCGCATGTGATCGGGTATGCGTGAATTAATTTGGTTTTTCATTTTTTATATAACGATGACAGTTCTTGGAAGGCCTAGTTCTTGTCTTTTAAGGCTACACATTTTACTTCTACTGTTAAGCTCAAAGCGTTTAAATAATCATAAAATGAGATAACTGTAGGCTACTTGTGATCATGTGATCCGGATCTTTTAACGTCTGCGACAGAGAAACAGCCGATACTTTGCAAAAGACCACAAAATTAAAAGCATACTGCTGGTAATGTATTTGATTGTGAAAGCTAATTGCTGAAAGCGCAATGTATTGACATGAATCAAACTTTGTTACTCAAAAAGCATTTAATTCAACAACCTGCCAATGTCAACATGCAAATAACGATTATCATGACGTAAATAACACTACTGTATACCTGAAACACATTTATCGTAGATTATTGTTCAAAGCAGTCTTCAATCAAGTCTTTACTGTTTCAATGGCAAGACCTCATGTCTTTACACCTATTGCGTGTCATGCTCCCCGTATGTTTCCTTGGTTTGTTATTTAATTTTATACGACATGTGGGAATTACAGCATGATAAATGCATACTGTATGGGTGGAAACACTTGAAATGATAACATTCGCAACATAAAATAAGTTCAAAGTACGTTTCTCATCAGGGCCAAAATCTGGCCACTCGGCCGCACAGCAGGCATTTAAAATGTACTGTATATTGGCCGGTGACAATCGATAAAGATAAGACATCCAGTTAGACCGCATGCCACGAATATCTAAAGCTATTTCAGAGGAGGGATTGGACGAACTGTTGGGCAGGGGTCAGGTACCTTTCTCCGAATCAGTTCATGAAGTTTACTGAAATAAACCACAACGTTTGTGATTTTCTCGGCAACAGCGGATGCATAGCGCTCCTTTTTGACTGGCCTGTTCGCAATGCGTTCTGAGATCCGTTTTGGTGTCTACGCCATAGACTGCATAAAAAGATGGACGCAGCACTCGGGTCTGGAAACTGAGGCCAATGCGGAAATCTCCAAAATTAGCATTCTATTTAATGGCCAGCAGATGGCGACGTCGGCGGTTGCAGAAAGAATCCTATAGATGTCGATGAGAAAATGACCCTACTTTCCGACCTGATTTACTATTTTATCTCCCCGACGACGATAGTCGGGAGATACTATGGTTTAGTTCCCGGGCCGCCGCCGCACCCGCAGAGATTTTCTGTTCCGGGCTCTGGAAGCCACAATTATTACAGGAATTTCTGTAGATTTCACACAGGCGAAGATATTGATTGGACAATGATCAAGACCGATTTTCGCGAATTTCGTACGTCCAATATGGCTGCCGGTGGCCATTATGTCCAGAATTTGGGGATGGGGAAATACGCGACTCGGTCCCTGTGGTGACCGAGTTATCTAGTTTAAATAATGATTTTCCACATTACTTTATTGTATCTATCGCAAGTTTCAAGTCTCCTTCGATATATCATGATGTTCATTTTTGTAAATTATGGTCCCAAATAGACTAAAATAAAGGATAAAGCCAGAATATGCTTTAGGGGCACGGCTATCCTCTTGTCCTTGTCTGATACAGTCAGATCCACCCGTAGATCCACCCCTCACTCCTCCCTGGATATACAACTCACGCTCTCGTCCAATAGGAATCACATCCGGTTTCAAAATGACAAAATGGCGCGATTCAAATTGCCAAAATCGAGGCTTCCTAAATGGTATGCTGAAAACAATGGGTGACGTCACGGTTGCTTCGTCCATCTTTTCATACAGTCTATGGTCCACGCTCTCTTCAAGAGAACGTGAGCGGGTAGGTTTCTCTCGCTGTGCTGCAAGTGCGGAGATTTTTCCCTGGGGCTTGGAATGAGAGTTCGAATAACTTGTTGGTGGGCTGCATACAGTTTCGCGAATATTTCCCTTCACTGTTAACTGAGCGCAGAATAACTTTAGTCTGCGATACAAATCAGAAGCCGACCAGCACACAGCCACCAGACAATGGATCCCAGCTGTGGAAATGAATGTGGTCACCAGTTAAAGGAATAACCTGGAAAAAAGTTCTTTGAAGTAATAGCGGCTAAAACATGGACTGTATATAATCAGTGATGTAGTCGCGACCTTTAAGTCTGAGACAAGGCTTCCGATGCCGAGACCTTTTAGAGTCCAAGACCAACAAAATATGAATGAGTGAACCAGCAACTCCTAAGTGTGGTAGAAAAGGAGGTTTTGCAGGGTATAGGCCAGTGGTTCTCAACCCTGGTCCTGGGGAACCCCTGTGTATGCTGGTTTTCATTCCAACCACAACTGCAATTCCAGAATTTTAACGAGCTGTTTATTTTGCTTAATTAGGTGCTTTTGATGTTCAGAGAGGTAATTTACTATCTTAATCCACAGAATGCCAAACATAGCTTTGCAATGCCCCAAAGATTACCAATTTTGTATTGTTGTTATTGCTTTATAGGCAAAATATAAATACATAAATAAACTAATTAAATAACAAACGAATGAAATTAATTGGCCAACTTAACAACAGGTAACTAGGTTAATTGTTGAATCTGCAGTAATTAGCTTTTTTACCCCTTATACTTCAATTCAAAATAGGAGGATCTCATTATCATTTGCATTGTCATTCAATTCATTATCTTCCAGATGGTTACGATTGGTGGCCAGGTGTACTGACTAATTAATAGCTTGCTGATTGACCTCAGTCTTTAATTTCATCAGTGGTAGATAATATACCTCTTTTCATGCATATTGAAATTAACTGTTTGAAATTTTAATCCAGTAAGTACTACGTGCCCTGAGAGGATAGACTTTTCATGGCATGCATCGCTATTTCTGGCAAATGGAATTTAAGAGTTCAAGTAATCCCACAGTATAAACTCCTCATTTGGAAAATTAACAGCTCGTTAAAACTCTGAGATTGCCATCACGGTTGTAACAAAAACCAGCGTACACAGGGGTCCCCCAGGACCGAGGTTGAGAACCACTGGTATAGACAAATTTGCCCACTGCCCAATTTGAACCATCTTCTGGTTAAATGTACCTACTTGTGGGACTGTCCAGAAAATAGATTTGAAATGTGAAATTTGCACACAGGAAGTGAACTGTGACCTATTTAGTGATTTCAAGATTTTTGTGGGACAAGGCCTCGAAAAGTCCATATTTAAACCCATAAATGTTTGCTCTGAAAAACCAAATGATTTTTAATGGCTACACAACAACATGACGGACATTTTGATACCAAAACTTGTGTGAAAAACTGAAGAAGTTTCAGACAATTTTCCATTGAAAAATGCAACTGTCTTGACCAGGGGTCACCAACTCTGTTCCTGGAGAGCTACCATCCTGTAGGTTTCTACTCCAACCCTAATTCAGCACACCTGATTCAGCTCATTAGCTACTTAACAAGCTCACGCGCTGGGCAATTAAGTAGCGAAATAACCTGAATCAGGTGTGTTGAATTAGGTTGGAGTAGAAACCTACAGGATGGTAGCTCTCCAGGAGCAGAGTTGGTAACCCCCGGTCTTGACCAAAATTGATGCAAAACCTGAAGTTCATCTTGAAAAACAACCAGGTTCCTATGAAAACACAGCTAAGATATTTTCACAAAAGTTGCCTCATATAGTTGGCTAAATAATGTGCGAGTGTCGTTTAATTGCGAGATCGGTAACATGGATCCAGATTGCGAAAATTGGAACCATGCTAGTTTTCAGAAATTATTACTATCTCCTTTGGGTGTCAAAATAGGTCACTAAATAATAAACATGGAATGCTTGTTATAGATACTCATCCAAATTAAGAGTCTTGGAGGATATGCATGATTGACGAGACATTGGCCTTCCGGATCATTCTGGATCATAACTACAACTGAAACACATTTGTCCTTTTAAGATTAGACAAATATAGATTGTTACTATATGTAGTATATACACTGCTCAAAAAAAATAAAGGGAACACTTAAACAACACAATGTAACTCCAAGTCAGTCTCACTTCTGTGAAACAAAACTGTCCACTTAGGAAGCAACACTGATTGACAATCAATTTCACATGCTGTTGTGCAAATGGAATAGTCAACAGGTGGAAATTATAGGCAATTAGCAAGACACCCCCAATAAAGGAGTGGTTCTGCAGGTGGTGACCACAGACCACTTCTCAGTTCCTATGCTTTCTGGCTGATGTTTTGGTTACTTTTGAATGCTGGCGGTGCTTTCACTCTAGTGGTAGCATGAGACGGACTCTACAACCCACACAAGTGGCTCAGGTAGTGCAGCTCATCCAGGATGGCACATCAATGCGAGCTGTGGCAAGACAGAGTCTGGAGTCTGTGGAGAACGTTCTGCTGCCTGCAACATCCTCCATCATGACCGGTTTGGCAGTGGGTCACAACCCAGCAATGGTGTGGGGTGGCATTTGTTTGGGGGAACAGGGACAGCCCTCCATGTGCTCTGCAAGAGGAGCCTCCACTGCCATAAATGTACCGTGATGAGATCCTCAGACCCCTCGAGACCATATGATGGTATGCGGTCGGCCCTGGGTTCCTCCCCAATGCAAGACAATGCTAGACCTCATGTAGCTGGAGCTTGTCAGCAGTTCCTGCAAGAGGTGCACAGGCATTGATGCTATGGACTGGCCGCCTGTTCCCCTGACCTGAATCCTCCTGAGCACATCTGGGACATAATGTCTGGGGTGGCATCCACCAACGCCCTCCATGTTGCACCACAGACTGTCCAGGAGTTGGCGGATGATGCCCTAGGTCTCTGGGAGGAGATCCTCAGGAGACCATCCGCCACCTCATCAAGACAAGGCCCAGGCCTCATGTGGGGAGGTTGTCAGGAGTTCAGGCCCAAGGCGTTGTATGGAGGTATCAGGACCAGGCCCAGGCACATCTGGGACATCATGTCAGGCACCAACGGCCACACACTACTGAGGGTCATTTTTAGACTTGTTTTGGGAGGACATTACATAAAACCTGGATCAGCCTGTAGTGTGTTTTTCCACTTTAATTTTGAGTGACTCCAAATCCAGACCTCCATTTGGTTAATTTGGACATTCCATTGGTGTTTTTTTTTTTTTTTTTTTTTTTGTGGTCAGCACATTCAACTATGTAAAGAACAAAGTATTAAGAATATTTCATTCAGATCTAGGATGTGTTATTTTAGAGTGTGTGGGTTTTTTTTTTTTTTTTGAGCAGTGTAGTTGTACGTTAATTAGGATACAATAACACTTTCAGGATCACCTGTAATTGTGATAAGATCAGTTAACGGTGGTGTATTCAAGCCATTTTTATTATATACTACATATTTCTCAGAAAAGCCATTTAGATGTTTTCATAAACTGTTGTACATCGTATAGGTTGTATACAGGCCTTGTGCATTTTAGGATGTAATTATAGACTCTGAGAATTTGAGAAGCCATCTGAAGAGGCTTGTTCAGGTCAGCGTGTTGGTAGTCTCCAATATACAACCACAATTCCGAAATAGTTGGGACAAAGTGTAAATTGTGAATAAAATCAAAACGCAATGACTTTCAAATCACACCAGCCAGTATTTTATTCACAATAGAACAGAGATAACATAGCAAATGTTGAAACTGAGAAATCTTTCAATTTTATCCACAAAATGAGCTCATTTCAAATTTGATGGCTGCTGCAGGTCTCAGAAAAGTTGGGACATGGGCCTGTTTACCATGGTGTAGCATCCCCTCTTCTTTTTAACAGAGTGGAGGCATCTGGGCATTGAGGAGACAAGTTTCTTGAGTTTAGCCATTGGAATTTGATCCCACTCTTGTTTAAAACAGGCTTCCAGCTGCTGGAGAGTTTTGGGTGTCCTTTGACGGACTTTTCATTTAATTATGTGCCAAATGTTCTCAATCGATGAAAGATCAGGACTGCACGCAGGCCAGTTCAGCACACGGACTCTTCTACTACGAAGCCATGCTGTTGTAATAGCTGCAGTATGTGGTTTTGCATTGTCCTGCTGAAATACACAAGGCCTTCCCTGGAATAGATGTCCTCTGGAGGGGAGCATATGTTGCTCTAAAACCTTTATATACCTTTCAGCATTCATGGTGCTTTTTAAAACATGCAAGTGCCCCACACCATATGTACTAATGCATCCCCATACCATCAGAGATGCTGGCTTTTGAACTGAACGCTGATAACAGGAGGGGTGGTCTTTCTCCTCTTTAGCCCGGAGGACACGATGCCCATGATTTCCAACAAGAATGTCAAATTTGGACTCGTCTGACTGCAGGACACTTTGCCACTTTGCTACAGTCCATTTTAAATGAGCCTTGGCCCACAGAACACAGCGGCGCTTCTGGATCATGCTCAACAATGGCTTCCTTTTTGCATGATAGAGTTTTAGGTGGCATCTGTGGATGGCACGGCGGACTGTGTTTCCAGACAGTGGTTTTTTGAAGTATTCCTGGGCCCATTTAGTAATGTCAATGACAGAATCATGCCGATGAGTGATGCAGTGGGGTCTGAGGGCCCGAAGATCACGGGCATCCAGTAAAGGTCTTCGGCCTTGTCCCTTACGCACAGAGATTTTTCCAGTTTCTCTGAATCTTTTGATGATGTTATGCACTGTCGATGATGAGACCTTCAAAAGCCTTTTGCAATTTGACATTGAGGAACATTGTTTTTTAAGTATTCCACAATTTTTTTTACACAAGCCTTCACAGGTTGGAGAGTCTCTGGCCATCTTTACTTCTGAGAGACTCAGCCTCTCTAAGACATCCCTTTTATAGCCAATCATGTTACACACCTGATGCCAGTTAACTTAATTACTTGCTAAATGTTCTTTCAGCTGATTATCTTATATATTGCTTTTTCAGCCCTTTTATTGCCTGTGTCCCAAATTTTTGAGACCTGTTGCAGCCAGAAAACTTGAAATAAGCTCATTTTGTGGATGAAAATGTAAAATGTCTCAGTTTCAACATTTTGAAATGTTATCTATGTTCTATTTCTAAATAACATATTGGCTCATGTGATCTGAAAGTCATTGCATTTTGATTTTATTCACAGTTTACACTTTGTCCCAACTATTTTGGAATTGGGGTTGTAATATAGGATTGATGCCACTTGGGCACACATTCCAGCAGTTCTTTTTCCAGCTGGACACGTACAATAGTATGCAGTCACTGGGCCTTCAGATTCATTTACATCATGTTGTACCCATGCATTATACTTTGCCTGGCTCTTATGTCGTGACTGGATCTGACCACGAACGAGGTTATTGTCATGTTGATCGACCCAGATTTCATATTCGTCATCATTGCTTTGATGTTCGTCAACGTAACCGGGTGCTAGCTTGAGCTGATATGATGCACATGACAATATCTCCAGATAATCTAGATTGAGCTTTGGAAATGTGATACTGGATGCCTCTTGTTTGACTCAGTCCTTTTTCGCTCTTTTTACCCATGGTGGGATCGCCTTCAACTCTTTGTGCCAAGATGTTATTTTTTTTTCCTTGATATGCCAGCATTCTTTGTGCCATCTGTGTGTCTCTGGCAGCGCGCTCTGTATTGGTCACATGTATTGGCCCCCTTATTCCATTAAGACAAGCTGTAATTATTTAAACGAGATTACCAATAACGGGAACATAATAATTGGACAACATCCTTTCTTTAAAGAAACACCATTGTTTGAAATGACCATGATAGGACTCTACCACCCGTCGTGTTTTTGCACACAGCCGACCTGCATTGGCTTGAGAGAAATAAAGCTGAACCTTAACAGATGGCATAAATGATGGCATTTTGGCATCACAGCCCATGGAGGCTAAAACATCTAATACGTCTCGAAACCCATGATCAACTATGATGGTATCGTTGGCATGTAGCCAGTTCTTCACTGCCTCCAACTTGTCAAGTATTAATTTAGTTAATGATGCATCATTGACGCTACCATAGTAGTGACCCACAGTATCCAAGACATAACCATCTGGGAAAACAATGGACATGAACTTGAGATGGTTACATTTCTTCTGACCACCATAGGAAGACCTTTGGAACTGATGGTGTGAACTTTTATTGAGATAAATGTATGTACCGTCCAATATCAGTGCGGTATTATCACCATAAAAAGACATTAAAAGGTAAAAATTGTGTTATGAGTCCTGGCTTCATCGTGAGAAATATGTGAGATACCCAAATATTTTGGTACAACAGTATCGTTCAGAGCATTTATAACTTTTTGAAAGTGTCTTTTAGTGCGGACAAGGACAATAGACAATACAGACAGTTGATTCCAAGACAGATTGGTTTTCAACTTGGCCCAGAAGTACAGAAGAATATCTTCAGAAGATACACCGTCACACAGAGATATTTTACACTTGCAGAGGTCGTGGATACTGTCGAATTGACTACGTGTCCATCCCGTCCATGCATGACAATCAGAATCTGATAGATCAGAATATTGAAGTGAAGGAGAAGATTCTTTTTTGGAAAGTGCGTCAATGACCTCCAACAGATCATTTATGCCCTGGGAAGAAATACTGTCATCCAATTTTTCTTTCAAAGAAATTCTGCCTTCAGTTGACAGTATTGTATCAGGATGCAAGTGATTACCAATGAGATGTGATGCACAAACACGAGCATCAGGTGGGCACCACAGCCTATGTTTTGTGATCAGTGATTGTCGAGCTAGGTTTGGTATTGTGAAACATTGGTCATTGTATTGTTTACAGATGGAACACCTTCGATGTAATGATGTTCCATACATTAAATTATCAAAAGTTGGACAGGATACATTGAGAGGATTTCCTTGGATAAGGTCTTCCTCATCTGCCAAGATTTCCTAAAGAAACACTGTCTCTGTGTCATCAGTGTCATTGCTTGATGTAGTAACATCATCTGTTGAGTGATTGTCATTGTCTGTGTCTGGTTTTGGTCATTTTTTGACATATTTGAAACAACATTTGCTGCATATCTTGTCACTGTCTTGCATTGTCATCCCCTCATTCACCAACAGTGAGTATAGCCATTGATTTTGTTGTCCATTTTGGTTACAAGCACCCTTACTACAGTTTGCACTTTGAACCTCGTAGTGCAATTGTTTATCACACATTTCTTTGGCATAATTGTGTTTTGGCAATCCGAATGCACTCTATATATGATTTATAAAATGAATCACACGAAACAGCGGCAGTATGTAAAGCATGAGCATACAACAGGGGTAGTGAACCTTCTCCAGAAAGAGCCACTGTGGGTGCAGGCTTTCATACCAACCAAGCTGCTACACACCTGATTCTAATAATCACTCTGGAATGTTTGTTAAGGGCCTTGATTAGTGGAATCAGGTGTGTAGCAGCTTGGTTGGTATGAAAGCCTGCACCCACAGTGGCTCTTTCTGGAGAAGGTTCCCTACCCCTGGCATACAACAATGTTGAATGCTTTGTGGATCACAAAATCATTGAAGTGTGACCACAAGCGCAGACTACGCTTTGTTCAGTGGAGTAAAAACAAGGCCTGGGAGATATACACCTATACAATATACAACAGTTTATGAAAACATCTAAATGGCTTTTCTGAGAAATATGTAGTATATAATAAAAATGGCTTGAATACACCACCGTTAACTGATCTTATCACAATTACAGGTGATCCTGAAAGTGTTATATCCTAATAAATTAACATACAACTATATACTACATATAGTAACAATCTATGTTTGTCTAATCTTAAAAGGATAAATGTGTTTCAGTTGTAGTTATGATCCAGAATGATCCGGAAGGCCAATGTCTCATCAATCATGTACATTTACTCTATGACTCTTAATTTGGATAAGTATCTATAACAAGCATTCCATGTTTATTATTTAGTGACCTATTTTGACACCCAAAGGAGATAGTAATAATTTCTAAATACAGGGATGGTTCCAATTTTCGCAATCCGGATCCATGTTACCGGTTTCGCAATTTAACGACACTCGCACATTATTTAGCCAACTATATGAGGCAACTTTTGTGAAAATATCTTAGATGTGTTTGCATAGGAACCTGGTTGTTTTTCAAGATGAACTTTACATTTTGCATTCTTTTCATTTTGGTCAAGAAAGATGCATTTTTCAATGGAAAATTGTCTAAAACTTCTTCAGTTTTTCACTCATGTATTTACGTTTGGTACCAAAATGTCCATCATGTTGTTGTGTAGCTATTAAAAATCATCTGTTTTTTCAGAACAATCATTTATGGGTTTAAATATGGACTTTTCAAGGCCTTGTCCCACAAAAATCTTGAAATCACTAAATAGGTCACAGTTCACTTCCTGTATGCAAATTTCACATTTCAAATCTATTTTCTGGACAGTCCCACAAGTAGGTACATATAACCAGAAGATGGTTCAAATTGGGCCGTGGGCAAATTTTCCTATACCTAGCAAAACCTCCTTTGAATCATGTGGCTAGAGTGTTTGATGTCTAGCAGTGAATGGTATCTTAACTGTCGAAGAATGGAGACTGACAAAGATTTACGACAAAAACCGTCACCTCAAAAGTCATGCGTCATGAAACGGACATAAAAATGTAAAAATCACCACTGACAAACGGGTATTTGGTGCTGTTGGCAAGCCCCCATGACAAAACCCCTTCAAGTCCAAAGTACTGCACATTTATTTAAACAATGTTAACCCCTTTGCACAGAAGCCAAATCTGGCTATTTAGGTGTTACCTTATTTAAGGCTTTATAATTCAAGATTGCAGCTTCACAAACAGGTAAATTTTGGCTCAGTTGAGTCTAGACACTTGAAGCATTTAGACTCCCATCGTATTTCAGTTTATTTTTGTGGTGGGAATTTTATTATTTATTTATTTAATTTGTATTCCTGCAAGAAAACACTCAGAGACAGAGATGGTAAAAATAATGGATCCAGTTTACTGTATGCATACAGGTTCCCATTACATGTGAAGTCAAGAACAAGGACAGAGGAATTCCTCCTTTGCTTGGATATTTGTATGAGCACAACGCCCTACATGTACGCCCCTGCAGCAAATTTTCCCCAAAAGTTTATTATTCTTCCCTTATTATAAGCACACATTATTCATAATCCCTCCTTCAGGAACTGATTTATGCAGATGTACTGTATGTTCTCTCAGCATTCCATAGCTGAATGTTCGCATCCCACGTAGATCTGGCCCCGTCCTTATCAGCTCCGGTGGAGAGGAGACTCCTTGCCAGGCCTTTCAGCAGGAACTCTCTCCAGAGAATACATACAACTCAGAGAACAGCTTGGTCCCGTAGGACCCCTAGGTTCAGACAAAAGGGATACGTAATAAACACATCTCATGACGCTTCTACTTATGCACAAGCTAGATTACAAAGGTTAGCAATTGTCACGTCCTAGGGGCTATAATGAACAGGGGACTGGATGATTTGTTAAAGTTGTCTTACCTGTGTGTTGATTATAAATTCTCGGTCACGTCTTTTATAATGGATTAATTGGCGGCTAGACGCGATTAATTACGGGTGATCAGCTGCGGACATTCAGATTGGCTGGACTCCCTAATATTAGCTCGGGGTTGAGGGATGGAAGAAAGACGGGGGAGAGGGGCTGACTCACGTTAACACCAGTGTGAGCTCCGGTAGCATGGCCAATTGTTGGGGACTGCTGTATGGTCTGTGCTTCTGTGTCGTTTCTGTCTCTCTCCCTGTCTCTCACTTATCTTCTTCCTGGCGATTGTGCGTCCTGTTGCTGAAATGCTTATTCGGGAGCTGGCTGGCTGAAGCGGACGTGTTACAAATGAGGAGGAAAGGCTGATACCAAATCAATGAAGGCAACAAACCCGACTGGCCGAGGATCCGCGATGGTGCTGGAGGACTGTTGGCATGCGATGGCTAAAAATACAGCGCACTCAATCCTGTATAAAGGGAAGTGAACATACTTAGATCCATTGGCGTGCGTGAGTGTGTTTGCAACGTGTGAGCTTGCCACTGCGCCTCTGTTGCTCTTCCGCAGGCTGGCTCGGGTGGGCGGTTCCTTCCGTAACGTTGCTGGAGGCACTCCGCCAATCGGCAGTGGACTTGTGGTGTGGAGGCGTTGATGGGGCCTGGATGTTGGGGCACACCCCCTTGCAGGGGATTGGACTATGTGCCGCCAATCAATGGCAGGGGACGGTGAATGGATTCTTGATGAGGTTGAGCTTCTGAAACCATGTTGATGGGTTTTTTTCTTTCTTTTTTCCTTCTTAGCTATTTGTTGTTTGCGTTTCTTTTTTTTCTTGTGATTTATATATATATATATATATATATATATATATATCTATATATATATATATAATTTATTTATGTTTTTTTTTTTTTTTTTTTTTTTTTGGTGGTTTTGGGAGAGTGCAGCGTGTGGCTGTGGCCGAGCCAACTGCCCCCCTGGTTTAATGATTTGAATTTTCTTTTTGTCTATTGCCAATCTCAGGTGTGGGGTTAGCCTCCTTATAGGGGACGGTGTGAAGGTTGTGGCAGCGACTCTTTTTCACCTGTGTGGGTTGCCGTGCTCGCCTTATGCCTAGTGCTCTTGTGTGGGTTAATGATTTGTGTGCTGTATGCTGTGTAATTTTACCTGTGTGATTAGCCACTCTATATTGCTGTTGCCGTGTCTGTCTGCTGCTACATAGAGGGTATTAATGGTCTGTGAGGGGGGTTAACAATAAATATTGTAAACGCATTCTCAGTGCTCTGTGTTGCTTGGTCAAGGGGTCCTGAAGTGTCTGTGCAGGGAACAAACAGAAAATTGGGATTATATAGGGCTGCAAATCCCTCCCCCAAAACAAACCTTGGCCTCGGCCTTGACACAATCACGCAGACCCAGGTCACAACCTAGGTCAATCAAGGATAAGCAATTTATAACAAAATAAGCAATTAATGACCAAAATTCTCTCGCAATTTTCATGATTTTGGAAGAGAAAAAGGGGCTGCAAACACAAAAAAATCTTCATGAAAATTCAATATTGAAATCGCAAAAAAAAAAAAAAAAAAATTCTGAGAATTGAAAAACTGCTGGGTCTTAAAACTATAAATTTCTGGGATCATAAACTTCTTGACCACAAGTATAATCCATCTTTACCATTACATTCTAGATTACCCACTTGCGATAAGCCAAATTAGACAGCTATCCAGGTGGCTCCCCAAAGTCTGAGATCCCTCAAAATGGTGCACTGTCAAATCATAAAATAATCATATATTTAACACAAATTAACTTTTGAGGCATGAAATTCAATATGAACTAATGATTTTCTGGTTGAGTTTAGCATGAATTTATCAATATCAGTGCAGTTGAACATCAGTGGTCACCAATAACCTCTCCAAACACAAAACATGCATTTTCTCCATAATAAAGTTTGGAGTTATGTCCATTTTTCTTCAAAGTCCCCCAAGTCAGCGCACATACTCATTAAATAAACTGCTGATTAAACAGTCAGAACATTCACCCTGCAATGAAAAGCTAACAGTTTGCACTTCTGAGCTCACAACCTTATTTCAACACTTTCTACACCTTATAAGGAACAAGTAAAACTTACTAACTCAGTAATATCTGAATTCTGAAATATACCCTATTTTGACAGAACAGACATTCCACTTTCAGGATCAAATCAAACAATATATGCCTCCCTAGATTCAACAGAATGGTGCAATGAACGTACCAGGGGGTCTACAGAAGTGCGTGAGCTGCTTGCATTTGGAGAAACAAAAACCTCGGCATTCGATTTCTTTAAACTCGGTATAAATTCTAAAACAAAAAGCCACATTGAGCAAAATGCAAACAGAATAGAAGTATAACCTTTCTTTTTTGATTCCCTCCTCCAGAGACAGATGTATCGGGCAGAAGGAACCCTCCAGTCCTGTTTCATTCGGAATAATTCCCATTGACCATGTCCATACAACATTTGAATCCCGTAAAATGAAACTGAACACTTCAGGCTGGTTTTGGGTGTCTTTTTTTCTTTGAAATCACGTCACTTTCAGCTGCGCAACCATGCCCGACATTAGGAGAATACACCTACCTTACTTTTACGCTCAGCTTTGTATCCTATTCTTATTGTCCAATCGATGTATTTCAGTTATTGAGGAAAGTTTAAACACTGGGAATTGGATAAGAAACAAGTCAATCAATATATTGTTTCCAGAGAAAGCTTCACGAGAGCGTGAACTATAACTCTGCAGTTACGCAGAAGAGCCTGAGTGTATAATTGAGTGATTGGCTATCGACACCAGTACTTGGGTGGATATAAGGGAGCGCTGAATTTGTCAATGGAGGAATCTACGTGTTAATACATGGTAGGGAACTATGCATTTTTTGTATGTGATGACCGTAATTGACAGTAGAATGTGAGAGAATCAACACCATGTCGAATTTTTTGGTTCAGAAAACTGATTTTTCATAACCACTAATTTGAATGCCGTCGGCTCACTGTAGCTAAGGTGGTTGCTACAGAGGACAACGTTTTTTTCTGTCGCAAGAGATGATTTTTTTTAAACTACTAGATCGATACTATGGGCAAGGATCTTGACCAGTTTGCACATCAGGCTTAGCTGAGGAGTTTAGTTCATGCAACTCTTGAAAAACAGGGATTGGAATGAACTTCTCCATGTTCTAAATCGTGTTCCAGCTCGGCTTGCTTGTGAATATTCAATAACTGATCCGGGGGTGCCATCTATTGATCGAGTACTGTAACTGCGTGCTTAAATTTGCAGTTCCATGTCCACGAGCGTCTACATCTGCACAAAGGGGTAAATAACAAACAATAAAACAATATGAGCAAAACATTTTTCCAAATAAAATTAAGTATTTTCTATTTGTTAAATGTAATTATTATTGGCTGCTAAGCATTTTAATTTTAATACTCATTTTATATAAATTCACTTAGTGCCATGTGACACAGCTCTATGTACATACTTTTGTGTATTCATATAAACATAACATCACCTATACATAACATTTATTATTTTTCGCTCAACTCTTTTTTATTCAATATTCCATCAGAATATAACTTATACTTATCTCTGTTCATCAGTATATAACATACAGTATGCCCATCCTTTGCACCTGTGATCTGTATACATGTCTGTGAAGTCCACGTTTATTGCCTCATCTGTAGATAAGGTACTGTCTTACTTAGTACTTTACTAGTTTGCTCTCTCACTTAATGAAATTTTAAAAGCAACGGGCTGCAGAAATAAAGCTGTTTATAAAAATACTTAACATGTATTGTCTTTATCTCAATTCCAAAAAATATTGATAACATACATAATTAATGTTTGCAATTAATCTCGGATTTATCAAAATTAACAATGGATGTATCTGGCATTTTTTTTGTGATAGTGAATTTAAAAATTTTTATAAAGTGTCCACCATAATAAAGACTGGCAAAACTGAAGGCGGCATAAATAATGCTTATCTGTGGAAAAATAACATTGGGCCCAGGGTTGTAAAAAAGTGGAAGCCGGTCCACCCACTTGTTCAACACAGTGCATATCGCTGTCTATTTGTCCTTCCACTGTCTAGCAGCTCTTGATGCCCGGTCATCAAACCTGATGACCCTTGACAATATGTGAAAGCTCTCCAGAGACATTGTGGCTCTGAAAATTGCCCTCCCTGTCTCAGCATCCTAAAGACTTTTAGTCGACTCCCCTCTAGACCTATAGACACCTGCAAGGATGAGGATTGCATGCAAATGTATATTGTCCACCTCTGTCCACTGCTCCCCGAAAACACGTCTCCCCTCAAGGTTGGTAGGTTATATCCAGGATGATTTTCTGAACTGAGACAGGAACCAGCAGCTCAAAGGATGACTTGATGTCGTGGAGATGTGTCACTGCCATTCGTGTGGGCACTGGTACCATCCGTATTATGTTAGCAGCTGAGCGGGGAGGCTCTCTCATTGAAGATGAAGACCATTCAATCTGCCCACTGCAGGACAAAACGGCCATGGCTGCCTCTGGGCTCTTCCAGTGGCTGGCTGTGGGGCTCCTTTTGGTGTGTACTCTTGAGTCAAGCTCATCTTCCATTTCGCTTTCAGATACAGAGTGCTCATATTCTGAATCATCCTCCTCTTCTTAACTATGTGCTCCGCTCTCTTGTGGTGTTAACTCTGAGGGCCTCTGAGCAGTGGATCGTCTCATATTGCCGGTGGAGGATTGTAGTTGAAGTGATCTGTACACTGTGATGCTGTGAGTCATTTATCTGTTTTGCCCCTCCCCCAGAGTGCAGGCGTGAGGGGTATTGAGTGAGAAAATTTTAAATGTTGTAACACTGTGTAGGTTTCCACACTACAGAAGGTGAAGAATGAGGGAAAATAGGAGCGTGCGTGTGTGTGTGTGTAGGTGTGTGTGCATGTACGTCTCTCTCTCTACCTGTGTGTACGAATGGATGGAAGGGTAAGTGGCTGGGATGAGTGTAAGCCGGACATCATACTTGACGATCTCTCATCCCCAGTGAGAGAGCCTCCCCGCTCAGCTGCTAACATAATAAGAAGCTTTCACATATTGTCGAGGGTCATCAGGTTTGATCACCAGGCATCAAGACCTGCTAGATTTTTGGAGCCCCCGTATGTGTGTGTGTGTATGTGTGAGAGAGAGAGAGAGAGAGAGAACGAGTGAGTGTGTGTGTGTGCTCTCTCTCTCTGTGTCTGTGTCTCTGTGTGTATTCAATTGAATACAGGTCGAAAAGGATTTGCAAATCATTGTATTCTGTTTTTATTCACGTTTTACATAATGTCCCAACTTGAAACTGGGGCTTGTAAATCACAGGGGAAGTTGAGTTATTTTCTCATAGATTTCTATTGCATTGGACCTCTTTTTGCAACCACTGAAGTCGTCATCTGCTGGCCATTTAGTAGATTGCAATTTTAAGGCACTTCTGCGTTGGCCTCACTTTTCAGACCCGGTTGCTGCGTCCATCTTTTTATGCAGTCTATGTTTCAACCCCATGTTTAGAAGAATAATAATTATTGTTGTTAGAGAAATAGGAAGGACTCTGTTCGAATTTGTGGATTGAGGCTAGGCCAATCTGTCGGCTGAATTGGTATCTGCACATCGTGGGAGAGCATCCTAACGGTTTATGTGAGTGTGGGAGCCCTGAAACGTGAGGCATGTTTTCCTAGAATGTAGCAGGTATAGATGTGAAAGGGAATCTTTTTTAATAAGCCTTAGCAGATATAGGGGTTATTTCATTTTCCATAAATTCCTATTTTTGGCCAGAGTGAGAACCATCAATTGATAACGAAGCACTGATACAGCTCCTGCATGATACAAAGCTATACAACAGAGTATAGACGGCTGCACATATAGAATGAAGTAATCTGTAATCTTGACCTGTGGAGGGCAGTAATTCGCCGAGTTGTGTCCAAATTACTGGAAAGAGGAAGAAGAGGAAGAAGAACAGGTTTCTTTCCTGTTCAGCTCTTTCTCTTGCGACCCCAGTTGGTGCAACATTATTTGCCGATGATGGTGCCATATGGAAGCGGGGAAGAAATTTTGACCATCTCATTTCTCAAATTCAAAACGCTCTGGACCTGGTTGTTTAGTGGGCAAATAAGTGGGGATTTAGGATCTCCACTTCTAAGAGCTCAATTATGATCTTGGGGTTTAAAAGGCAAATTCCTAATTTTAATATTTGTTTGTTTGAGTGTCCTTTAGAAAGAGTTAAGGTCTTTAAATTCCTGGGTGTATGGATGGATGAAAGACTTACTTGGAAATGTAATATTGATAAAATCATTTATAATGTGAGAAAGTAATTGATATTCTTAGTTGTTTGGCTGGAAGTGACTGGGGAGCTGAGAGGGACACTGTTTATGATCTATCAACTTCAAGCTACTGTATGATTAGGTTAACTTTTGATTATGGGTATGTTATATTTGGGTCAGCTGCTAAGACTGTTTTGTACAAGTTAGACCAAGCTGAGGCCAAGGCCTTGGGAATCTTCTGAAGAGCTTTTAAAACCACACCCATTCCTGCATTACTGGTTGGAATGGGGGAATTGCCATTGGGAATAAGGAGACACAAACTGGGGTAAAATGGGTAAATTTATCCATTACTGGGTAAAGCTAAGCAGTTAAAAATACAGGTCTGCGGTCAAGTGTCTTTTGGAGGAATTTTGGGAGTTTATTGATGAGGAGATGGGGTCAATTTTTTTTCATCTTATAAAACAGCTAGCAGTTAACATTGGGCTGGTGCAATATGATGTGTGTGGACCTGTTAGGGCTCATGTCCCTCTCTGGCTCCTCCCTGATTTGAGGTTCATTTACCTCTGCTCCAAAGGAGTAAGAATATTTTGGGTAAAATATTTCTTTACAGATGGTTCTAAGGACTGTGTGTCTGGGAACACTAGATTAGGGGTTTATGTGGCCAACAATCAGTTTTATCAGGGCATCACATTTCAGATAATCTGTGTGTGTTTTTTTTGGCAATTTTATGGGCATTATTGTGGATGGAGCGCGTTACACCCCCGTCGTGTATGTTTTGTGTAGGTTCAGGGGCGCTCAGGGGTTGAGGATAATGAAATGGCTGACAAGCTGGCAAAAGAATCTCTCCTAGGAGAAAACATTGATTTGAACGCTCCACTTGGAAAGTGTGAAAACTTTCGCAATTGTAAGATAAAACTGGTGCGTCGGTGGCAGAAAGAGTGAACAGAAGACCGGAGTGGTCAACATTGTTTCTCTCAGCAGCCCTCGATTGAAAGCAAGAGGTGGAGTGTAACATTTGGGTGGAAGGATGATGTCGCCTTAACCAGACTGAGACTGGGATACTGCGGCCTTGCGAGCAGTTCAAGAGCCAATTTTTGAGAATTTCAGACAGTCAGAATTGTTGACCCCCCTGGGTTTGACTGATATTTTATTTCTGAGGTAGGTATGGTACCCAAACTTCAAATCCCGAACCGTTTCTCTATTGACCCCTTCTGGCCCGAGCTACAGCGACCGCTTTTTTGGGCCCTTATTGGCCGACTTAACAAAATTGCAAGTTTTCACCTCTCTAATTCTAAACTTCAAAGGTGTCCCAGGTCAAAGTATACTAACAGTGAGTCTATGGGCAAAGTAGAGTTCCATAATGTAGTTATTCACTTGGGCCATCCTTGAAGTTTGCCAATAGGGGGCGCACAAAATGCTCCCAGCCATTTTTTTCCCCAAAATTTTCCATGGATAGTCTTGAAGCTTAAATGATATCCCAGGATATTTTTTGCAGGGATCTTTAAGTTGAAAGGTACTTTATTTAAATCCGTTGTTATTTTGTTGGAACAACCCCTTGAAGTCTGAGAAAAAAGGGCCTAAAAAGGGTCACGGACCAAAAACTTGCCCATGTCCGACTTCATCATCACTAAGCAGGCTGACGATAACAGAATCATCAGCATACCTTATATAGAATCTGTCATCGTGGTGGCTAAAACAGTCATTTGTGTACAGAATGTATAAAAGAGCAGATAAAACACAGCCTTGAGGCGAACCGGTAGAAGAGGGTAGTAGGCTGGACAGTGTTCTGTAAACCCTGACTCGCTGTGATCTGTTTGTAGGAAAATCAAGGATCCAACCCACAAGACATGCATCAAAAGCAAGAAAATTAATTAGCTTATCTGCTAGAACACGAGGCTTGATCATGTCGAAGGCCGATGAAAAATCGACAAAAAGCAGCCTAGCATGATTTCGACTACCTTCGAAGTGCTTATAGACAAGGTTAAGTAGAGTGGCAGTAGCATTTTGTAGCTGGAGCAGCAGCTAATTCACTATTACAAAGAGAGGATAGACTACAGTACAGAGCACTGCGGGTATGTACAGGAGCAATGAGCAAACAAGACACCTCTAAAAATAAGGAGAGAAAAATTAGCTCTCACATACTGGGTCAAGCTTAACGTGAGCAAGAATGCCCTGCAGTAAGGACAATACAGAGCTGTTGGGAGTATTCTAGGCTCCAGAGAAAAGGGTGTGGATGGACACTGAATGAATGAGTTAAAACATATTGTATGAATGATGTTGAATTTGCTCAGCCCAGTCCAGTTAGTAGTGTTCCCCTATGGCTTTAGCCTGAGGTGAAAGTAGACATGAATATCCTCCTAGAGATGAAGAGAGAATGGTGAATGAATGAAATTGGAGTTAAAACAAGTCTATACCTGAGAAGCATGGTTTGAATTACAGGGGGGATTGGGGGGGTCTGACCCCCCTAATTAAGACTTCAACCCCCCCAAAAGGGGTAAAAACAACAGGTTGGGGGGGTTTAAAACATTTATCCATATTTTATCTGTCATCATAAATATTAAAATGCATTTCTTACATTCATGCCTGGAAGAATCCTGTAACAAGATTTCAGACACCCCTAAAGTGGGCCATACCATTTCTTAACCCTGACGTTTGCTGAACGTCTCGTCTTCACCAGAGCCACTGATATACTCACTCCCACTCCCATCATTGAGTCACATGTACGCAGGTATTGCGCGAAACGGTGAAGGCTAATGTAAGTAGCAATCTAGTGAAGTCCAAATGCACTTTACCTTCTTACCCTCAAAAGTTCCTGAATTGAATTATGTCAAGTGTCTACGGATGAATGCTAATGTGTATCTATGGATTGGCATTTCAATATAAAATGTGCTATCAAATAGCGGTCCGTCGGTGGTAATACCTCACCTTTCAGTGTTTAATTGCCTAAACATGGAATGTAGCTACTTAAGACAAATTAACAGCTTTTTAAAATTCTACTGCAATTGCGGTTGGAGCAAAAACCAGCATGCACAGTGGGTCGCCAGGACCAAGTTTGAGAACCACTGATATAAACAGTGGTGGAAGAAGTACTCAGATCCTTTACGCAAGCAAAAAATATCAGTACCATCATGTAAAAATATTTTAATACAGGTAAAAGTCCTGCATTTAAAATCCTTTTTCAGTAAAAGTATACTTTTACAGAAAATCTTACTGTGCCTGATATTAAATAAATGTAACATTGTTTTAAATACTAATGAGTAAAGGCATAAGCGGCATTCGATGTGGAGCTGAACTGCTTCGAAAGAGTCACAGAATAAATCAGAGGTCGTGAGGTGATGGATTGGGAAGAAAAGAAGAAAAAAATTCTGCTACATAAATTTGGATTAATTTTTCAGATTTTTTTTTTTGCATTTTTGTAATATAGGAGGGTTTTTTTACCTCTTTGAGCCTGAAGCAGTTATTTGAAACCCTGTGAAGGTAAATGTCTCCAGTTCCTTAAAACTGTATTTAATTACAGTTCTTGAGTAAATGTACGTAGTTACTTTCCACCACTGAATGTAGAGTTAATCTCATTTTAATAGCATTTTGGGTGACTGCGGTAGTTTAGTTAGTCTTTTACTTTTTTGACTTTTTTAGCTTTTATAATGGGCGTCACCTTTATTTTCACTCAGGAGCTGGTGTAATAGGTTATCTATGTATATCGTCATCTACAGACATGGTGTTAAACAAGCAAAATACTGTAAGGATTGTAAGACTTCAATTCACTGAAAAACATGCCTGTGTAGTACTGGGTTCCCTTTATGTCCTGAAGAAAAAGTAGACCCCCCCGATTGTCACTGTATAATTCGCACTCTGCTGAGAAGTAATTATATTAATTACCCCAGAATCTTTACAGATGGGTCTAAGAATACAAAGGAGAATGTGGGAATAGGTGTGTTCATTTCAGAATTTGAGATATATATATTTCCATAAGGCTCTCTGAATAGTTGTCGGTAAATACTGCAGAAATGGTGGCAGAAGTTAGTAGTTTACAGTGGGTGGAGTAGGTCAGGCCAGACAGGGTGGTGGTTTGCACAGACTCAATAGCTGTATTAAAAAGTTTACAGACAACAAAATCCATCTGAAGAAGATTTGCTCATGGACATCCAGCACAGTTTGTTCAGACTTCACAGTGGTGGTACTGATATACCGTTTTGTTGGTGCCAGCAGACGAGGGAGTGAAGGGAAATGAGGTGGCGGATAAGCTCTAGAAAAGAATATACCAGTTCCAATCCCTTATGGGATAGGTGAAGGAAAAGCAATAATAAAGGAAAAAGGAATGGAAATATGGCAGAAAAGGTGGGAGGAGAACCAGAAAGGAAGGGGGGTCAACAAAATACAAAAGTCAGGGATAACAAAGAACTACAGGGGAAAGAACAGAAGGGAGGAAATAATCTTAATGAGATTTGGGGTAGGCCATACTGAACTAAATAATATAATGTACATATTGGGGAAAAGGAATAGTGATAGGTGTGAGAGGTGTGGAGTTAAAGAAAATGTTGAACATGTTATTTTTCACTGTTAAAAGTATGCTGCCAAGCGAGACCGGTTGAGGGAGGAAGTTAGATCTGCAGGGCAAGAGTGGGGATACAGGCTGTTACAAACACATTCTTTATTTTCTTGAAGGATACAGATCTGATTGGCAGAGTTTGAGGTAAGTGACATGATGCTGCACATTCTTGGACAGTAGGGGGCGGTTTACACCAAGAACTTGTTTAAATACGCCACTAAAGTACTAAAGAGGAATAAGACGGGCACCGCAAAAATGGCCAGCATGAGAAAACGCAAGAGCTTTTTTGTGCTCTTTTTTTTAACAGTGACGCATTTAAACCTTTTTCAGTAGACTTCCAGAATACAAGAATGACTAATGAAAAGTCACATAATAGGAGTACTTTAATTTTTAGAGCCTTTTCACATGGCTTTGTGGTCCGGCCGATTACAATCTATATTCCACCATGCATTACCCTTACAGTTTTAACCCTGCCGATTTCTTTCTTCACAAATTTCCCGATCTCGTGTGCATCACTAAAAATTTCATTAGCACCCAGACCAACTGCCTTAATTGCAATAACTAAATGCCTCCTCTTCGCTTTCATTTTCTGTTCCTATTTTCCTTTTCTTCTTTACCGCAGTGGTTCTATGTTGTACACTACAGGCCAAAAGTTCGGGGCCACCCTCAGATTTTCAATGGTGCACCAAGTGCAATGTGACCCCTTGGTTTTGGGGAAGGCATTTATACAGCATGCCTTCTTGTTACGTAACATGATTTTATGTCACTAGGAAGTAAACAATGTTAACACAAAGGCATTGGAACTCAATTATAAAACATTGTGGTCAGTGATCAATCAGTCAAGACAGCTTTAAAATGTGGTCTGAGGTCTGGAATTCACCCAAAACCTATTGGCTTCCTATACTTTATGCACCGAAGTCATTTCAAGTGCAAAAAATAAGGAAAGAACAGTTGATGTGTGATTTTTTTAAAAATCTGAGGGTGGCCCCAAACTTTTGGCCTGTGGTGTATAACATTATACAGTACGATGTCACTTTAGCTTGCTAGCTAGGGAGCCAACAAGCTCGCTAGCGACTATGACCATATGAGTAACACAGTATACGCAAACTGCAGCCTTATTTTGTCGGCGTTTGTTATGACGCAAATTGACGCGCAGTGTGGGACGAAAGTCACGTGGGGGGACCAGAATTCCAGAATAGTGACGCATTAACGGTACGGAAAAAAATATCGCTTGCAGCACCCACCTCCTATAAAAGCCCGGTGCTGTTGTAGCTCATTTCCCCTTTTTCACTCGGCCTGGAAGATCAGTACTACAGCAAAATCCATTATCACTGTCTAGTGTCGCAGTTGTACCATGGCTAAAGTTTGTGTTTCTTGTGCCTTGTTTGTGCTGCCGTCAGACAAGCATGACTCCTGTTTCGCTTGTTGGGGCTAGTGGAGGCAGAAAACTGCGCAGCCTGTATCGCGCTCCCCGGGAGGAGCGCGAGCGGCGGCCGCAATTCGTGCGGGCCATACGCGCTCTCCAGGCTAACCCGGAGCAAGCCTAGGGGGCCGCGGCGTCTCGGACTAAACTCTGGGACGAGTACGGCGAGGAGGACGATCATCTTGTGTATGAAGAGGAGGACCCTACTACCCTCTTCCGGGAAGACGAGCAGTCTACCAAACACCGCTACCCCTATGATGACCTCCGGGGACTTTTTCAGTCTGCAGCGGAAAGGATGGGGATGCCGCAACCTCCTCAGCCCCCCTCCCAGGCGCAAGTGGAGGATTTTACTGTTGGCCTCCTGGTGCAATCGAGGTCCAAGCTACGTCGGAAAGGTTGTCTGCCTGAAGATGCCCCCGATCTCTGGCTAGGCGCAGCGGGATTGGGACAGTACCCTAGGAGCTAAGTCCCCGGCGGTTGCATATGCGCCATATGCAATAGTGGAGGATTGGGAGTGGGATAAGGGGGTGCCAGCAATTGAGGACGCAGCCGGGTCTGCCCCCTCCCCTCTGCCTCCCTTTGGCTAGGTGGTCGGCCACTGCTCCCGTCTGAGAGGGACAGGATGACAGCGAGCCTTTTTGACCACTGCTATGCCAGTGCTGCTCAGGTGGTAGCCACAGTCCTCTAGACAGCTACAGAGTCGCTGCCGCCATAGATTGTCGGAAGAACGTCCCTCCACATCTGCCAGTAGGCCTGCTCCAGCTGCCCCTCCGCCGCCTCCCCTCCGGCAGCAGAGCCGCATTCGAGGTACGGCGCCTGCTCGACCAACATCTAAGGGTTCAAGAAAGAAATGTCACACTTATTTAACCTCTCAGAGAGTTAAAGAGAGTTTTTGCACCTCACATTCTGACACACCAGTTGTTTCAGATGTTAGCATGTCTGGTCAGGACAGGCACACTACCTGGGAAGGCGGGGATAACCTCCATTCTTCCCCAGATCAGGTGGGTAAGAGAAACACGGTACACGAGTCCCATGCTTCCGCGTCCTCAAAACATAGCGAATCTGCACATTAAGGGTTCGTCGGCTAATAGCCTGTTTATGCGGCATTGGCTAGCAGTTCACCGCTGGAGTCTACATGGCATCACCCATGGAGATGATACATGTGCAAACCGTTCAAGGGTTTTCAATGTGAATAACTTCCCGACGGGGCGTTTTCGTTTCGAAAATGTAATGTCTCTTTGACCTGTCTGGGTTCAATCCCTGCGACAAAACGAACTAAAACTGAGTTATCAAATTTTAGAAAGCATCCTAGCTGGTCTCGTTAGCTTAGTTGGTGATCGCCATTGCAATTCATCCATTTCCAGTGAAGACCGAAATGAGAATCAGAGGACTTCCGCTTCCTCTACTAGCTTGATGGCTCAGACACAGAATGGCAATCAAAACATTGCGATAGCTGGGGCTGTTTCTCGGCGAGCTAGCTCATAGCATGTCAAAATGGATGTCTTGTTACCTAAAACAATGAGGGTATCAGCATTATATGAGCCCTGCTCCCCTTCTAGTTCCTCAGGGCGAGGCGCCTGAGTAAACTGAGGGGTAACATCCAATATTTTGGAGCAGAAGCTTCTGTGGCTACGTCTGATACAGAACATAGACCCCGGATGCAGAATTCTATGGCTAGCATTGCTCAAGGAAGCTATGTTGCCGTGTCAGATATCAGACCCGGTGAGCAGTGCAACACCAGCCACACTCTTCGCGTTGGTGAACTCCCTAAAATTGTTAATGCTTCTGAATATGAGCAACTAAGAGAGGTTGTGCTAGATTCAGAATCCGCCTGTTCCCTGCCCTCTAAGGTGAGCGAAGCACCATGTGAAGAGTTAGGGGAGGCAGCAGAGTCATTATTACTGTTATCCTCTCGACCCTTTCGGCCGGGGTCCCCCGGTCAAGTCCTTCCTGGGAGGGAGGAACGACGCGGGTGGGCCCGTATGAGCTATGCCTGTGGAGCTGATGGCTTTGCCGCTAAC
This sequence comes from Gymnothorax javanicus, assembly GCA_029692085.1. Lineage (NCBI taxonomy): Eukaryota > Metazoa > Chordata > Actinopteri > Anguilliformes > Muraenidae > Gymnothorax > Gymnothorax javanicus. The sequence goes on from CM056197.1 coordinate 139,562,003, forward strand.
AGATCGCTACCAAGCGTGGGGGAAATTATGCTCCCCTCTTCCGAATTGGCTGGACAGAACATTGCAGAAAGGGTATGCATTACAGTTCCCTCGCCGACCTCCTCCATTCAGGGACATTGTGCAGACTTAGCTTACAAACCCCGTAGAGAGGAGGGTGTTGAAGGAAAAGATAAACTCGCTTCTCCGTAAAATAGCCATAACAGCAGTTCCCCAAGCGGAAGCTCGAGTGGGTTTTTACTCCCCATATTTTCAAATTCCCAAGAAATCGGGAGGTGTGAGACCCATTCGAGATCTATGCGTTCTGAATGCAGATGATTCAGAATGTTAACAGACAGAAATCTACTGGATTGCATCCAACCAGGGGATTGGATGACTTCCATAGATCAGACGGATGCTTATTTTCACATCCCAATTCTTCCGCACCACCAGAAATTTCTACGTTTTGCGATTAAAGGCCAGATTTTCCAGTTCTGTCGCCTTCCATTCAGATACTCTCCAGCACCACAAACCTTCTCCATATGTGTGGAGACCGGGGTAACACCGCTCAGGAAGATGGGGGTAAAAATTTTGACCTACTTGGACAATTGGTTAATTCTTGCCCTCTCTAAACAGCTAGCAAAGGCCCACACGAGCTTAGGCATTCAACATGTATATCAACTGGGCTTTGCTATCAATACCAACAAGAGTGCTCTATTCTCAGATTATGACCGCACAGCCATCTATTGAACGGGCGAAGGCTATCCTGCACCTAACCCGACAGGTAATGCATGTGGTCTTTGTGCCAGCAAGGACGATCATTGGGATGATGGCTGCAGCGCATTCAGTGGTGCGTCTGGGGCTGCTGCACATGAGAAAATGTCAGCAATGGTTCTTACGCCTTCGTCTAGACCCAAAGCAGGACCTGCAGCTCTGCGTCCATGAGAGGCATATGGCAGGGACCCCGGCGCCACATCAATCTCTTGGAACTCACTGCGGTTCGGAAAGTGTTGCACCACTTTTACCCCGCAGCGGGTAGGGAAGCATGTGTTGGTGAGACCAGACAGCACCACAACGGTAGCTTATCTCAACAGACAAGGGGTCGTCTGGTCAGTGGCGCTTCACAACATGACGGCATGCATTTAAACATGGGCAGATTGCCATCTATCTTCCCTAAGGGCCCAGCATGTTCCCAGAGCACTCAACACTCGGGCAGACAGGTTACCAGGGGGCCCCTACCCAAGGGGGACTGGGGCCTCTCGCCGGAGATGACCCAACAAAGCTGGAAATGGTTCGGTCATCCGGTGGTAAATCTATTTCCGAACAGAGAGAATGCACTATGCCCTCGCTGGTTCTCCCTGACACGGACAGAGTATCCACCACTGGGGGGGACGCATTGGACTATCCAATCTGGCCGGAAAGCGTACTGTATGCCTTCCCACCTCAACACATGATAATGCAGCTGCTCCACACAGTCAGGACGCAGCACCTGTCAGAAATTATTGTGGCTCCGGGAGCCAAGTGGTTTCCGGACCTGGCCCAGTGGCAGGCCCATGGCCGATACCAAACCTACCAATAGCCTTAGTGCAAGCTAAGGGCACTGCCCTCTGCCATACTGTGCTGGGACCACCGCTCATGGTCCGGAAGTTGAAAGGGTAAGATTGAGTGAGTTGGGTCTGCCTGATCCGGTTGTGACCACAATTCAAAACGCATGCGCCCCGTCCACATCCAAGGCTTATGCAGGCCGCTGGCAGATGTTTGCTAACTGGTGCAGGACCAAAAATATTAAACCAAGCTCGTGCCCTGTGCAAGATATTTTGGAATTTCTGCAGGGGCTGTTTGAAAGTGGGTGCGCAACATCCACCCAAGGAGCATTTGCAGCAGCGATTACAGCAGGTCACAGTGGTCCAAGCTGCTTCACAGCTAGAAGCCACCCTCTAACAAAGCAATTTCTGTGGGGAGTCCACAGGTTGAGACCCCCTAGTCAACACCTGGTTCCTCAGTGGGATCTTGAGAAGGTACTGAATGGTCTTGCAGGTCCGCCGTTTGAGCTGTTGGACCAGACAAACCTGCATTTACTGTCGATTAAAACGGCCCTCCTGTTGGCTTTAGCATCAGCAAAGAGGGGGAGTGAGTTAGGCGCTCTTTCCATTCACTCCTCTTGCAGACCTTCAATGTGGACAAGAGCTCGGTAGATCTTTGTCCGAATCTGTTCTTCCATCCTAAGGTCATCACACCCTCTTTTAAATCTACTGCCATCCACCTCAAGGCTTTTTTCCTACCACCTCGTGCCAACGAGGAGGAGGAACGCCTTCACAAACTGTGCCCAATCTGTGCGCTCTGTCTCTACTTAGAGTGCAAGAAGGAAATCAGCGAAGAGGATCAGCGGTTTGTGTGTTATGATGGTTGGGCTCAGGGTGCTCCTCTGTCATCACAGCACCTGGCACATTGGATCTGTGATCAGTGTTGGGGGTAACTAATTACAAAGTAACTAATTACTGTAATAAGATTACATGTATCGTAACGCAGTAATGTAACGCACTGCTCTGATAACTTAAGTAATAGGATTACAGTTACAAACAAATAAATTATCTAGTTACTGGCATTACTTAAAATTTTTCAACTATCGGCAGGATGGGAGGCCAGAAAAACGTCTTCTTAGTCTTCCCTTGAGTATATTGGTGATTGAGAACAAGGACAGAAAAACAAATCAAATGTCCTTCTTCATGCATGTTTATGCCAGTACTTGTACTTGACTCACTTTTCTGTGAAGTGCTGTTTGGGCTGATTGTTACAACTTTGGTGTTGGCTCTGCTGTATTAAAGAGCATGAAAGAGAGATCTTGTGTGTGTCCTCCTTACTAAAATAAAGATTTGTGCTGATCTGAGCATATGCCAGGTTTTAATATGATTTGGTTAATTAATTAACTTATGGTGAATTTCAGATGATGGTGCTGAGTAATCCAAAAGTAATGTAACTAGTAGTGTAACTATTTACTTTCAGCAGTGGGTAATTAAGTAAAGTAAGGGACTACCTTTTTAAAAAGTAACTAGTAATGTGTAATGCATTACTTTTTAGAGTAACTACCCCAACACTGTCTGTGAAACAATCCGTACGGCTTATCTAGCGACGGGCTGCGTCGCCCCGGAAGGTTTGGGAGCGCACTCTACCCGGGGCATTGCGTCCTCTACAGCATTGTTCAGAGGAATCTCGGTGGAGGAGATTTGCAGAGCAGCCTCTTGGTCGTCTGCTTCGACTTCTGCGCAGTCTTATCTCAGGGACATGACGACTAGCGCAGTCTCTCATTCGGTTTTCGGGACCCAATCTGTCCAAAACCAACTGAGGTTGCTGGTTTTCTGATTTTTTTGCCATCGCGAACAAGTGCAAGACCCTCAGGTGGGCAGTGCTTGCTATAGTCGTGGTTGGGGCATGCTATGGTTTTCCATGGAACCCTTGCGGTCTGGGACCAGCTGGGGGTACATCCATCCCTAACGGCCTTCGCCTTAGGTGTAAACCTATAGCGAAGCCCATTAGAGGGCAAAGCATGTACAACATAGAAATAGGAGTTCCCTGGATGTAACTCCAGTTCTATGAGTACGTGCGCTACCCTCTAACAACCTGCCCAGCTGGCCCAGATGTGTTGCTGAGTTTCAAAGGGGAAATGAGCAGCAACAGCACCAGGCTTTGACAGGAGGTGGGTGCTGCTACCTCCTCCTACGGAGCAGATGAGTGCAATCATCTTTCTCAGGAAACGAGGCGGAGCCTTGGAGGAGTAAACCAATAGCGAACCCCGTTAGAGGGCTGCGCACGTACTCATAGAACTAGAGTTACATCCAGGCAACTACTATTTCTCAAACTCGGACCTGGTGGACCACTGTGCGTGCTGCTTGCAACGACAAATGCTACCTAGGAATTTTAATGAGGGTAATTTCTCTTCATCACCCTTTCAAGCAGCATTGTCAAAAATCTCTAGTATAGATGCATAGAATGCATGACTGAAATTTGAAAACAATCTGATGCGCAGTTTTCGAGAAATTGGTCGGACATTTGCAGTGGTAAAATTTCTAAGTTCGAAATATGGAAAACAAAAGTACTTGTTGAAAAAATTATCATATTTTCATGAAACTTGGCTCTGCACCTCTGCATGAAGTATAGAATGCATGACTGAAATTTGTAAACAATCTGATGAGTGGTTTTTGGGAAATCGGTTGGAAAAACTGGTGCGGATGGCAGGCAAGATAGAAGGGCGGAATTCCTTGGTATATACTATATACCCCTTTTCCGTCAGGGGTGTAAGATGAGGCTTTCATTCATTCATTCATTCATTCATTTCATGGCAGGCATTGCTATTTCTTGCGTAATGCGAAGTCAGAGGGTAAATCAATGAAATCAGAATTAGAATCAGCTTTATTGGCCAAAATAGTTGGGACAAAGTGTAAATTGTGAATAAAATCAAAATGCAATGACTTTCAAATCACACCAGCCAGAATTTTATTCACAGTAGAACGAGATAATATAGCAAATGTTGAAACTGATAAATTTTACAATTTTATCCACAAAATGAGCTCATTTGTTGCATGGAAATGTAAACTGTCTCAGTTTCAACTTTTGCTATGTTATCTCTGTTCTACTGTGAATAAAATACTGCCTGGTGTGATCTGAAAGTCATTGCGTTTTGATTTCATTCACAATTTAAACTTTGTCCCAAGTATTTCGGAATTGGGGTTTTATAATGATGGCGTCGGTCGGAGCCCTGACATCAGACCAATCGGCCCACGCTCTCAGTCAGAAACTGGGATCTCAGGCAGAAACTGATGCGGGGCGTGGGCGGCCGCTGTGGCTGCAATCAGTGGCTAATCAGTCATAAACTTGTTCAAATAACGTGCATAGGTGGTCGGGGACACCAGACAACACCTACAACAAAATAACAATAACTAAGAGACAGAAACACTGCAATCATCATAAAAAACTCCCGGGGCTCAGGCTAGGGGAACCTAGGACCCAAAATAAAATAAAAGAAGAACTGTCAAGCAGCCTGTCCACCAGCCTACAAGTGGCATCTTCCATTGGTAAGTGATCAATTACCTACTTGAGACTCTTATTCTATCTGTTAGTTAAGTATTATGGCAATAGCAAGTCAGTCGGGTTGAGTTTGGTACACTTTGACGGGTTTCTGACTTAGTCGCAGTTTCTGACTTGGATTCGGTTTCTGACCGATATACTAATATTTTGAGCTAATAGACACCTGTTCTGGCTTGGTATTGCCTAGGCTACATACTTTTAGCCATAAGGAGTGTTTCGAGGAGATTTTTGAGTTTTGATAGAGGTTTTTATAACATTTTTTCAGGTATTTGCAGACCAGAATTTCGTTTTTTCAGCAGCGAAGGGATCCCGAGGGGAAAAAAAAAATCACTGTAGGGTTTCTAATTTCAGGTGATGTACCTCTGGACATCACTTTTATAAAATTATAACACTGATTGGAGGCTTAAATAACTTTATTATCACTAGTTATAGGTCTCTGGATGGATTTTCGGCAAACAGTAGGTTTTCGTGTTTCTGACTTAGACGAGCAAGGGTATAGGGAAACGCGTATAACTCACCAAATATTCCATCAATGACCATGATATTTGGTATTCAAAGAGTAGACATATACCTTTATCACATACAATTACCACTGAGAGCATAGGGTTGCCTTTATTAATTTTACACATTGTGTCAGAGAGCAGTTTGCACTCGCACAGCAATTTTGCGGCTGCACGCAAAACGTACCCCAACTTCAGGGCCATGGCAGGGTTGACAATCTCAACAGCATAATACCTATATGGGTCAATCCATGCAAAAGAGTACATAAGTGTGACGCAGACATGGTATTTTAGAACATGCCCCATGATAACCATTTTTTGGGTTCAGGTAGTTCAATTAACGTACTATTCAGTGAAATAGAAGACAAGATAATGCCACTGTTTGGAAAGTCGTTATTTCGCTTGATGTGTGACCTTATGAAAATCGTCACTTACATGACATTGACAAGTAAGTCCTCCCAAAAATCCACAAAATTATGAAAAGAAAGAGATTCTGTTGTTTTTCAGTAAGTAAATACTTTTTTCTAAAGGACATGGTTCAAACATTTGCAAAATACAACTTGAAGATCTAGAAAATATAGTTGACGCTTGCTGCCCTGAGCTGGCCTTGGGTCACACTCGGTTAAGATTCTTTTTTTTACAAAACAGACCCTCATTGTTGTACCAATACATATTTTTTATGCTATTGATGGCAAGGAGCATCTATTTTCAATGATAAATACAAGCCAGCTTTGGTTATATAATAATAGACTAGGTGAATGTCACATGCGTGATGAAAATGTTAGACGGAAAAACGTCACTTACGTGATAAATGTCACTTCCGTGATGTAACTCTTGACGATATGTTCCTGGTTTGATTTGAACTTTACATACATCAGAACTGTCCTTAAACAGTTGTAATCTCCTAAACCCTTTAATTTGTATTGCATTATGTACCTCTTGTTATGATATGCAAGGATTGTTGACACAAAATAATCAGTGTTTATTTCTATACTTGCAACAATAAAACGGTTGATTATGAGAAGTCCATAATCACGATTGCGCACTGCGTGGACAATTTGAGTGAATCGAGCAATATGCTAACTACCCTGAACCTGGATATAGCGTTTGCGATACAACCACCAAAAAAGTACAGAACACGCAATCAACCTGTCAAAGGCCGAAGGAACACCGAAAATGAAAATACTTGGAACGATCGTGACCGTTGACAGCCGTGAAGTGATGTCTATCGTCATGTTTGAAAATCGGTCAAAACATACACAACGCTAGTGCATCCACTTTTAGGATGCAAAACAACGAGGGTAACGCGCTAAAGTTTGCTTGATATTCCCACTAATGCTACGTCAGAAGGTTACGTCGTGCCTCTATATGATAATCCACAAAAGACTGCTTGTTTGCACGAACGTAATTCTTAGAACGAACGTGATTTGTGGAAATGAGTTGACGGAAAAACTAACCTGAGTTGGCGGGACGCCATCCTGCTGCTTCCTGCTTTATCCTCAGATCCAACGACTGGATAGCATCGAAAACAAGAACTGAGACCTCGGCGCTGATGTAGATGTTGAAATATGGAAATTATGGTCGGTGAAAGCCGTTCATGAACGTTACGTGACAGTTGACGGAATTTCCGCATTGAAATTATAATGAGCTCCTCTAAATCGCCAGTTGTATTGACAAGTGGGGGATGAACAGAATTTATTACATTGACAACTGAAGATCACAACCGGGGTCTAAGTTCGTTTATTCAAACATTGTTTGAGCACAAAAAAAAATCAGAGTCAGAGTTCAGGCACTTGTTTGACGGAATTCATCACGAAAGTGACACTGGGAACTTTGTTTTTAAATATAAAAAATAAGCTTTTTTATTTTTGAAAACAAGTCTGAGAGTGGTTAATCATATGCTGAAGATATGATTAGTTGCTGCATGCAAATACTACAGCCTTTTGAATATTCTCAGGAAAGCTTCAAAAATACAATGCAGAAAATGTCAGAAAATGGCGTTTGAAAATCCACCAATTTTTCACACATTTTCAAGTGCTGTAAAAATACTAAGGAACAGAGCATATTGAAACTATAAAAGTTATCTCCCCTAGTGATGTACTTTTTGGCAATATATAAATATTCCACGTATCACATACTGTTATTGCACACAATTGAGCTTGTTTCACAAGGCAATCAAATACACATTTGCATGGATGGACCCATATACTATTTTTCCATCAGCTATACTATCCTTCTATACATATCAGGGCATTTTGAGAAGATATAGGTATATCCACGCATGTATGCGGCTTTAGAATATATACATGTCTTGAAACTAAGGCAGAAACCCGGCCCAAAAAATGAGTTGAAGGACCCAACTTTGACCAGGTACCACAAAAAATGAAAAAACATCATATCAAGACGGCTTTGGAATATGATCCCACAACACCTATAGATTAAAAAACCACTAATAGCTAAGCTCTATGGGTACTTTCATTATTTTTCAGTACCTGGGGGGGGTTGGCACACATTTCGTGAGTCTGGCCCATATACAGTACTTCTGTATTAGTAGTCCAATCGTAGGGTGTGCAGAATTAAAAATAGTGCAAACATGCGTATGAGGTGATTGTTGTGCAGTGGTTCTTCTGACAGTCTGTGACTGTTAAGAGTTCATCAGAGACAGCCTGGGGAAAGAAACTGTCTCTGTGTTGGGAGGTTTTGGCAAACAGTGCTCTGTAACGCCTACCAGAGGGGAGGAGTTTGAACAGTCCGTGTCCGGGATGTGAGGCGTCTGCAGAGATGTTTGCTGCCCGTTTCCTGACCCTGGACCGGTACAAGTCCTGGATGGAGGGAAGGTCAGCACCCATGATCCTCTCTGCAGACCTAATTGTCCGTTGCAGTCTGGTCCTGTCCCGTTTAGAGGCCGATCCAAACCAGACAGTGACAGAGGTGCAGAGGACAGACTGGATGATGGCAGTGTAAAAGGTAGTCAGCAGCTCCTGTGGCGGGTTAAACTTCCTGAGCTGTCACAGGAAGTACAGCCTCTGCTGGGCCTTCATCCAGACAGTGTCTATGTGGAAGTCCACTTCAGGTTCTGAGAGAGAGTGGGTCCCAGAAACCTAAAGGTATCCACAGTAGACACTGTGTTGTTGAGAATGATGGGGGGGAGTGTCGGGGGGCTTCTCCGAAAGTCCACTGTCATCTACACTGTCTTGAGCGGGTGAAGATCCAGGTGGTTCTGACTACACCAGCGAACCAGCTGTTCCACCTCTCATCTGTAAGCAGACTCGTCACCGTCCCGGATCAGACCAATGACAGTGGCGTCGCCTGCAAACTTCAGGAGTTTCACAGAAGGGTCCCCTGAGGTGCAGTCATTTGTGTAGAAGGAGAAGAGCAGCGGGGAGAGGACGCACCCCTGGGGGGCGCCAGTGCTGATGGACCGGATGCTCGACGTGATGTCCCCCAGCCTCACCTGCTGCTGCCTGTCAGTCAGGAAGCTGGTGATGCACTGACAGGTGGAGGCAGGCACTGTGAGCTGAGGCAGCACACTGTGAGCTGAGGCAGGCACTGTGAGCAACTAATTAAGAGAAATTAACGGCGTAATAGAATTCTGGGACTGCAGCTGTGGTTGCAATGAACACCTGCATACCCAGTCAAGGCCGTGGGAAGTATGGGTGCTGCTGAGGGTGCCGTTATCAACAAAATCCTCAGCTAAAAGCCACGTTTGGCTCGTCTTATCTGCTGGGGAGTCGCAGCCCATAGCACCAGGTACATAATTTCTGTTATACGCCACCGCTGATTGTGATTGCAGTAACAGAGATCGGCTTGTGCAGCAAAATAAGTATTGTGCATACTTGGGTCTAGTTTTTGTATGTGAGGTGTTTTAGGATCTCCAGTGTCACATTGTGCCAGATATGATCTCATCTGTAGAGTGGGCAGCTACTCCATCAGGCATCTAATAAAATTTTTTTTATTTCGATGTGATGCATTTTTGTTCATTGTTATCTACATTATGCAATGCATAATCTTTTTGTTGTTTACTGGCAATTTCAGAATCATTGTAGGCTGTGTACTTTGCGAGAGGATTCAAGTAAGAAAAAGAAGTTGAATTACAAACAGCCCACCATCCATTAGTACGAAATGTAGGTTTAGAATACGGGAGAGGCTGCGGGAAAAAAATCTAACTAATAATAAAAAATCAGTTTTATAAAGCGCTTTTCTGGGCACTCAAAGACGCTCCACAATGGATACATTAGTCATTCACCCACGGTGGTAAACTACGTTTTGTAGCCACAGTTGCCCTAGGGCAGGCTGACGGAAGCGTGGCTGCCAGTATCCGCCTACGGCCCCTCCGACCACCACCAAACATTCGCATACATCAGTGTGAGTGACACTGGAGGCAAGGTGGGTGAAATGTCTTCCCCAAGGACACAACGACACATGACTCGGACAGAGCGGGATTTGAACCGTCAACCCATAGGTTATTGGACAACCTGCTCTACCTCCCGAGCCACGGTCGCCCCAATTTGCCTAAACTTGCGAATGTTGCAATTTTCTTAAATCACCCGCACCAGCGATTTAAGATAAAATCTGCTCGAAGTGGTTATTGCATGACGAGACTCATTGTGTTCTCCTGACAATCTCGCAAAATATTTAAGATCCAGGTAAATTGAATTTAAGACCATTTAAATTACTTTCATATGCATTTAAATTGCCTGCGAGCACCCAAATGCGTATCGGCCGAAGTAATACGAACAGCTGCGGATAGCCCCCGCGACGGCTATTTGTAAATGCAGCTCCCAGCACAGCACAGCACATTTTACCCGCCCTCAATCAAGCGCTCTCCTGCCTTCGACAACCACATCTATCAACCTATTTCTACAGTTTTCCCTGGAGTTTAGTGACGCTTCATCTCTGCGTGGTTACTATTGGCTAAGCCATCTGTCTCTTACCTGTTCAGGTGTTTTTGTCCCCACCCTTCATAATCGGTGCAGCAGGACAAATCGCTGGATAAGTTGTAGCTGGAAAAGTCTGAATTGGAACATTTCCCCGGGGATGAGTGCCCTCGCACTTCTTTCTCTCGTCCTGTGTGTCATTCACAGGGAGGACGCAGGTAAATTAGAACGAATGAACACGGCCTATTGAAGAAAATTCTGTTTACATAATCGTATAATATTGACAGAGAAGAGCGAACCTTTTCGTATGCTCTAATGACTGAAATTTGTGCGCATTTCGCGGAATTAAAAAAAAAAAAACTGAATATTGTCCAAATTATGTAGATTAAAAATCGGTCACAGGCTAATTAAAAAGCATGGATTCAGTAAATTGTGGACTGCACTGAAGACCAGTTTCGTGCGGCCTAACTTGGACGTGTGTGCGGCCCAACTTGGACATTTTGGAATGGTACTTGCTAGCTCGCCGTTTGTCAACTGGTCTGATCATGGAGCTTTATTCCTACATTTATCCCATAAGTGAAGAGACATCGGTGTGATACAACCATAAATGTAGCCTACACATAGAACATTGCTGATGGGTTACGCGTTAAGGTTCCAGTATCTTTGGCTCAATAGGCCTATCTCACATTCTCACATTTCCGGGTTTCGAAAACCGATAGGGGTTGGCTTTGTTGTTCCGATTAGCATCTGTAGCTGTTGTAAGTGGACACGGCTTGTCGGCATGGAGCCTAAATGCCTTCTTTCACTGCACTAATGTGGTTATAATTGTTTCTTAAAAGTTCGGCGGATAAGTGATGCAAGTTACTTTTCGAGCATTACGATGGTTAATGATGGTAAAATACAGATTGTGGTGGCTAACAGGTAGCAGCTACATAGCCAAGTCACTAGTAACTTTGATCCGGGCAGGGCTAATACTGCGGTCCAGTCTAATTAATCTGCTGAAAAACTACAACCATCTATACTTTCCTTCATAATTTCTTTATTTCGTAGTATTACCGAAAAAAAGAATTGGTAAGCGAATTTTCAGAATGTTTTCAGAAGATTAAGTTAGCCCTACCCCTTTGATCCCACTTAATTTATTGGAACATTTTAACCTCGGATGTCGTTAAGTTTTTCGGATTTAGTTTGTTTTATTTTCTTTTGAAACTGACCGTTATTTGTTTGTCTACTGTATCGTTTGATCCTGTGAAACGTCTATTGCTGGCTGTCCGTTTAACCTGCGTTTGTTTACATTAACGTTTCCTGTCAGAATGTCCATTATGCAGCTGTGGGAGACCTTGGTAGCTATGCCGTGTCTGGTTTGTTGCCTGCGAAAGGAGAGTGCGCCGGCTTGGCTAAACTTACCGATAACTAACTAACTTCACAACAACTGGCAGAACTTGGAGAGCTGTAGTAAGCTTGGCCGGGTAACATCGCCAGCATTTTGTCTTTCATCTTCAGTTGTGAAACCTGGCTTTACTTAGCTACGGCTTATGCAGCTTATATATTCTGACAAATGAGTTTCTGTGTTTCTGTTTGCCATCGTATAACTGCCTAGTCTATAACATTGTAGGCGGCGAGGTGTTCTTAAGAGCCAGGGCTGGAATTCAATTCAATACTTAGTCTAAGTAAAACTTAAGCGTTTATCTTAGCCAAGTAAAAAACTAAGTCCTCTTCGAGATGCGTCTCACACATTTGCTTAGTCAGCCAATATCTAAGTAAATTACTTGGCCAAAATTATACACTGAAAGCATCCCGTGGCGTAGAAATGCAGGGCTGTACACACGGTGGTGGAGCTAGAACTGGGTGTAGGGGGGGCACAGACACGTCCCTTTATGACAACAATTAGTCCTGGCTAGTTCTCAATCACTTTCCTTCATTGACTCGTTTTCCAATTATCGTAATTGGCAATTGAAGACAGGGTTTCTCTCCATATGCGATCTAACGATGAAATAATGGGCTGAATTCAGAACGGAAACATAATGTACTTTTTAATAGGACTATGTGTTACGAAAGAGAATCTGCTCTGAAATTTCTCACTACCTTTTCTGCACATCTGGTGATTTAACTTGCGCTTCATGATCGTTTAAATTCGTCATTTAAAAACCAAAGTGTATATTTTTTTGCCATGAACCGTTTACATTTCTTCGGCTATTTGGCCGTGGCTTCCGGTGCACGTGCGCAGTTGTATTATTTTTTGGGCTTGCTCATAGAAATCAATGGATAGTAGTTAATAGTTGTAACTTCGCCATTTAGTTAGCTAGCTCGCATTTACATAAATGTAGCTAGCTAAGTCTGCATAAAGGCTCTCTTGCTAGCCAGCTAATGTAATATTTCATGCATTTAAGTCAACTTTAAAATGTGTAAAGCTATTATTATGCAAACTAACTTGGCTGGAGTTGCACTGCGAGCATTTAGCTCACTAGCTGGCATTACTATGCACTTAATATAAAGGTTGCCGGCTAACGTTGACTAAGAAACCAGCGAAGTAGCTTGCACGCTTGGCTAGCAAGCTAATTTACATGCTCAGCTACCTATTTGCTGTACATATGGGTGTTTCTGCAGAAAAGGACACAATTACGGTGAAGACGGTCCACCCATTTTTTGACAGTGGAACTGAGCTTTCCTATTCATTTGGGGGTTATAAATATTGGGCATGATATTCGCAATTTGGGGCAACTTTTAAAGGGACACTCATTCCAATGACCTTGACATCCAAGGTCAGAGTATGATGCAAATGTTCATACCGTAATCATTCAAAATTGAGCCAACAGAAAATTAAGTTGAAAATCAAACAATTTTCACTGATGACTCAGACTTGCCACCACCTTCTTTAGTATTTCAAGTTACATTAGAAAAACTATTGGTTCAGGAAAAATGGGATTAACCCTTTCCCCTCAACCAAAAGCAGGTGTCCTTTAAGTTTGGTTTTCCCTGTCTTTACCGTAATCAGTCAGCTATTTTAGTTCTACAGCTGTCCACCAGACGTCAATCCTGCCCTAAAACAAATACGACAACAACAAGAACAACAACAACACCTCAAAAAAGGAGGCCATTTTGAAACCTTTTGGGTGTGGTGGCTGAGTGCCAAGGCTCAGGTAGTATTCGAATTTTTACTTGTGACACAAATTAAATGTCTTTGCCGTAATCATGAAACTATGTTTTAGTAGGTACTTCTTTGTGAGGTTATGCTTGATTAGAAACCTTCACAGAGAGATAGGAAATAAGGGAAACTTCAGCCCTCACATTGGTTGCAAATTTCCATGGGGCTGCATTATATGTCTTTACCAGCGTTTTTACCGTAATCAACTGCTCTGCCAAGGTATCCGGTGTTGTACATGTAAGTGGAAAAAAATCCTGGAATGTGGAAATTTCTTATCGGAGTCCAACATGATGGTCTTGTGACAAAAAGGTTTTCAAATTTGAACTTGGCTTCTAAAACTAAAAATCTACTTACAGTGCATACTGCAGTTACATACATATGACTGTAGTCCTGATGATACTGCTGTTTTCCATGTTAAAATTTTTGTGTTTTGAGTTTGCATTTATTCAAAATAAACTTTTTATGCAGAATATTGATTCACTTGTGTATTCACTGTCTTGACACATGCATTAATTGTGAAGGGTGAAATATTTGATGCTTTGGTAAAATGGACCATTTTGGAACATATAAATTACTGGTACTTTACAGTATAGAAAAATTATGCGGGGGCATGTTGGAATATACTTAATTTGCCATTTGGGCCCTACCCCCAAAATAACACAGTCTGCAAAAATTCCTCACCCTTTACAGCCAGTGCATGTTCGGACTGCAGAGGTGGAGACATGCCTTCTCACACTCAGACTAGAGTTAACAATGAACCTTTCAATGCCTTTGAAATGTTTGAATGACCAAAAGATTCATGTTGGAAGTATGATGCTCCTTTCTTCAGTGCAATTTGCCAAAAACACTGATTACGGTAAAGAGGTATGTCACTTCATCTTTACCGTAATTGTTGATTATGGTAAAGACATCTGACCATCTTCGTTTGTTGAAAAAAAAATGAAACCAGCCATAACCCAGCTTTGCCATTTTACTGACTAGTACTTTACAAGGCCCATTTGAAGAATAAAAAGTGGAATCCCAGAGAAAATTTTTGGTGGACATGTCTTTACCGTAATCATGCCCTTTTCTGTAGAAACGCCCATATAAATCAATAAAAAACAGTGAATCGCAATTACAGTATTTCGTCTTAGCTGTGTAGTTAGGTCAGTTATGCATTGACGAGGCTGATTAGTTGTTTGCCAGCTACCGCGTTCTTACACTAACGTTGGCCAAAGATAGGCCACTGATTTCTGTGTTTAACTCCAAAAATGATACAACTGCGCATGTGTACCAGAGGTCACGGCCAAATAGTCGAAGAAATATAAGTTCACGGCAAAATATCCACTACAATTTATTAATTTCTCCATTAAAAGCTTATTAATCAATTTAGTTGCGCCAAGTCATTAAATATATGCTACTTAGCATTAGCTAACCGCAGCATTAACCACATTATACGCTGTGGCTTCCTTAAGCTGTCGGGGTCTGACCACATAATGTATAAAACTATGGACGAAGCCACCGTCACCTCACCCATTGGTTTCAGACTTCCATTTGCGAGGCCTTGATTTAAGCATTTTCAATGACTCTGAGACAAAACTAGACTGCGCAAATCCCCCTCTCTCATGGTAAGATGGCTGTAACATCCGGTCATGGCAAAACTGAGCATTTGGTGCTGTTACCAATTCGGATGCGTATGACAGGGCTGCCAACTCTCACACATTCGGCGTGAGATTTGGTGGCATATTCACGTTCCCGTGCCGTAGTCAGCAATTATTCAATCAACGCAATGCATGTGTTTCACGATCGTTCAAATTGTTTCAATGAAATAAGAACATTTGAAACGTTTTTATGAAATTCCATTGCTTTCAACCCCCGAGTAAAGAAAAGTGTGAGGAGTCAGGAGTCATAATTGATTTCCATATTACTAGTGGTGAAATCCACCGTAACGCATGTGAAACTGATTCCATGCTCAAGGACTTCAATTCCGCTGAGAATCTCTTACAAACGCGCTGACTGAATAATTGCTGACTTACAGCACGGGAACATGAACATGGATTAGCACCTCCAGCTCTGCGTTGTAGAGGTTAGTTCCTCTTAAGCTGTTGGCTCTGAAAATGGTGCAGAATGTGCAGAAATGCCTTTTATATTCTCTCTTAAACCGTCGTTTTACAGCCATTTATGGATAAGTATTTTGGTTTTTTAATTAATGTCTGGGCTGAGGGGTATTCAGCAACGCGTTATGTTTAATGACTTATTTTCCTGATTTTGATCATATGTGTTATATCCTGAAGGTTTTGACTGATAATTTTGTCCTTATTTGATGAAGCGCCCTATAGCAACATTATTAGCCCGCTTGGCCTTTAGGCCAATGAGGCTTATGCTGTGGTTAGATGCCTTTGTGGTGGTCTGTCGTGCATCTGAAATTTTTGCCTTGTCAGCACTCTAACGCCTTCAGTTTTTCACGAATCCTTTTCATATTTTATATGCATGTGTATACATATATACAGGGTGTATCAGAAAAAATGATACTCTCTGAAAAATCATCATAAAATTAACATGTATAATAGTGCTGTTAATGTGGGCGTAAACCTTGGTAGAGGGGGTCATTCTGCTTCGAATGATACCAGTATCTTGGTTTATGCCTCATGCTCCAGTGAGCACGGACGCTTTGAATTTAGCAAAATTCAAGTCTTTTGCGCCCGGGAATGCGAGGGTTAAAATTGGATTTGTCACATTAAATTAAAAGTTTAGACAGGGTTTTACCAGTATGCCCAGGCTTTATTTAAATAATTAACCCTTTCACCCCCTAACCTCGGCACAAAATGATTTCTTTTATGAGTGGATCGTAACCAAAGGGTTAACACATGCAATTGAAGTGGCCGTGAACAAGTGAATCAAGCTAACAAGCATCATTCAGTGGGTATGTCATTTAATTATTCCAGCTGATACCATCGACCTGCTCAGATTTCGCTTATGTTGTCATTTTTCGCTGGATGCTGCGCTGCGTCCTGCCCGCTGATAGAAACGACCTGCTCAGGTTTCGCTTATTTCGTCATTTTTACTGGCATATTTGGAGACAAACTTTTCTGCTTTAATTGCATTTAATGTAATTTCCGTCTTAATTGTGCTGTAGCCTACTACAGTCCAGCCGTGAACGCCATAGATAAAAAAAAAAAAAGTGCCCGTTTTAGGTAAAACAAAATCCAAATAACGAATTCCAAATTAATGAATCCCAATAAACAGGGCGCAAGAGAAAGCGTCTCAGTGACCGCCACCTTTCAGCAGATACTGAGTCTTCACTCCGGTGATGAATTGACTTGGACACGTGATGTTTTTATGGAAACGCCAAAGCAACGTGATGTCATCATAGAGGTGCATGTGATGACATCATAATGGTGCATTGTTCATTATAAAACCGAAGTTACATAAAAAATAAAATTTAAACTTGGGCTGAAAATTGGGCACCATGTGGGTTGAATCTAGAACCCGTGGATCCCCGCGGGAAAAGTACTAGTTTTGTTTATATATATAATATATATATATTCATTCCTAGATTTATTTAAGGGGAGGAGAAACCCAAAAATTATGGTTTTTTCACAATTTTTTATCAAAATTTTAATTTTGGTCTTAATTAAAAGTTTAATCATTCATAATTGAGAGCAGGTGGATGCGTTATGCGTTTAGGGGGCAGAGAAGGCCAACCTAGACTCTGAAAAAGCCAAAAGAAAGAGCAAATCACTTCAATCTGCTCAAGAACAGGACAATCAGAGGGAGCAGGAGGGAGAAGTTTATGCTTCAGGGGCATTTTAATGTTCTCAGTTGACTGTTACAATGATTTGTAGGTGTACTTTGACTTTAACCTGGATTTTCTCAAAACCTGATTTTTGCCCCGATTGCAATCATTTAAGGCACTATATCTCGCTTATTTGTGGAGCTTTTCTCATGAAATTTTGACAGAAGTCTGTGTACATATCAGGAAGTCTACTGAACTAAAAGTTTTGGTTCAGCACTTTGGGTCTGTGAGTTATGGTGATTTATATTTCATATCGAGGGGGCGAAAAATGGCAAAATCCTCTTTTACCCCACTAAATCTCTAGAATTATGTGTAAATGCTCTATTCTAGTTCAGAAGAAGGTGTAAAGATAACTAAATCTAATTAAAAAAACCTGATTCAAATATCTTGCTTCAGTCCTGAGATATAAGTAAAGAAATAATGGTGAAATCGGGGTGGCGGCCATCTTGAATCACATGACCTAATTATGCAAATTAGGTCAAATCATATTTTGTGTATTTCAAGTCATATACTGTCAATACACCAAGTATGAATGATTTCTATCCAAAAATGACAATTTTTTTCCAAAAGGTTTCTCCTCCCCTTAAGTTGCTGTTGCAGTACTGTTTTTATACTGTTCTATTGAAATGCCTTTTTTATTTAAAAATATTATGGATGCACTTTCTTTCTTTTTTTTTAAATAATTATCCCAAGATTTATTTAGTTAAATTGCATTTGCACTACTGTTTTTTTTTTTTTTTTTTCTGTTCTATTTAAAAATAAATGGCTCGAATTTGCGGTATTTATTCATGTTTTACAGAGGGTTTAACCTGAGCCAGGCCCCTACCACAATGATTATCATATCACAGTCATGCAGGCAAAGTATATATATATTTTTTTATAACATACTGGTATCGGATCGGTACTTGGGATTGGTCGATACCCACAGCACAAGTATCGGAATCGGTATCGAGAGGGAAAAAATGGTATTGGAACATCTCTAATAAGAAAGGAAAGAGGGCCCTGAGCAAAAGTTGGGAACCCTTTTGGATTATTCTGTGTTACCAAGATGATTACTAAGGCCCAGACCCAGGTGACTTACTCGTTAGGGCTTCAATGAGTCAGGTGAATATAATTCCAGGGTTGAACTGTAAATTCTGAAGTAACTCCATGCCTTCTAAAGTATCTGACTGTGGTGGCTGTTCTGTCTGGTGTTAAAAACAATGTGTTTCTCTAACCAGTTGTCCAAGGATGTCAAAATCAAGAGAATTCACTTCCACCAACAAGGAGAGGGCTACAAAAAACTCTCGCAACGTTTCAAACTAACCATTTCTACTGTCCGAAACATCGTAAGAAAATGAAAAATAAATGGAACAATTGAAGTCAAGGCAAGATCTGGAAGACCAAGAAAAATTTCTGATAGCATTGCCTGAGATCTGGTGAGAAATGCTCAGAAGAACCCACACATCACTGCAAAAGAGCCGCAAAACGGAATAGCAGACACAGGTCTAGTTGTTCACAGGACAACAATACAGCGTACCTTAAACAACAAAGACCTACATGGCAGAGTTCCAAGAAAGAAGCCTTTCCTACGACCTCAACACAAAATTAAGTGTCTGAAGTATGCAAAAGAAAACCTTGAAAAACCTCAAGCCTATTGGAACAATGTGCTTTGGACTGACGAAACCAAAATTGAACTTTTTGACCACAACCAAAGAAGGTATTGTTGTGGTTTTCATTCAGACATATTTTCATATCATGAGGTTCCCCCATCCCCATGCAATTGGAGAGAGACAGATTCTTCAGACAATTAGGCTTTACTGTGGCATATTGATAAATATAAAGCCAAGTTCTTTTTGCTTAAGAAGAACTCGGCTTTATATTTATCAATATGCTTCAATAAAGTCTGAAGAATCTGTCTCTCTCCAATTGCTTGAGGATGGGGGAACCTCATGATATGAAAATATGTCTGATTGAAAACCACAACAAATTTGGCGAGCCAGCGGCAGGAGTCGACAAAGGTTGGATACATTTGTAAGGGTGGGCGGTCTCCCGGTGCTCGGAGATGGTGCAAGGAGCACACACACACACACCCTAAGATGCCAGCAAACTAAGGATAAGGTGAGCAATTTAATTTGCTTTAATTATCTTGCTCAGATAGATAAGTGGGGGTGTTGTTTTGTGTTGTCCCGGCCCTGATCTGGAGCACTGGAGACAAGTGACCTTTCGGCTCAAAGAATCTAGACACAAAATTGGGGTGATTAAGAGGAGAGGGACAGAATCTGCAGAATTGATATGTAACTACTAACCACTAACAATGCATTTGCAACAAGTTACTGTGAGTAATTGTGTGAAACTCGGAGCGCGTTCTGTAACTGGTTTGGCGTATGACTGTTTGTTATATGTGAGGCCTGTGCTGGGACCCTAAAGGGAGGGAATAAACCTGCAGGCCTCCCCGCTTGAGATTGGGATACGGCCTGGATGACCTAGAGAGGTACTGGGATACGGCCTGGATGACCTAGAGAGGTACTGGGATACAGCCTGGATGACCTAGAGAGGTACTGGGATACGGCCTGGATGACCTAGAGAGGTACTGGGATACGGCCTGGATGACCTAGAGAGGTACTGGGATACGGCCTGGATGACCTAGAGAGGTACTGGGATACGGCCTGGATGACCTAAGAGAGGTACTGGGATACGGCCTGGATGACCTAGAGAGGTACTGGGATACGGCCTGGATGACCTAGAGCGGTACTGGGATACGGCCTGGATGACCTAGAGAGGTACTGGGATACGGCCTGGATGACCTAGAGAGGTACTGGGATACGGCCTGGATGACCTAGAGAGGTACTGGGATACGGCCTGGATGATCTAGAGAGGTACTGGGATACGGCCTGGATGACCTAGAGAGGTACTGGGATCCGGCCTGGATGACCTAGAGAGGTACTGGGATCCGGCCTGGATGACCTAGAGAGGTACTGGGATACGGCCTGGATGACCTAGAGAGGTACTGGGATCCGTTTTTGCAGTGTTGTCTGTCTTGTTGTTTATTATTTTTACAAAAGGGTGCGCAGCACATTTGGCGTATGGAGCTAGCCGATTAATGGGTCTGTGAGGACATTGACTGGAAGTAAGGTTTGCTGGGTCCTAAGGGTGGACTGACTGGTAGTAAGGATTGCGAGGTCCCGTACAGACGTTTTTGACAGGAAGTTTGTATTGTAGGGTACGGCGCCCTTTTGAATGAGTGTAGACTAGATGTGGATGTGAACAGTGGTTTTGTTGCGTATTGCATTAGTTGGGAGTGTTAAGAGTGCACTAAATATAAATAAATAACCCCTAGTTTACATGCAATAAGTTAAAATTATTATTAATGGTCATTACTATTTGGCAGATTAAAAGAAGTAGTAAATTGCATGTATTAAAAGATTATTTGGCATTATTTTGATCGGTGTACTATCATTGAATAGGTGAGAAAAAAACAATTTGGCCGAAAAATGAAATTTGGATTGAAAAATAAACAATGATGATTACAGCAAAGCTGGTAGATAGAGGGAAAAAAGGAAAAAAAGAAGGGGGGAAAAGGCAACTTCCTATGTTTGGGAAAAAAAAAAACCACAAAAAAAAGGCAAATGGACATAAACAAGAAATATCATTGATTTGACAACTAGATGGTTATACACTAAACATAACACTGGTTTAGGAATGCGTAACAAAACACGATCTGTCTAAAAGGAAGAGGAGAAATTGCATAAGCGGGTTTATAATATAAACTGTTTACTGAGCATAGTGAGCAGTGTAACTGGTAAAATAAACATGTTGCAATTGATACGTGGGGGAAAATAATTTGGCTAAAGTAATAAAATTTAAATTAATAGATAAATAACAATGGCAACGCCTGTGGAGGAATTAAGGGAGCAATTTCCTACCTTTGAGAATGATATTAAAAAAAATGTTAAATAAGTGGGAAAAAACTAAAAAAAAAAAAAAAAAAAACAGACTAACAAAGTGGCCAGAGGAGGGGAAACTTGATCTACAATATGTGAAAAAAATGATGGGTATAATAACAAATTATGCATCGCAAAAAAAGGGTTGGGGGGGGGAAAGAAAAAATGAGCTGGCAATTCTGGAACTGTTTCAAGAAAGGGGAATCCTAAAAATGTAAGATCAGGATAAATATTTTGCAAAGCAAAGTGAAGCTGTGTCTCAGTCAAAGCCATCTGAAAAGTTTACTGACAATGAATTGTTTAACCCACCGCCGTATGCCCCCCCATATTCAGAAGCAGAGGGAGAGACAGCAGCTGAAAATACCTGTAGCCAATAATGTACAGTAACATCAGATTTGGAAAATTCAATTGTATGGCGAGAAACTGAATTGCATTGTACAATGATATTTGACCCCATTCAGGACCCAGAATTAGAAAAAAAAGTGGGCACTTAATATTGATTTGGAACAAGATATTCAATCAGCAGTACTTCTTATAGGACAGGAGGGAGCAGCACTTAAAGAAGAGAAAACAGACTGGGTTAGGGAATGGTTTGGGCTGGGTTAGGGAATGGTTTGGGCTGGGTTAGGGAATGGTTTGGGCTGGGTTAGGGAATGGTTTGGGCTGGGTTAGGGAATGGTTTGGGCTGGGTCAGGGAATGGTTTGGGCTGGGTTAGGGAATGGTTTGGGCTGGGTTAGGGAATGGTTTGGGCTGGGTTAGGGAATGGTTTGGGCTGGGTCAGGGAATGGTTTGGGCTGGGTTAGGGAATGGTTTGGGCTGGGTTAGGGAATGGTTTGGGCTGGGTTAGGGAATGGTTTGGGCTGGGTTAGGGAATGGTTTGGACTGAAAGAGGCAGCACCTCATGTAACACTTAAAGTAAGTCTGAGTTATCAGCCTATAGGGATCTAGGAACGATGGTAAAGAGGGCTGAAGTAATGCAATTTTTTCAGTCTAATAATCCATTAATTTGGTATTCAGAGGATCAAACAATGATTAAAATTATGATTAATTGTGAATTGATAGGGAAAATAAAGCAAGTGAGAACTCCTATTAAACTCCTTGAATGTAAACTTGGAAAACAAATTGAGACAACATTAGACCAATATCCCAAACAACTGTGATCTCAACATGATACAGATGTGGCAGAATGCTATCAGCAAATCCGGTTGATATTTGGCTGAAACCAGTGTGTCGAGGCTCTTATACACCACAATATCCTTTAAAAACAAGTAGTATAGAGAGAATCAGGAGTTTAGCCATTTTAATGGCTGTGGAGATGCAAGGCATTGTTCAGCATTGTTATAAGGAGTGAACAGAATAGTTATTCCTTATGAAACCGAATAAAAGTCCCGGCATTGTGATTTTAAAAGGTGACTGAAAGTGTTCCCGA
This sequence comes from Gymnothorax javanicus, assembly GCA_029692085.1. Lineage (NCBI taxonomy): Eukaryota > Metazoa > Chordata > Actinopteri > Anguilliformes > Muraenidae > Gymnothorax > Gymnothorax javanicus. The sequence continues at coordinate 139,584,708 of CM056197.1, forward strand.
CCAAAAAAATTCATTGACTGAGTATTGAATGATCTTTTCTGTTTTTGAACAGGAACTAAGAGTCAACCAGTGACGGCCTACAATTCAAGGAAACGAATTAACTAATTAACTCTCTCAGATTTTTTTACTTTTACAGGAAAAGATCCAAGCGAGAGGAAAAGCAGCAAAATTATGATTTGAGTTTTCGTCTGCTGTATGCATTGTATGTTGTATGCATCTAACTCATTCCCTGAAACTTTTCCACAGAGGACTCCCTGCAGAAGATAAATGAAAATAATCTTGACTGAAAGTGATAAGCTGGCCAGCTGGGGTAGGGAGGGGATTTGGAACTTTAAAGTTTACCTTCTAAAATAAATTTGGGGAATTCCAATTCGGAGTATTAATACAAGACTAAATTCCAAAGGTGGACCACCATATAATTGAAAAAGTCAACTAATGAAGTGATCACATAGTATTTTTCTTTCACTTCTAAATTTGTTTTTGATTAGGCGGACAAAGTCTTTTCCTTCTGACTAACAGGGACAGCAACTTGAATCTTCTGTGTTCAAATAACAGAAACTGAGCTGACTAAATTTGGAATGATTATTCACCTTTACGTGCTGGGATCCCAATGAAAAACTGTATCACAGTTGAATATTTACCCATGTTTTTGAATTAAAAAAAAAAAAAAAAAAACTGCAAATTGTAACACACGGTCTAAAGCAACTCCACCCGGTTCTGCTGAGGATATGGGAGTTGTCATGGCTGGGGCTAATAAGCCCTGACTGTGCATCTCCTCCATGCGCTCAGCGGAACCCTAGATTGAGGTGAGTTGCTAAATCAAAATTAATTAAAAAAAACACTTTGAAAAGATATGATTGTTACTGTCCCATTTTTACCCAGAATATGCCGAAACACAAAATTATGAGTACACTGCCCAAAAAAAAATTGATTTAAAATTGACAGGAGCTCAGTAGCAAGGATGAGCAATTTGGGAATTATGAATTTTTAAATAATATTAATTTATCAGGGTGGCACATGCACTGTGACAACTCATTGTATTCCAAATAATTAAGGTGACATTAATGATTTTGCAAAGCACATTCAGACCGAGGGGACGAAAATACACAAGACAAATTTCTTGAATTGGGACTTATTCAGCTGGTTAAAGAAGAATCTCAGAACTGCAATTCCATCAACTCTGCTTATCTGTTTCAAATTGTTATTAATGAGTTGTAACTTTGACTGTTTCATCTATTATTCCCACAAAACTGCAGCAATAGCCCCAATTCAACTGGAATGATTTCATAACTGTCCCATTATGAGGGGTGAGGAAACCTACCCCCTCATGAGTACAGAGCTCACTGCAGAGCACCTGAGTGTGTGTTGTGACTCACTCCAGAGATGGGTAAGATCTCCTATCGAGGAGACAACCTAAGGCAGGGGTGAGTCGACCCCCAGGTGACACTGTACTGTATTTTGGCATGAAGTCATAAAGTAGCAATTGTTGAAATCAAAGTCTTTTGGGAGATTATTATTATGGGCTATTGCATGGAGGCCTTATTGTAAGTCCTTGGAAAGGCCTGGATGAAACTGTTTTTAAAATGTTCTGACACAAAAGTGTCTGCGTAGTCTTTGCAGCAAAAGTAAATATTATAAAATCTGGTACATCTAAGACGTAAAGTGAAATTATGCAGGTGCAGATGACCCTCGTTCTGTATGTGCCGAGTGGATCTGCATGTGCATGTGTCCGTGTCTGTGCCTGTGTTTGTATTTTATTTTCTCACTCCAGTGACGGGTGGGTGGCAGTTTAGCGTACCAGCCGGTCAAGGCCCGCTCCTTCCTGGAGCCTCCCTGAAGTTTTGAACAAATATACTGAGACAGTGATTCCAGTCATGAAGGCTCATTCACCAAAACAATCAGATGGAAAAATCGCAAATTAATGTTGAATATTGGCTTGGACTTTGGACTAACTTTGGACTGATTACCTGCAATAAGCAAAATGACTGGATTCAAGAGGGACATTAAACTTGGACTTTATTTACCAGAGCAATGAAAGGCCTTGAGAAACCTGGTCACAAAAACAATTGGAGTCACATGCTGGCGTACAAGACAGACTGTTTTTACTCTAAGTGTTACAGTCGGAAACAAAGGACCAACAAATGATTTTATGTTCGGACTCATAAGAAATTAACTTGTGTGTAGTATGGGAGTCATAGACCAGGGGTAGACAATGCAGTGCCATTTTTCGACCATGATTAATGTGAGGCCATGATTGGGATGGCCTCAACGGAAGGAATGTTGAAGATTAGATTTCAATATTTCTCATCCTATTTATCAGTGGATCAATTGCCATGTTGAATAACCATAATCAATAATCATAATCAATAACCATATTATGTAAGCAGCAGTATCTCACACACATAACATAACACACACACGCACACATAACATATCACACACACATACAAGTAGTTCACACACGTAGGGAGGGGATGAGCAGTGCACACAGACACATACACACAAAACACACACAAGCAGTTCACACACACGAGCAGTGCACACACACATGTACATGCAGCACACGTACACATGCACACACACACAGACAAGCAATTCAATTCACACATGCATGAGCAGCTCACACACGCATAAGCAGCAGGCTTCTGTAGCTTTGATTAGTAAGCAGGCTTCTGTTTAGTTGATTCAAAAACATAATCAGATGATGCATTTGATTTCTGTAGCTTTGATCAATATTTGTTCAGTAAAATCATAAGTTGTTCCTGAAAACATAATCAATTAAATCATTTATGTATCCACTTGTATCCTGTTCCTTTGTCTGTATTTTTCCTCTCTTGACTGTAATTTTCCGCTCCTTTTAGAGATGTGCATCCTTATCTTTGCTTTGAAGTTCCGAGGGTTAGCTGGCAGTGTTTTGATTTGCCTGTCCTGTTGTAGCGTGAGAATGAGAAGGCGGAAATACCATATTTGGAAGATATTTCCTGTGATGAAGGTGTAAAAACTGGGTGTGAAAAGTAAGATGTCAGTTCTTGCGCAAAAGGAACTCTGCTTTATATTTTTCAATATGCCTCAATAAAGTCTGAAGAATCTGTCTCTCTCCAATTGCTTGGGGATGGGGGAACCTCATGATATGAAAATATGTCTGGATGAAAACCACAACAGTATGTTTGGAGAAAAAAGGGTGAAGCATCTGGAGAAGAACACGTTGCCAACTGTTAAGCATGGAGGTGGATCCATTATGCTTTGGGGTTGTGTAGCAGCTGGGGGCACAGGCAATATTATGCGGGTGGAAGGAAGAATGGATTTCACCAAATATCAAGAAATTCTAGAGCAGGGGTCTCCAACCCTCTTCATGGAGAGCTACCACCCTGAAGGTTTTCACTCCAACCAAAGCAAAGCACTCCTCATCTCCCTGTTGGAGATCCTGATGAGCTGCTAATGAGCTGAATCAGGTGTGCAGAATTAGGGGAAAAGCCAAAACCTTCAGGATGGCAGCTCTCCAGGAACAGGATTGGAGACCCCTGTTCTAGAGGCTAATGTTCAAAGCTCAGTCCAGAAATTGAAGTTGAAGAGACGTTGGGTATTCCAGCAAGACAATGACCCGAAGCGTACCTCAAAATCCACCATGAAGTACCTCCAGGAAAGACGGATGAAGGTTTTGGAATGGCCATCACAGTCCCCAGACTTGAATATTATTGAAAATCTGTGGAGAGACCTCAAACATGCCGTGCATGCAAGAAGGCCGAAGAATATTTCAGAGCTAGAGGTGTTCTGTCAGGAAGAATGGGGGGAAAGACAAGAATTGAAAGACTCAGCTGGTTACAGGAAGCGTTTGCAAGCTGTTATAGCTGCCCAAGGAGGAGATATAAAGTACTAGCTGACAGGGTTCCCAAACTTTTGCACAAGGCCTTTTTCCTTGTTTTATTATTTTGAAACTAAAAAGTTAAACATAAAAATTATTCTTTAAAATGTGATGAAATGTGTCATGTTTAACTATGTAACATTTTGTGTTCAGGTTTGCTTTCAATCACTTGGAGATTAATTGTAAGAGACATTTAAACCAGGGGTGCCCAAATTATTGCACCCCACTGTAGGATGTTTGGCTAAGCGGGCGCAGTGGCTTTGCCACTATTTCTTTTAAAGATTATTTCTGAACAGGGGTGTTTACTATTTTTATTATGCGTTTTGCCATGAGCAGAAACTGGTGCCTATTGCTCATGGAGGAATGCACCAAGAATGTAGAGCGCACAGTCTAGTTTCTTCTATGTCATTGAGTAGGAGAGTCTGTGTTTGAGTCGATGCTGAGTGTGTTTGGGCTTTATCTTGGAAACCGCAATAAAAGACATGCATATCAGGTTTTGTACGTCCCGTCTTTGTGCTTGATTAAGCCTCAGAACAGGATATGGGTGCTGCACTGCAGCTGTCTGAATGCTGTTTCTATGTGTTTAGTGCATCAAATTCAAGAAACTGTATCTTTAAATATGATCCTATATTTTTTCCACAGCCTCTCACTCTCTGAAGTACCTCTACACTGCTGTTACACTGGGGATTGAGCTCCCAGAATTCACTGCAGTGGGTACAGTGGATGATGTACAGTTTATGTACTATGACGGTAATATCAGGAGGATGATCCCAAAGACCGAGTGGATAAAGGAGAGTGAGGGAGCAGATTACTGGAGGAGAGAGACCCTGATCCTGATGGACCAACAGCAGTTCTTCAGCACCAGTCTTAGAATCATGATGGCACATTTCCACCAGACTGAGGGTGAGTAAATGCACATACAGACACATGAACACAGACACAAACACACACAAACACACCCATGAACAAGTGGGTTTTAATTGTAAGTGAAAACAGGAAGTGAAATGCTTGCAAAAGCCCTTTGGTAATAAAATAAAATGAAAATTCCAACTTCCTGAAAAAATAAACCACATAAAATAAATAAAAAATGTAAAAATAACTGAAAACAAGAGATGATGTTTTGTTTTTATCTAATTTAAAATCTGGTGAACAGCCTGTCTGTATCAGTCTAACAGCCGTTCCTCCTCTGTAAATCTGTGGGAAATGGTAGTGTTTAGATCCCACAGCACTGAGGAGCAGCTCTGTATTTGGTTTGGTCAGTGGCTCTTAGTGTCAGTCCTGGGGCCTCCTGTGTGCACTGGTCCTCACGCCAACCACAGTCCAATCACAGCAGTTTAACAGGGCAGGGGGAGGGGCCTGTGCTGTAACAGTGTGCAGTAACTGTGTGTGTGTGCGTGTGCATGTCTGCGCGCTTGCTGTGGGTGTATGTGTTTTTTTATTTTTTATTTTTTAATTTAACCTTCATTGATACAGGGGAACCCATTGAGACCTCAGTCTCATTTGCGATGGTGTCCTGTTAACAACAAAACGGAATCCAATGCGATAGATTATCATAAAAAAGCGAGCAATAAACAATAAATTTATCATACAGGAGTGCATATAATACATGTGGCTGAGAAAATTGCCATAATATTATTCAGAACATGCACAGTCCCCAACTTCTAAATCCTTTATCACTTTTTTGAAATTTTCAAATGATATCAATTTACCCAGTTTAAATTTTTCTTGAAAATTGTTCCACGTCCTAGGAGCACCATAACTAAAAGCAGTTTTACCAAGTTCTGTTTTAACTCTGGGGACTTCTGGGACCAACCAATCCTGAGATCTCGCCTGGTAATTGTTACTGCGCCTTGAGATAAAAGTTGTAAGATAACATGGTAATCTGTGTAAGATTGCTTTATAAATGAAGGTCAGCCAGTGCTGCCTTCTCCTGGTAGCCAATGATGGCCAACCCACAGCTCTATACAAAGAACAATGATGCGTTTTAAAAGGATCTCAAGTAATAAAACGAAGTGCTGTGTGATAGACCGAATCAAGTTTTTCCAAGGTTGTTGGGGCAGCACGCATATAGATGTGGTCGCCATAATCTAACAAGAAGGTTGATTGAATTCAAAGCTTCCCATTATCTCGAGAGAAACGAGCCATTTCTGTAAAAAAAAAAAAAAAAAAAAAAAAATTATGTATTTTCTGTAAGTTCACCAAGATGTACTTTAAAAGACAGTTTTTCATCGATAAATATTCCAAGGTATTTGTAACAAGACACTCGCTCGATTTCAGAGCCATCCAAGGAGCGAATTAAAAATGAAAAGTCCCTCAAAGATTGAGATCTAGAGAAATGCATACATTTTGTTTTTGCCACATTTGAAACTAATTTGAGCTCTAGAAGTGAGTGCTGAAATGAAACAAAGGCTCTTTGTAATGCAGATAATGCCTCATTCAGTGAAGAAACAGAAGTATAAAGCACTGTATCATCAGCATAGAAATGCACCTTACAGCCATGATCAAATGAGACCATATTATTGATATATAGAGTAAAAAGTAAGGGTCCTAAAATCAAGCCCTGTGGTACCCCTTTAGTGACCTCCAAAAAAGTTTATTGAGCAGAGTCTGCTGCAACACATTGTATTCTATTTGAAAGATAACTTGAAAACCACTTGCAAGCATTCTGATCTAGGCCTAATGAGCCAAGTCTATCAAGTAAGAGTGAATGATCCACTGTGTCAAAGGCCTTGGATAGGTCAACAAACAGGGTGGCACAATGTTGCCCACTATCAAGGGCACATACAATATCATCTATAACTAGAGATGCCGCAGATATAGTGCTGTGTCCAGCTCTAAAACCAGACTGAAATGTACTTAAAATGCAAGTTCTATCTAAAAATAAACGGAGCTGACGATTAACAAAGGGTTCAAGAGTCTTGGCCAGACAAGGTAGCTTGGAAATTGGACGATAATTGTTAAAGTCTTTAGCGTCACCACCCTTATGCAAAGGAAGCACAAGTGCAGTTTTCCAAATCTTTGGCACAATGCCCAAGCTAAGTGAAAGGTTAAAAATGGGTGTTAAAGGCTGGGCTATAACGGGAGCAACCAACTTCAACAATCCGGCGTCCAAAAGATCAGCACCAGTAGACTTTTTGGGGTCAATTTTCAAAAGAGAATCAAGACGTCTGATTCAGAAATTAAGCTAAGGGAAAAACTACAATGGCTCATATAATTTGGGAGTGTGGGTTTTGATTGGCATTGAACAGTTTGCATATGGTGCCCTATCCTATTTGTGGCACCCATCCAATTAGGGTGCATTCTATCAAACTGATGGCCTGCACTAACGAAATGTTCATTGAGAACATTACAAATTTCCTTCTTATCACATATGGGACCAGAGTCAGACCATATCTGTGAGGGAAACGCTGGGGCACTATTTTTCTTCATTCATTTTATTGTTTTCCAGAGCGTAGTAGGATTACCAGCACTCTGATATAATGAGTTAAGATAAAAAGTAGATTTTGCTTTCCTGACCATAGCAGTGCACTTGTTTTGCAACTGCCTGAACGCAATCCAATCTGAATGCAGGGGCCGCGCTAGCCGCTCGCCACATTCGCCAATGCAAACAAAATAACGTTGAGGCGAAGAAATTTTGCGGTGAATAAGCCACGCTGGCGAAGGCCGAATTTTTGAGGAAGAGGCAATATAATCATATATGCTACAGCGATCTTCAAAAGTCTGTCGGAAACGAAACGAAAACATCCCTGCTGTTATCACACACAGCTAATCACCTTGAGATCTATGGAAGCCCAAAACTTCCAAAATTAAGAATAAATGAATGAATGAATGAATGAATGAATAAATAAATAAATAAATAAATAAATATACAAAAAAAATATATAAATAAAATTAAATGCAATATAATTGCGAAATTAAAAAAAACATTCATAAATAAATAAAATTTATGTATAAATTGGTTTCAACTCATTTATTTATTTCTATATTTCCATATTCATTTATTTCTTCATTAATTTATTTCCATTTGTATTTATTTCCTAATTTATTTCTGTATATACTTATTTAGGTATTTATTTCTAATATATATTTCTGTGGCAGTCCTGGACCAAGAAATCAGGAAATTTAATGGTAATGAGGGGGTGTGGCTTTCATCCCTGTCATCGCGTCGCCTTATTGTCATTGGTTGTTCCATAACAGAGCGCTTAGATTGATTACACAGGCCTACCTCCTGTATAAGCTTGCTGTTTAGAATGGTCAATTCGCAAAATTTGGGAATGGCTTCACAAAGAAGAGCAGTTTGAGAGATTTGAGACTTTTAGCTGACATTGCAGGAAATGAAAACCTAATTTTGATTATTTGCTATTTATTTGGAAGCCTCGAGGAACTATATTTTGTACATATTTTCATTTATTGACACAGAGGTTGACCCTGAGGTGTTGACCAATTTGGATGAAGTGGTTCATCGCCTGATACACTTCCTTTGAATCCGTACACCGCGAGAGTTGAGATGGCCCAACATCATTCTGTGTCCTATGTTAGGATGACGGCAGAGGATCTCACGTACCATCGCATCCAACTCTCCATCCACAATGCAGTTTACGTCAGACACCCTTTTGAAGCAGAAAACAGCAATGTGCGCTGCCGTTTCAAACTTAATGAGCACTTAATTTACCAGGGAATGGGAATTTTTGGCAAGACTTGAGCTGTGTATCACGGGCGGAACCTCTCAATTTGAGTTAATTATTACATATTGTCTTCACTATTTTAATTACCTGTTGTCTTTTTGGGAAAGGGAGAAAGTGGAAGTGTTTGGGACGTATCCATACCGAGTAGCCTTGAATAGCGAGGTGCAAAACTGTCCTGATGCCATGCTCTGCCAATCGGCGGTAGACGGTTCTCTTAATAACCCCCAAAAGAGCAGCAATGTCCCGGACATGCACATCAGCTAAAAAATAGCTTTGCACAGCTTCCATGGGGAGTACGAGAGAGGGGCGTCTCACAGCCTTATCAGCATTTAGGAGCAAAAGATTCAGGCGATGAACCACTTCATCCAAATTGGTCAACACCTCAGGGTCAACCTCTGTGTCATTAAATGAAAATATGTGCAAAATATAGTTCCTCGAGGCTTCCACGCGAAATAGCAAATAATCAAAATTGGCGTTTTCATTTTCTGCAATGTCAGCTAAAAGTCTCAAATCTCTCGCTACTGCTCATCTTCGTGAAGCCATTCCCAAATTTAGCGAATTGACCATTCTAAACAGCAGGCTGATGCAGGAGAAAGGTCTATGTAATCAATCTAAGCACTCTGTTATGGAACAACCAATGGGAATAAGGCAACGCAATGACAGGAATGAAAGCCACACCCCCTCATTACCATTAAATTTCTTGATTTCTTGCTCCGGGACTGCCACGGAAATATATATATATATATATATATATATATATATAGAGAGAAATAAATAAATACCTAAATAAGTATATACAGTAATAAATTAGGAAATAAATATTAAAGGAAGTAAATTAATTAAGAAATAAATGAATATGGAAATAAATATAGAAATAAATGAGTTGAGACCAATTTATACATAAATTTTATTTATATATGTATATGTTTTTTTTATTTCGTAATTTTATTGCATTTCAATGTATTTATTTATAAATTTATTTATATATACATTTATTTATTTTAAATTTTGGCAGTTTTGGACTTCCATAGAGATCCACGCACTGCACCGTGGACCACAAATGTATCATTAAAGTTTACTATGAGCAGCGCGCTTAGCCAATCACAGACAGCGAGAAGCCAAAATTATACTCTTCGCGGGAACGTAGTGAACTGAGGCCAAGAGCAACTCAGCTAAATCAAGATAAGGAATTGCCATCACTTGTTGGGGGGAATCCTCCCCAATCAAAAAAGGCTAAAGTTTCAGAGCAGCCACAGGACAGAAACGAAAGCAGGTCTATTCAGCCCAAGTGGTTCCAGGCTTTTCCATGGCTGGAGCAATCCGAGAATGCCGACGGGCCACGGAAGCGCTACTGCGTTTGGTGTAAAGAAGCTGGCAAGAAAAGTACATTCGCCTCAGGGAAGACCAGCATTCCGAAAAGGGACGATAAAGCGAAGTACAAGCGTGTTAACGACCACAAGTAAGTTACTTTCTCTGTAATGAAACGTGCTCATTTAAAGTCATGACAATAATCGATGAGCCTGCAAGAGCTACTGAAGTAGGCTTGGTCAGTTGGCTGAAGTTTGATAGTGGATTACGTTCAGAACGGCGTGCACTTATTTGGGTAATTTGGTCATGATAGTAACCGATAAAATTTTGCGAATGGTTTATGAATGAATTTCCGCGTATCATTGTTTATAAAATAGCTGCTGATAGGTGCCATATGGCGTTTGGATGATGGAGCCTGACTAAATAACCACAAATTAATTTTCAATTAAGACCACCTCTTTCCCTGACAGAATTATTCACCCTGCCTTTTTTAAGCTGTTATTTCATTTTTACACGGCCCTTCTTTATTTCTGGCTGAAAAACTAAGTAATGGACAAGGAAATGTCCCACCCGGGTTAAAAATTTTGCAAATGGTAAACGGTCGTATTTCGTTGGCTTCATTCTCATTTTGAGAATTGTAGCCAAAACAAGAAACCCCCGTCCCTCCCCCAATTTTTTTTTTTTTTTTTTTGAACAGGCCACAAAAAAAAAAAAAAAAAAACTGCACGCCAACGTGAAGGGCGCAGTCACTGAACAGATGCGGACAGTGCATTGATGGCGCTGGAAAATATCAAAAGCAGAAATTCAGAAGTGCAATCAAACTGCAATGCAGCGATGTAAGTTAAGCGGTGTCAATGCCAAACCTTTGATAGTTTATTCCCCTAAACCAAAATTGTCCCTCCTTAACTTAAAATACCGGTCAAACGTTTGGACACACTTTGATAATGTCACTGCACTGTTTTTAGAGTAATTTAAACAGCTTAACTTTTCTATGTACTCGCAAATGGAATCTTGTCAAAGGTTAACAGTCAGAAGTGAAAAGGGAATAATTCACTTGTTTAAATAGTGTCCAAAATTTTGGAATTCTCAAAGCCATATTTTGCAAAGTAAACTGACAAATAAGCTCCTCATATTTTCCAACAGCTGAAATTAAAGTCAAGCGGTTTTGAGACTTATTGGGCAAAGAGGTTGATGAAAAGCACAGCTCAAGTGCTGCTCGTCTTTAGGAAGTTACAGTCGTGCAGCTGCAAATTCACTGTAGTCATATGACTGCCGTTGTTAAAAAAAAAAGTGAGAATGCTCTGCAAATACACTGCCTGTCCAAAAAAAAAAAATGTTGCTCACTCAAATATTTAGTTGGAACCCCTATAGCTTTGATTAGAGTGCAAATTCGTCTTTTAATTGTTTTGACAGCCATATGCAATGCCAGAACATTTATTTTCGATCAGAAATGCCATAATTTTTGGCTCGAGATCTTCTCTTCTCGACAAAATGGATAAGGTCAGGACTTTGTGGTGGCAAATTTGTCTGTGAAAATGATTCCTCATACTTCTCTTTCTCATTCATTGTTTTCTTTGCTAAATACAGGCCAATAACTTGCCCCTTCTGAAATACTGTAGTCTTCTCCACCATCAAGAGATGTGTCTGCCGATGTGATTTTTTTTTTAAGAAATGGGTAGCAACGCGCTTCATCAGTCAGGGTTAAAATGATTATTGCCTGCTGAAACATATTAATAACTGCAATAATGATCCAATCATAGAATTTGATCATTTATTTCCAAACAGTGACTTCTTTTTGGACGGGCAGTGTATGACAACAAATGGTGGTTAGTTCGATGGATTTAAGAATTAGAATTTTTTTTTTTTTTGCAAAATAAAGACTGCTTATTTTTTGTTTAACATGTATTATAAGAAAAATGTGGGTGTGTCCAATTTTTTGACCGGTATGTCTGCGTTTTTAATCCAAAGTTTTACTATGCATGTGGCTAAAATTTTTTAAAGTGGCTAAAGAAATTTGAGCTGAGTTAGCCACGGTGGCTAAAGAAAATTTTCTCAGAGTGCAGCCCCTGTGAATGAGCCCCAGTTTTTCTAGCTTTTGCCCATGCAGAGTTCCTTTCATTCAATATTTCAGATAATTCATGGGAGAACCACACAGTACATCTGTCCTTAGTCCTAATTCTCCGAAAGGGAGCGTGTTTGTCAGCAATGGAGTTAAAAGTATGTGAGAAATAAGATCTGATCAGGATCATGAATGAGGGACACCCTATCTAAGTCACACAAACTTAAATCGTGGAGGAACCTCTGATTGTCAAAGTGCCGAAAATTTGAGCGTTTGACAATGGGATTTGTATTTTATGTGTTGTAACGATGTGTTTGTGCATGTGATGTGTGCTGTGTCGGTGTGTGTTTTGTGTGGTGTGTGCGTTATATGCAGTAACAGTGTGTGTTCTCCCTGCAGGTGTTCACACTCTCCAGAACACGTTTGGCTGTGAGTGGGATGATGAGACGAACACCATAGAGAGGTTTGATCAGTATGGATACGACGGAGAAGACTTTATTATTTTGAACACTAAATTCTGGAGTTTCATTCCACTTGTGCCAGAAGCAAATTTTTTGATAGAGAAGTGGGATGATGCCTCTGATCAGCACGAGCACAGGAAGCAGTTCCTGACCCATGAGTGTGTGGAGCGTCTGCAGAAGTATGTGAGATACGGGAACAGCTCTCTGGAGAGGACAGGTACAGTAACACTGAGAGCAGAGATCTACAGCTCACTCTGTTCAGGAACAACACTGTAATCATCAATTACACCACATCTGCTGTCTGTATGTGAGGGTAAAATGGAAGGGGGTTTGATTGGGTTTCACATGTATTGGGACTTTAGGTGTGTATTGGGGGGTGATTACAGCTCACTGTATTCAGAAAGAAACACACTGTCCCTCCCCGGGGCAGATATCAGAGCTGTAACAGGACAAAGGGAGGTGAGAGGATGGGACAGTGGCAGGAGGAGAGCAGATATCAGAGCTGTAACAGGGCAGAGGGAGGTGAGAGGATGGGACAGTGGCAGGAGGAGGGCAGATATCAGAGCAGTAACAGGGCAGAGGGAGGTGAGAGGATGGGACAGAGGCAGGAGGAGGGCAGATATCAGAGCTGTAACAGGGCAGAGGGAGGTGAGAGGATGGGACAGTGGCAGGAGGAGGGCAGATATCAGAGCTGTAACAGGGCAGAGGGAGGTGAGAGGATGGGACAGTGGCAGGAGGAGGGCAGATATCAGAGCTGTAACAGGGCAGAGGGAGGTGAGAGGATGGGACAGTGGCAGGAGGAGGGCAGATATCAGAGCTGTAACAGGGCAGAGGGAGGTGAGAGGATGGGACAGTGGCAGGAGGAGGGCAGATATCAGAGCTGTAACAGGGCAGAGGGAGGGCAGAGGAGGGAGTGGCAGGAGGAGAGCAGATGGGTAACAGGGCAGAGGGAGGTGAGAGGATGGGACAGTGGCAGGGAGGAGGGCAGATATCAGGGTAACAGGGCAGAGGGAGGTGAGAGGATGGGACAGTGGCAGGAGGAGGGCAGATATCAGAGCTGTAACAGGGCAGAGGGAGAGGTGAGAGGATGGGACAGTGGCAGGAGGAGGGGCAGATGTGTAACAGGGCAGAGGGAGGTGAGAGGATGGGACAGTGGCAGGAGGAGGGCAGATATCAGAGCTGTAACAGGGCAGAGGGAGGTGAGAGGATGGGACAGTGGCAGGAGGAGGGCAGATATCAGAGCTGTAACAGGGCAGAGGGAGGCTGTAACAGGGCAGAGGGAGGTGAGAGGATGGGACAGTGGCAGGAGGGGAGATATCAGAGCTGTAACAGGGCAGGGGAGGTGAGAGGATGGGACAGTGGCAGGAGGAGGGCAGATATCAGAGCTGTAACAGGGCAGAGGGAGGTGAGAGGATGGGACAGTGGCAGGAGGAGGGCAGATATCAGAGCTGTAACAGGGCAGAGGGAGGTGAGAGGATGGGACAGTGGCAGAGGAGGGCAGATATCAGAGCTGTAACAGGGCAGAGGGAGGTGAGAGGATGGGACAGTGGCAGGAGGAGGCAGATATCAGAGCTGTAACAGGGACAGTGGGACAGTGGCAGGAGGAGGGCAGATATCAGAGCTGTAACAGGGCAGAGGGAGGTGAGAGGATGGGACAGTGGCAGGAGGAGGCAGATATCAGAGCTGTAACAGGGCAGAGGGGAGGTGAGAGGATGGGACAGTGGCAGGAGGGGCAGATATCAGAGCTGTAACAGGGCAGAGGGGAGGTGAGAGGTGGGACAGTGGCAGGAGGAGGGCAGATATCAGAGCTGTAACAGGGCAGAGGGAGGTGAGAGGATGGGACAGTGGCAGGAGGGCAGATATCAGAGCTGTAACAGGGCAGAGGGAGGTGAGAGGGGATGGGACAGTGGCAGGAGGGGATATCAGAGCTGTAACAGGGCAGGAGGGAGGGAGAGGATGGGACAGTGGCAGGAGGAGGGCAGATATCAGAGCTGTAACAGGGCAGAGGGAGGTGAGAGGATGGGACAGTGGCAGGAGGAGGGCAGATATCAGAGCTGTAACAGGGCAGAGGGAGGTGAGAGGATGGGACAGTGGCAGGAGGAGGGCAGATATCAGAGCTGTAACAGGGCAGAGGGAGGTGAGAGGATGGGACAGTGGCAGGAGGAGGGCAGATATCAGAGCTGTAACAGGGCAGAGGGAGGTGGTGAGAGGATGGGACAGTGGCAGGAGGAGGCAGATATCAGAGCTGTAACAGGGCAGCAGGAGGTGAGAGGATGGGACAGTGGCAGGAGGAGGGCAGATATCAGGGAACAGGGCAGAGGGAGGTGAGGGATGGGACAGTGGCAGGAGGAGGGCAGATATCAGAGCTGTAACAGGGCAGAGGGGAGGTGAGAGGATGGGACAGTGGCAGGAGGAAGGCAGATATCAGAGCTGTAACAGGGCAGCGGGAGGTGAGAGGATGGGACAGTGGCAGGAGGAAGGCAGATATCAGAGCTGTAGGGCAGAGGGAGGTGAGAGGATGGGACAGTGGCAGGAGGAGGCAGATATCAGAGCTGTAACAGGGCAGCGGGAGGTGAGAGGATGGGACAGTGGCAGGAGGAGGGCAGATATCAGAGCTGTAACAGAACAGAGGGAGGTGAGAGGATGGGCCAGTGGCAGGAGGAGAGCAGATATCAAAGCTGTAACAGGGCAGAGGGAGGTGAGAGGATGGGACAGTGGCAGGAGGAGAGCAGATATCAGAGCTGTAACAGGGCAGCGGGAGGTGAGAGGATGGGACAGTGGCAGGAGGAGGGCAGATATCAGAGCTGTAACAGGGCAGAGGGAGGTGAGAGGATGGGACAGTGGCAGGAGGAGGGCAGATATCAGAGCTGTAACAGGGCAGAGGGAGGTTAGAGGATGGGACAGTGGCAGGAGGAGGGCAGATATCAGAACTGTTAGAGGGCAGAGGGAGGTGAGAGGATGGGACAGTGGCAGGAGGAGGGCAGATATCAGAGCTGTAACAGGGCAGAGGGAGGTGAGAGGATGGGACAGTGGCAGGAGGAGGGCAGATATCAGAACTGTTAGAGGGCAGAGGGAGGTGAGAGGATGGGACAGTGGCAGGAGGAGGGCAGATATCAGAGCTGTAACAGGGCAGGGATGGGACAGTGGCAGGAGGAAGGCAGATATCAGAGCTGTAACAGGGCAGAGGGAGGTGAGAGGATGGGACAGTGGCAGGAGGAGGGCAGATATCAGAGCTGTAACAGGGCAGAGGGAGGTGAGAGGATGGGACAGTGGCAGGAGGAGGGCAGATATCAGAGCTGTAACAGGGCAGAGGGAGGTGAGAGGGTGGGACAGTGGCAGGAGGAGGGCAGATATCAGAGCTGTAACAGGGCAGAGGAGGGAGGTGGGACAGTGGGACAGGAGGGGACAGTGGCAGGAGAGGCAGATATCAGAGCTGTAACAGGGCAGAGGGAGGTGAGAGGATGGGACAGTGGCAAGAGGAGCAGATATCAGAGCTGTAACAGGGCAGAGGGAGGTGAGAGGGATGGGACAGTGGCAAGAGGAGAGCAGATATCAGAGCTGTAACAGGGCAGAGGGAGGTGAGAGGATGGGACAGTGGCAGGAGGAGAGCAGATATCAGTGCTGTAACTGGACAGAGGGAGGTGAGAGGATGGGACAGTGGCAGGAGGAGGGCAGATATCAGAGCTGTAACAGGGCAGAGGGAGGTGAGAGGATGGGACAGTGGCAGGAGGAGGGCAGATATCAGAGCTGTAACAGGGCAGAGGGAGGTGAGAGGATGGGACAGTGGCAGGAGGAGGGCAGATATCAGAGCTGTAACAGGGCAGAGGGAGGTGAGAGGATGGGCCAGTGGCAGGAGGAGAGCAGATATCAGAGCTGTAACAGGGCAGAGGGAGGTGAGAGGATGGGACAGTGGCAGGAGGAGAGCAGATATCAGTGCTGTAACTGGACAGAGGGAGGTGAGAGGATGGGACAGTGGCAGGAGGAGGGCAGATATCAGAGCTGTAACAGGACAGAGGGAGGTGAGAGGATGGGACAGTGGCAGGGGGAGGGCAGATATCAGAGCTGTAACAGGGCAGAGGGAGGTGAGAGGATGGGACAGTGGCAAGAGGAGAGTAGATATCAGAGCTGTAACAGGGCAGAGGGAGGTGAGAGGATGGGACAGTGGCAGGAGGAGGGCAGATATCAGAGCTGTAACAGGGCAGAGGGAGGTGAGAGGATGGGACAGTGGCAGGAGGATGGCAGATATCAGAGCTGTGACAGGACAGAGGGAGGTGAGAGGATGGGACAGTGGCAGGAGGAGAGTAGATATCAGAGCTGTAACAGGGCAGAGGGAGGTGAGAGGATGGGACCGTGGCAGGAGGAGGGCAGATATCAGAGCTGTAACAGGGCAGAGGGAGGTGAGAGGATGGGACAGTGGCAAGAGGAGAGTAGATATCAGAGCTGTAACAGGGCAGAGGGAGGTGAGAGGATGGGACAGTGGCAGGAGGAAGGCAGATATCAGAGCTGTAACAGAGCCGAGGGAGGTGAGAGGATGGGACAGTGGCAGGTGGAGAGCAGATATCAAAGCTGTAACAGGGCAGAGGGAGGTGAGAGGATGGGACAGTGGCAGGAGGAGAGCAGATATCAGAGCTGTAACAGGGGGCAGAGGGAGGTGAGAGGATGGGACAGTGGCAGGAGGAGAGCAGATATCAGAGCTGTAACAGGGCAGAGGGAGGTGAGAGGATGGGACAGTGGCAGGAGGAGGGCAGATATCAGAGCTGTAACAGGGCAGAGGGAGGTGAGAGGATGGGACAGTGGCAGGAGGAGGGCAAATATCAAAGCTGTAACAGGGCAGAGGGAGGTGAGAGGATGGGACAGTGAAAGTTCAGTCAGATTTTACACATCAGCTCTTTGTGGTTTACTGTCTTACATTTTAAACTATCACATACCAGGGTTGTGTGTGTGTGTGTGTGTGTGTGTGTGTGTGTGTGTTTGGATGTTTTTGTTGATGATTGTGTTGTGCCGATACCGATATCAGCATCTGGTATCTGTCCGATACCTCATTAATGTACTCGTACTTGTACTCGTTGACACTTTTTCTGATACCATACACCGATACCACTTAATGTGAGACACAAGGTAACTGCCTGCTCACGGTCGCATAGGCGACAGTATGTTGTACTGTCTGACTTCTTTGTCTAGGGGGTGTCAGCGAGCTAGAAGAAAATAAGAGAAAGAGAGGTTTTTGTCATCACATCCTGAGGTGTATAGTGACGAAGTACATTTACTTCGTGACAGTACTTCAGTAGTTTTTTTGAGGATTTGTTCATGCATACACGCCAACTCACTACGGCTTTTGGGGCGTTTTTTTCAGAATGAAACGCCCCAGAGGCGGTGTTAGACCCGAAAATTATTGGCTATTATCCCACCCTTTATTGACAACAATCAGTCCTGGCTAATTCTTGATGGTTTTCCTTCATTAACACGTTTTCCAATTCACGAATAATCAAGTGACAATTGAAGAGACGGCTTCTCTCCCCCATGCAATCTAAAAGCGACAAAATAATGGGCTACATTCAGTACAGAAAAATAATTTAATTATAATTAGGTCTATGTTCTGGCACTCATTTCAGAACCCTTCAGCGAATGAAGGTTATTTTGGTGACTAGTACGTGGTTTCGTCCGTTTACATTTTTCAATCAGACAGCTGTTTATTTTATACAGCGAGTTGCGTGACCGTGCTGCAAAAACAGGTGTACACACTTGTCGCCGAAATTACCTTAATTAAGCTGAGGAGTTCTGAAATGCCGCCGCAATCTAAAAGCCGGAGCATAGACCCAATTATAATTAAATTATTTTTCTGTACTGAATGTAGCCCATTATTTTGTCGCTTTTAGATCGCATGGGGAGAGAAGCCGTCTCTTCAATTGTCACTTGACTATTCTTGAATTGGAAAACGTGTTAATGAAGGAAAACCATCAAGAATTAGCCAGGACAAATTGTTGTGGGTCATTCCATGAAATAGAGAGCCAGAGACTGTGTATTTTTTACAGGACTATATGATTTACAAAATTGCGTGCCACCTTTAGAAAATCCCATGCATGAAGGCCAGAGTATATAAAAAAGCTAACACAAGCAATATAATTGGTCTTCTGAAAAAGATTAATAAAAAAACTGCATGTCTTTGGAAAAACTTGTGCATAAAAAGTGTCCAAATTTGTGACATTCATCGCTTTCAGACTTTGAATGTAAAATTCTCAATTTTTAAATAAAAGTCTGGCTGAAATGGCTTTTGTTCTTAACATCAATCCCAAGTGATTAACCCACAACGGCAATTAACTGGGAAATCCAGATTTATAACACTGCAATTAGCGCTTAAAATATCGTTGTGAACGTAACTCATTGTGTCCTGCAAAGTTACGTTGAAACAGTGCTGAGAAAACCCAGGGAACAGAATATATTATCTAGATTTTTGTACCAATGTGTAGAGATTAATCAGTTTCATAACCTTCCAAAAAATTATTTCAGAAAACCCATGGTGTCCTGAAAAGTTACACCATGAAAACCAGAAAACATACGGGTTTTTATAAAATTCTTCTTTTTGTGGAGCAAAATTTTTCGCGTCATATTTTTCCAAGTTCACGTTCAACACGAGGCGGGCTCGCTGCCCGATCTGCTGCATCCCCTGGGGGTCTCACAGTGGTCATAGATATAGATTTACTTTCGAACCTCCTACTTCTCATCCGGGAACCAGTCTATCGTCTTCATGAAGGAAGCTGAGCAGGTTAGTACTTTTGTGTCCCAGAAAGTTACGTTCGTATGAAGTGACGTTCAATCACTAAAATCTTTTGGTAAATCACCGATTTTCAACACAAGTATGTTTTCTATAGGGATTCATAATTTGGCCTGCCGTTTCACGTGTTTTAAGGAGTGGTGCATCGTTTTTGGTCGCGCAAGTTAATTTGGATTAATTAATTACAGGAAAAATAACACGCTAAAAAAAAAAACGCATTTAATCACACCTTTCTCAGTTCCCTCATTTCTGGCACACCGGTAACACTGATGCACACACTTTAGCCCGGTATGTGGCGTTAATGCACCTTAAGTCTTAAAATGTTGAATAAAAAGGCAATAATTGCACTTGGGAGTTTGCACTTATCAGTGAATGTAGTACACAGATGAAAAATGCACTGATAAATATAGATGAAAAATAAACATTTTTGTTGTTTAAGATCACGTATGTATCTATTCATTGATTCAGTCATCAACCAAAATTTATTTGAATTGAAAAACTTTGCTTTTTGTGTCAAAAATTGGTATTTGATAAAAATGTGATCATCCAGATTAATTAATAACAAAGCCTTTAATTAATTAGATTGATTTTTTTAATCGCGTCCCACCACTATTGTTTACATGTCTACCGGCACCTCTCATCCAAATATTTTCTCAATGAAAGCGCCACTCGGCAGTTAGGTGTATTTTTGTGGGGGTTGTGGCAAACCCAACTGGGACATGGCCAGTCACTGCTGTTATTGTGTCCATGTTGCATTCAACGCATTTTGGCGAAAGAAAGGATACATTGTTCAAAATAAAAAGAATTTTGATGGAAGTTGTTCGGCTAAATTGCCTGTTTCACATTTACTATTTTTTTTTTTTTTTTAATGAATGTTGCACAGCAAATGTAGGGTTGCTTTTTGTGAAGTTCCTGTATATCAGCCCAGAATTGTGTTGAATGTTTAACTGCATGCTCCTGCTGAGGAATTGAAATCAACAAATTCATCCTGTTGACCATTAGTTGTACCATTGTAAATTGAATAATTAGTGGTTTCCAATATCAAAAAAGAGCGTGGGTGAAAACAGGTGATGCATTTGCTAAGTCGAGCATTTTTTGTGCCCATGTTACATTTGCAACATTTGTCATGTGGTACAATCCAGATGACAAATTTTGCATTTAGCAAATAGTCTACTCTAAAATATTTTCAGAGCTGATGTGTACTTACATGGGCTGCCTTCTCATTTATATTTTGTCCAGAATATTGCATTTGTTCCGTCCTCAGATGAACATGACCAATGAGCGACTTATCAAAGCCCTGCCAAACATGTTCAGACCTTAGAGCACAACTGGGCATTGCCAAACTGCTGGTTTGTTTTAAGTTTGTTCTGTTATACTAATTGAACAAGTTGAGACTTTGTTATACTTTGAAATAAAATTTTTATTGCAGACTTTTTTGTTAGTTTCGTGTCCTTGTTACATCGGCAACGCTGAACGTTCAACACCTTGCCTCTTGCATCCCACAGTAGATCTTGCCATTTAACTTGTGTCACATTTTGACTCATAGGAACGCCAACAAAAGTGAACCAGTACTTAAGTGCAAAATCTTTGTTTCAAATTTGAACAGTCATGTCACAGTTTGGCTCTCTTTTTCATGGAATGACCCTTGTCAATAAAGGGTGGGATAATAGCCAATAATTTTCGGGTATAACACCGCCTCTGGGGCGTTTCATTCTGAAAAAACGCCCCAAAAGCCGTAGTGAGTTGGCATGTATGTTCATGAGTTTTTTTTTTTTTTTTTTTTCCCCTCTTACTTTTTACTCAACTACATTTAAAAGATAAAATGTGCACTTTTACTTTGACGCTGGCCACTTCTTTACTCGTCAGAAATTAAAATAAGAATTTAATTAATCATTTAAGGATTATCTGGATTTGGCGTGTTCAAGAAGAACAACGGTGCTCGGCAGGTGTTTCCGCCAGCTGACATGGAGCTGCAAATTTATGCACGCAGTTACAATATTCTACCACTAGATGGCACACCCGGATCAGTTATTGAAACTCGCCCTTCAGACATCACATGCACGCAGACACACACGCTCAAACACACACACACACGCACAAACACGCACACACACTGACTTAGAATTGTGAATCTTCTTATTTTACTACAAATATATTGGTAACATATGGTTACCTTCAACATTTTAGTTGTGGTTAAGTTAAATCTTTTTCATTTGTCATTTGTCTCAATGAAATATGGTGATACCACACACTTTAAGCGATGCCTTGTTTGCTTGGAAAGCTATTATTGACTTTAGTTGGATTGAGAATGCCTATGAATGTGTGTGGAAACTATCTGTGCCACTTAATAGTTCTTCTGACTTTTTATGTACTTGGGTGTGTTACTTTGCCTATGCAGAAAGTTTAATGTCATTTGTCAAGCTTCAGTAATGTTTTGCCTCATTTGATGGCAGTGCTAGTTTTACCCTCGTCCAGCCAAGGGTTTTTCTACTACAACCCGACGAGGTTGTTTACCACCACCACCACCCCCCGATTATTTCAAAATTAAGCGATAAACATCATCTTGTTTGGTATCAGTGTACAACTACAGATGTCCTCTCTTCAAATCAAGTACAAATAAAACACATTTCAACATTATGACGTCATAACTAACACCATATTAGGAAAAAACATCAAAATGACAAAAATCCATGTTTTTTATATATTTATTAGTTTTAGCTGAAAATAAGTGCGTTTCTGTAACCTCCAGAACTAGTGATACTACAATTAATGCTTTAGTAGTATTATAAATGTTATAAACTTATGTGTGACCTAAATTTGGCATTACTATGATGTCATAAATGACTCATTTTGGGAAAAACACACAATAGGAAAACAAATAGTTTTTTGAACATTTTTCACATTTTCTTTACTCTGCTTTTCCCTATGATAGAACAAGGCTTATAATATCGGTAATATGTCTGGTACATATGTTCTCTTTCAAAACAAGAATCAAACATCACAAACACACAAGTAAAAGTATGTAGGTCATGCACTTCTAATATCATCAGGTGAAGATCACTTCAAGGTTACTGGTCACTACTGGTTATTATAATTCCAAGATTAACTAATACAAGGATAAGCTACATCAATAAATCAATAAGGATGACAATCAGTGTGGTCTATAAAGTTCATTGAGCATGAAACGTAATAATAGCATCCTATTTGCAACTAATTTGTAAACATATTTTCTATCAAAAACAGGCAAAAATTTGCGCTGGTGGCAACCCCCCCCCTTCGACTTTGACGGCCCACCCTACCCCCGGGGGGTGAGGTACCCTCATAATTTTTTCATGAAAATAAGCGCAAAGGATGAATAAACAATTACCTGGAAGCATTAGATCATATCTGTTAACATTTTTGTGCGACAGGAAAAAATCCCCCCCCCTCCCCCGGTTGGACGAGGGTTAAAGGCTTTTTGTCAGGCATAAATACAGAAAGATGTTTAGCAGTTAGGCCTACTCTTTTTTTGGGAAATAACCATGTGTGAATCATTCGATTTTGGCCTCTTCTAGGCTTGTTATAAAAAGAAAGTAAAACTTGCCGAAATATCAGTAGCTGTACTCTGTATTGGCAAGTATGCAAAATGAAATACTCGTACTTGCATCGGTTTAAATAAAAGTGATATCGGTGCATCCCTAGTTGATGATAGTGTTCTATTTTAATTTAAGGAGAACTTTTCATTTCTAAGTCACATGCAGTGTTAATAAGTTCTGTTTGTTCAGATACAAAAATTAAAATCTACTTTGTTCCCCCGCCCCCGCCCCCCCAGTCCCTCCTCAGGTCTCTCTACTACAGAAGAGTCTCTCCTCTCCTGTTACCTGTCATGTGACCGGGTTCTACCCACGTAACGTCATGGTAACCTGGCAGAAAGACGGACAGGAGCTGGATGAGGACGTAGAGCTGGAGGATACGGTGCCCAATGGGGACGGAACTTTCCAGACCAGATCTCACCTGAGAGTGAATCCTGAGGACTGGAAGAGGGACAGATACACCTGTACTGTGCAGCACAAGAGCCTGGAACAGGACATCATCCTGCCTGTTACAGAGGGGAACATCAGGAGGAACATGGATATCAAGAGTGAGACAGAAGGTGAGAGAGAGAGAGTGAGTGGGGTGAGTGAGTGAGAGGGGAGAGAGTGAGTGAGTGCGTGAAAGGGGAGAGAGAGAGAGTGAGGGGGTGAGAGGGGAGAGAGAGAGTGAGTGAATGAATGAGTGAGAGGGGAGAGAGTGAGTGGGGTGAGTGAGTGAGAGGGGAGAGAGAGAGTGAGGAATGAATGAGTGAGAGGAGAGAGTGAGGGGGTGAGTGAGTGAGAGGGGAGAAAGAGTGAGAGGAATGAATGAGCGAGAGGGGAGAGAGAGAGGGGGGGGGGTGAGGAGAGAGGGGAGAGAGAGTGAGTGAATGAATGAGTGAGAGGGGAGAGAGAGTGAGGGGGTGAGTGAGTGAGAGGGGAGAGAGAGTGAGTGAATGAGTGAGAGGGGAGAGAGTGAGTGGGGTGAGTGAGTGAGGGGGAGAGAGAGTGAGTGAATGAATGAGGGGAGAGAGAGTGAGTGGGGTGAGTGAGTGAGAGGGGAGAGAGGAGTGAGAGAGAGATCCGGAATCTGGAGTGAGACATGAACATGAACATGAGCACGAGCTCCTGAATATTTTTGCTTTTTTGGATGCTTTAAGGTGAGATAAGCTACTATTTCTCGAAGAATTGGAAGAAAACAGAAGAGAAAACAATTGTTGATAGAAAAAACCTCCCAAGAAGAAAAAAAAACAGCAAAAAACCTCAGAAAACAGTGATAGACTGGAAAATAACGGAACCAACTGCCAAACTGACAGTAAGCCTAACTGTCCAACCAGCAACTGCAACAAAAGAAAAAGGTCAAGCAAAGAGGAGGAAACAGCTGAAGACTCAAGTGAGTGAAACCATCAGAAAGAAAATATTTAAAAAGAGGAAACAAAAAATTACTGAACACGAAATATACTTAAGCTAGCATAACACAGCTAGCAGTAAACAAGATCCTTAGCAACTGTTGCCAAGGAATTTAAATAGCAGCAGTTCAACAGCAGCAGAGCCTGATGGAATCCACCAAAGGCTGTACAGAGGCTGTTCCTCTCCTCTATCCTCCTGATGTAACCAATGAGACTGCCAGGAAGGCATTTAAACAAAAACTGTTAAAAGGAAGACCAGAAACACTGTTTTCTGATCTTTACAAGACCGGGGAGGTCAGCAACCTGATCCTCTTCACAGATCAGCCGCTAGCATGGCACTCTGCCATCAGTGCCCACTACCCCTCTGTCAAAAAAAGAGGGGATCTGTAACGGCTGGAAAATAAAAATAAAAGAAGCAGAGGATTCAGATACTTTCATGATGACAGTAAACTTATACAAGAATGGGACTATCATGGTGCAGGGGAACCTCAAGCTGTTTGAGATAGACTTCCTCCTTATAAAGGAAAGAGCCCAGCAGGAGAGATCTAGCTCCACTGACAGTTCCCAAACATTGCCAGACACACACAGCTGCCTAACTACTGAGCAGCCCCCTGAAGAGAAGGAGCCCACCAGCCCAGAGCACGTCCAGGACCCCCAGCTGAACCACACCATCACCGACCTGAAGGTGAAATTCACAGACCTGGAGAGAGAACTAGTACAACTGAGAGAGCTGATCAGCCAACAGCCATGCCAGCCCACCACAGCTCAGCCTGACCCCTGTACCATCAGAACAGAGCTGGACATGCTGAGGCAGGACAGGGACAGCTGCAGGAGAGAGCTGAGCCTGCTCAGGACTGAGATCAGAGAGCTGCATCAGGACAGAGAACAGCATCTAGCAGCACTGACAGCTCTGACAGAGGTGAAGGAGCTCAGAGGAGAGAGAGAGGGAGCACAGGAGAGCACTCACCACTCTATCAGAACAGCTTCAGGAGAGAGGTGGAGCTGCACAGGACCTGGATGAAAACTAGACTCACATCCAGTCCACAACCAGGACCCTGTGAGCAGCCAAGACCCACCAATCCAAGAACCTACCTCCACCCCCAGCTCCTCATCCAGCCCACAGACCAACACCACACCCACACCTCCTCCCATCCCAAAGACCAGCACCAGCCCTCATTCCACCAGACCAGCACAACAGAGGAGAAGACAGACATTGTCCTCCTCATTGACTCAATGGAAAAAATTCCTTAATGAAAAGAAGCTCTTCCCCACCCACAACGTGGCTAAAATCTGGTGTCCAAACACCCACCAAGCCATAGGCCTGCTGTCAGAGGAGCGGCTTGGATCTCCGAGTCACATTATCATCCACACTGGCACCAATGATCTGCGGAGCCAGCAGGAGAGGGTATCAGAGGCACTCAATAGAGTGATAGAGAAAGCCTCCACCACCTTCCCCAGCAGCAGAGTGGTCATATCCACTCTGCTCCCAAGGAAAGACTTCCACCCTGACACTATCCACAGGATCAACAGCAGCCTATCCAGAGACTGTGCACGGAGACCCAATGTCCACCTAGCCCACCACCCCACCCTGGACATCAGCTGTCTCTACGACCACGTCCATCTGTTTAAAAACACAGTCCCCATCTTTGCCCAAACACTGAAAAACGTCGCCCTCAACAGAGACCAATCCACGGCCCACAGAAAGAGCACATCAGCCCACAACCCCCACAGAACACCAAGACATCCTCAACCAACATCCAGACCAACACCGTGGAGACAAGACCACCCTCAGCCCCATCCACATCATGTCCCAATTGGACCCCCACCAAGGCAACCACGATCCGCCTCGAGCCAGACCACAGCCACTCCTGTCCCTAGGGAGCCCCACCCCAACCACAGCGACAAGAGCCACACCCTGGCCCACTGAGTTATGCCCAGGTGGTCCGGAGAGCAGCAGAACCAACCTTACCCAGCCCCCCCAAAAATGAGTTGAGGGACATTCAGCAGATGCTCAGCCTGCTTTGCTCTCATCTGATTGGACAGGTACCACAATAGACACTGTATGAAGTATTATTAGAGTATTTCTTGTCCTCATACAGTTAAAAAAAAAAAAAAAAAAAAAGGACACTTACATTGTACATAAGTATTGATTATTTAATATACGGTTATTGGATTGTTAGCTTTTATAATATGTTATGTAGATACTCTTAAATTATTTTCTTTGACTTAGTAGTTTATCTCATTTTGATCACCAAATGCAGCCTTTTGAGTTTTAATTATAATGAAATCCAAATCTTTTACTATTTCTTGTTTGAATGTTCAGGGTCTGAGATCTTCTGCTCTTGGCCTTAAGAGCAGGACCTCAGACTTTATTAGAGAGTTAGGAAATGCAGATGTGTTTATATTACAAGAGACTTGGTGTAGAGGAGATGTCTCCACTGGTTGTCCCTCAGGCTACATAGAGATAATGTCCCCGTCCAACAAACTAAAGGGAGTAACACAAGGAAGGGATTCAGGAGGAATGCTGGTTTGGTATAAGGCAAACCTCGTACAATACATTGAATTAATCAAAAAAGGAGAATTTTCAATTTGGCTCAAAATTAAAAAAGACATTATCACCACAAATAAAGATGTATTCCTGTGTGCAGCATATATCCCCCCATCACAATCCCCTTATTTTAATGAAGACAGTTTTTCCATTCTGGAAGATGAGATTAGTTACTTTCAGGCTCAGGGAAGTGTACTGATCTGTGGAGACCTGAATGCCAGGACTGGTACAGAACCAGATTTTATCAGCACACAGGGAGACAAACATATACCTGGTCAGGTCAGCACCCCCCTCCCTTCACTCCCCCACAGAAACAACTTTGACAAAACTGTCAACAAAAGTGGACAACAGCTGTTGCAGCTCTGCCGAACATTGGGTCTGTACATGGTTAACGGTCGGCTTCGAGGGGACTCATTCGGTCTTTACACCCATAGCTCTCCTCTTGGCAACAGCACAGTAGACTATGGCATCACCGACCTGGACCCCTTCTACCTGAGAGCATTTACAGTCAGCCCCTTAACCCCCTTATCAGACCACAGTAAAATCACACTCTACATTAAAGCGACAGCAAACGACCCTCACACAGTAGAACCCTGCAATCTGACCTACAGAAAACAACCTTATAAATGGACAAACAAAAGCAAAGACGAATACCAGACAGCAATCAAAAATCCAATCTTTCAATCCCATTTAGACTGTTTTTTTCCACCTCAGATCCCTCAGTCAGGACGGCCTCAGACAGGCTGTGCAGGACATCTACAACATATTTGACCATGTGGCAGACTTATCCAGTCTGAAAAAGCGCCAGCACCACAGACCAAAAAGACCTGACCAATGACGAAAGTGGTTTGACACAGAATGCAGACAACTGAGAAAAACTCTCAGAAATGTATCAAATCAAAAACACAGACAGCCTGACAACCCTGAGCTCCGCCTCCAGTACTGGGAAACACTGAGAGTATACAGAAAAACACTCAGAACTAAAAAAGAACAGCATGTGAGGCATCAATTACAAATAATTGAAGAGTCCATTGACTCCAATGATTTCTGGAAGAAATGGCACTCTTTCAGCAAACCACAAAAAGAAGAATTGGCTATTCAAAATGGTGACATCTGGAAAAATCACTTTGAAAATCTTTATACTGCTGTTCCCCTGAATTCGGCCCAAAACAATCTCCTCAATAAATTACAAATGTTAGAATCAGTCGTTAAAGACAACCGGAACCCCCTAGACTACCAAATTACGAAAGCTGAACTACTGGCTAAAATCCAGGCGCTGCAGCCAAGGAAAGCCAGCGGTCCTGATGGCATTTTAAAACGAAATGCTAAAATTTGATGACCATAAATTTAACATTGCCATATTAAAATTATTTAATCTTATTCTGGGTGTCGGACATTTCCCTGACCTCTGGGTGAAGGAATCATCACACCAATCTTTAAAAGTGAAACAAATTCGACCCAAACAATTACCGAGCATCTGTGTCAGCAGCAACCTGGGGAAGTTGTTCTGCAGCATCTTAAACAGCCGACTGCAAGACTTCCTCAGAGAACATGACGTCCCTGAGCAAGAGCCAGATAGGATTCACACCCAAACATAGAACAACAGACCATATCTACACCCTTCACACCCTCATTAATAAACACGTCCACCAAAAACAAGAAGAAAAAATCTTCTCTTGTTTTGTAGATTTCCGAAAAGCATTTGACTCAATTTGGCATGATGGTCTGTTCCTAAAATTAATTGAGAAGGGTGTCGGGGGGAAGGTCTATGACATCATTAAAACCATGTATACACATATGAAATGTGCTGTTAAAATTAACAACATGGAAACAGATTTCTTCCCCAGAGTAGAGGAGGAAACAGGGCTGCAGTCTCAGTCCCACCCTCTTCAACATTTATATCGATGAATTGGCTGAATCACTAGAACTATCTGACATCCCTGGTCTCACTCTGTCTGACACACAGATTAAATGCCTACTTTTTGCAGATGATCTCATATTGCTGGCTCCATCAAAGGAAGCTCTGCAACAGCAACTGGATCATCTGCAAACCTTCTGTCAGACCTGGGCCCTGACAGTTCATCTGGACAAAACCAAAATTATGATATTCCAGAAACGACCCAGGGGTCAGGGAAACCAAACCAGGTTTTTCCTGGGCTCTCATGAGGTGGAGCACACACACGACTACACATACTTAGGACTACACATCACGTCCACAGGAAACTTTAACCTGGCTGTTGATGATCTCAGAGAGAAGGGAAGAAGGGCTTTCTACGCTATAAAGAAATCTTCTAACATTAATATACCCATTAGAATCTGGCTCAAAATATTCAAATCTATAATTGAACCAATTATTCTGTATGGTAGTGAGGTGTGGGGTCCTCTTGCAAATCAAGATTTTGAAAAAATGGGACAAACACCCCATTGAAATCCTGCACACAGAGATTTGCAAGAGCATCCTCAGAGTGCACAGGAACACCCCAACAACGGATGCCGAGCTGAGCTAGGCCAATTCCCCCTTTAATTAGGATTCAAAAAAAGAGCCATCAAATTTTATAAACACCTTAAAAACAAGTGACCCCAACTCCTACCACTACAAAGCTCTGCAATGCCAAGAGGAGAACATGGAGAAGAGCCCCTCAGCCAGCTGATCCTGAGGCTCAGCTCCTCTAACAGCACAAGACCTCCAGGACAGCCCCTCACACAATCTGGACCCACCAAATTATAGAAAAACAAAAAGAACATTACATTAACTATTGGACATCTACCACAAAAACGCAAAGCAAACTTCAGTGTTATTTGGCTCTAAACAGACAGTACACGGTGGCAGAATATCTGAGCACCGTGACTGATGAGAAACTGAGAAAGACTTTGACCATGTACAGACTCAGTGACCACAGCTTGGCCATAGAGACGGGCAGACACAGGCAGACCTGGCTGCCCAGAGAGGACAGGTTGTGTCAGCTCTGTCCACACAGACAAGTGGAGACAGAGACACACTTCCTGATGCACTGCAGCAAATATGAACACGTCAGAGCCGAGTTCCTCTCAAAAATAAAACATAAAGTCACTGACTTTGATTCTCTGCCTGATCAAACCAAAATGCAACACATCCTTGGAGAGAACAGAGTCAGCAGCTTAGCAGCAGCTAAATATGTCAGATTATGTCACAGCCTGAGGGACAACCATCACAACGTTTGACACACCTGTCTGTATTTACAGTCCTCATAACTCACAATCTGCATTTTTTCTTTTCTTTATTCATTTTCTTTTTTTTTCCATACTTTTCTGACTTACTTTTATTATTATACTTGTTATTATTGTATTATTATTATTATTGTTATTATTGTGCTTGTATTATTGAATTATTTGTAAATTTGTAATGGCTTTGGCAATATTGTTTATCTACAGTCATGCCAATAAAGCTTATTGAATTGAATTGAATTGAATTGAGTGGGGTGAGTGAGTGAGGGGAGAGAGAGAGTGAGTGAATGAATGAGTGAGAGGGGAGAGAGAGGAGGAGGGAGGGAGAGGGGAGAGAGAGAGGAGGAATGAATGAGGAGAGGAGAGAGAGTGAGGGGTGAGGAGAGGAGAGGAGGAGAGAGAGCGAGAGTGAGAGGAGAGAGAGTGAGAAGGGAGAGAGAGTGAGTGGGGTGAGTGAGAGGGGAGAGAGAGGTGAGTGAATGAATGAGTGAGAGGGGAGAGAGAGTGAGGGGTGAGGAGTGAGAGGGAGAGAGGAGGAATGAGTGAGGGGGGAGGGTGGGGTGGGGGGGAGAGGGGAGAGGGGAGAGAGAGTGGGTGAGGAGTGAGAGGGAGAGAGAGAGGGAGTGAATGAATGAGGGAGGAGAGAGGAGAGGGTGAGTGAGGAGGAGGAGAGTGAGGAATGAATGGGAGTGAGAGGGGGGGAGAGAGAGTGAGTGGGGTGAGTGAGTGAGAGGGGAGAGAGAGAGGAGGAATGAGGAGAGGGAGAGAGGAGAGAGAGAGGAGGGGGTGAGAGGAGAGGGGAGAGAGGTGAGGAGTGAGAGAGAGAGGGGGGAGAAGAGAGAGAGAGGAGGGGTGAGGAGTGGGGGAGAGAGAGTGAGTGAATGAATGAGTGAGGGGAGAGAGAGAGTGAGTGGGGGTGAGGGAGTGAGAGGGGAGAGAGAGAGTGAGTGAATGAATGAGTGAGGGGAGAGAGAGTGAGTGAATGAATGAGTGAGAGGGGAGAGAGAGTGAGAAGGGAGAGAGTGAGTGGGGTGAGTGAGTGAGAGGGGAGAGAGAGTGAGTGAGAGGGAAGAGAGTGAGTGAATGAATGAGTGAGTGGGGTGAGTGAGTGAGAGGGGAGAGAGAGAGTGAGTGAATGAATGAGAGAGGGGAGAGAGGAGTGGGGGGGAGTGAGTGAGAGGGGAGAGAGAGAGTGAGTGAATGAATGAGTGAGAGGGGAGAGAGAGTGAGGGGGTGAGGAGGAGAGGAGGAGAGAGAGGAGGGAATGAAATGAGTGAGCGGGAGAGAGAGTGAGGGGGAGTGAGGAGGAGAGGGGAGAGAGAGTGAGTGAATGAATGAGAGGGGAGAGAGAGGAGGGGGGAGAGAGAGGGAGAGAGAGGAATGAATGAGTGAGAGGGGAGAGAGAGTGAGTGGGGTGAGTGAGTGAGAGGGGAGAGAGAGAGTGAATGAATGAATGAGAGGGAGAGAGAGTGAGGGGGTGAGAGTGAGGGAGAGAGAGAGTGAGTGAATGAGTGAGGGGAGAGAGAGAGTGGGTGAGTGAGTGAGAGGGGAGAGAGAGTGAGATAAGATAAGATAAGATAAGTAAGATAAGACGTGTCTAGGATGAGCTCGTAATTTTGTTGTTTTATTGTGAGGTAAACTGTTTTAAAATGGAATAAATTATTCAGGATCATCAAGATTACAATTACCAAGCCTAATTTCATCAAAAATAACTTAAATAAATTATATTTAGGAAATTCATTTCAAGAGAACAGAAAGAAGACAAGTAACAAAGAGAAAAAACTGGAATGCAATACAGATTAAAAGGGATAAAGATTAGAGATGTTTTAAATATTCAACTTTTCAAGTGAAATAGGATTTAAATAAAACAAATTTCAGTAACCTGAGGACAACAGGTATAAAGAAAAAGAAGAACGGACCAAACACAAAGCTAACATCAGGGACAAGAGGAATCTCATCTCCTGCACTGTTTTGTAAATCCAGCAAACTTCTTTTGGAAAGGTAGGATACCTTCTCGGCATTCTTATGTAAAATTGAATGCACTGAACTTTTGCCCTTAAAGGTAAAAAGAGAGAAATCAGAAATCAGCCAAATTAGCCGCTTTAGCCATCAGAAGCCATTTGCCAATATTGGTTAGCCGTTAGCCATCAGCTAAGCAGTCAGAGTCTCAAAAGTGACAGTTAAATTTGACAGTTAAATTTGGCAGTTAACCCCCCCCCGACCTCCACAAAATTGTAAATTGTAATAAAAAGTAACAATTTGAGAATGGCAGCAGCAGAGGCTCCGCCTCCTCTGTTTGAAATCCGATACCCTGAGGATCTGAAAAGTGCCAAAGCCAAGAAACTATACAAACACAAGCTGCTGAAAGAGAACCCTGAGACTCTGAGCGCAGACACACCGCTCTGTCAGGGGACAGGCGCATCACCACTAACCTGCTCTTCTACACAGAGCACACCCTGCATGGCACACCTCCATTATGTAGCCACTTTTAAACACACCAAAAAAAGGGGGATTTGCAATGGGAGGCAAATTTTAATATTTGAGGACGAGGCCATAGACCCAGAAAATACTAAATTGACTGTCAATGTGTATCAGAATGGGACAGTACTAATACAGGGCAGCGAAGCAGGACTCCGCTCCTTTGAAGAGGAGTTTCAGACACTAAAGCAGCTGGCAGAGTCACACAGGGCAGAGCAGGAGAGCCTCGGCACACAGGCCCAGCAGCCACAGAGGAGCACAACCGCAGTCAGCACCGAGGAGGAGGATAACGGGGCCACAGAGGAAGACGAGGCCCTAATCCTGGCACTGCAGCTCCAGAGCACCGTGGCGCTGATGAGGGAGAGCTTCTCTCTGCAGGAGGTGGAGCTGGTGGAGCTGAGGGAACAGCAGCTCAGCCACCTCAACGGCAGCCAGGACCTCCAGGACATTAAGGCCCAACTCAGCCTCATCACAGCAGAGCACCAGGCCTCTGTACAGGAGCTGAGGAGCCTCATACAGCAGCTCCAGCAGGACAGAGATGCACTGAGGAATGAGGTATCCTCACTGAGGGAGGAGCTCCACCTCAGAGACGGTACAGTACACAGCCTGAGAGAGCAGCTCCTGTCCCTCAGAGCCCAAAGCCCCCGCCCCTCACAGAGCCCCCCCACCACACAGGCCCCTGCAGCCCAAACCCCCCGCCCCTCAGAGAGCTCCCCCGCTGCACCGGCCCCTGCAGCCCAAACCCCCCGCCCCTCAGAGAGCCCCCCCGCCGCACCGGCCCCTGCAGCCCAAACAGCAGCGAGGACACCAGGCCTCACTGAAGAGCCCAGTCAAGCTGACGCACCCGCTTCCTCCAGCACACAAGCTCACCCTTCAACACACATCCCCAGTGAGAGTGAAAATAACACTTGGAGGAAAAGAACAAAGAAAGAAAAGAACACTGAGGTTCTCATTCTTATCGACTCAAATGGGAAATTTGTAGATGAGGAGCAGCTCTTCCCTGGACGAAGGGTTAATAAAGTTTGGTGCCCGACAACAAAATCAGCTCTTGAGATGCTTGCCAAGCCAGACTTTGGCTCACCGAGTCATGTGATTATTCACACCGGCACCAATGACCTGCGAGCCCAACAGGAGCGGGTAGCAGGGTCTGTGCGGGCAGTGGCTGAGAGAGCAGCCAAAGTTTTTCCCCGCTCCAAAGTCATCATTTCCACCCTCCTGCCACGGAGAGACTTCCATCCACTCACCATTCAGAGAGTGAACGCTGACATCTCCCGGGGGTGTGCCCTCATTCCAAATGTGTACCTCGCACACCACCCCACACTCGGACCCAACAGCCTGTACGATCATGTTCATCTGCACAAGCGTGCGGTCAGCATCTTTATGGATACCCTAAGAGACGTAGCCCTGGGGAGATACCGGACCAGGCCGCCACGCCCACCTGCATACCACGCCCCTGAAGAGACCTGGAGACCCGCCTACCTGTCAGCTTACCACGCCCCAGCAGCAGCCAGAAGACCCGCCCACCAGCTGGCACACCACGCCCCAGCAGCAGCCAGAAGACCCGCCCACCAGCTGGCACACCACGCCCCAGCAGCAGCCAGAAGACCCGCCCACAAGCTGGCACACCACACCCCACCAGCAGCCAAGAGGACACATCCACACACTGGACACCAGCCCCAGCCCAGCAGCCCACAGTTCAGTCACAACAATTTGCACCCCCAGCAGCCTGAAAGCAGCCAGTTCTCTCCCCAACCAGCACCAGCATCAGCACCACACCCACAAGGACCAGCCCTGCAGCAGCACCAACCCAGCTATGCTGACGTCCTGCGGGGACCAGACCGCAGCACAGGGGAACTGGGAGAGATCAGACAGCTGCTCAGCCTCATCTACTCTCACATAATGTGCTAAGTTAACCAAGAGTAAAACAATTCTTATTTTTTATTTTACTTTATTCTTTTATTACTATTATTATAATTATTTTTATTATTATTATTTTTTTAAATCGTAATACATCAGTTGTTAATGTATTGTTTGTTTATTGTCTGATCACAAAGTTCAGACAATTTCAAGTTCAGTAATAATCCTAAAAAAAAAAAAAAAAAAAAAAAAAAAAAATTCCTACTCAGTTTTATCGCCTATTCCGCTTTGTCATGTGTATGTATGCAAGTGTCCTGATATTTGCTAATACATGCATGTGTGTGGGCGTGGGATCACCCACATGCATACGCACTTATGTGTATGTTGCCTATGTGTGTTATTATGTCATTGATATGTCAGTATGTGGGTGTGCATATTGGAGGTATATGCCCAATAATTTTGTACCAATACTCTATATTATACAATTATATACATATTTTTTTTCCTAGATACTAATTTTCCCATTTACAGATGGTTTTACCTCATTCTAAAAGAGACAAATTCCTCAGATCAACCAAAAGAACACTCAACGCAAAAATGCAATCCTTAACAATTAGCATGTGGAATATCCAAGGGATAAATTCATCCATTTTTGGACCCAAAAGTTCCACCCCAGAGTTTCTTCAAAACACTCAGGATATCGACATCATTATCCTCCAAGAAACCTGGTGTCGATCAGATTGGTCCTCTCACTGCCTCTTGGGCTATGAAGAATTAGCAGTCCCTTCCATCAAAAAGCCCACTGTAAGCAGAGGAAGGGACTCCAGCGGTATATTAATTTGGTTCAAGTCAGAGCTGACAAATTACATCCAAATAATTAAGAGAGGAGAGTCATACATCTGGCTTCAAATAAGTAAGAAAATCGTGAACAATGACAAAGATATTTTCCTTTGTGCAATTTACATCCCTCCCACCGACTCCCCTACCACAAAGAGGAAACGTTCCCTAATCTCCACACTGAAGTCTGCCATTTCCAGGCCGGGGAAATGTGTTGATATGTGGAGATCTAAATGCCTTAACTGGCACACAGCCAGACTATATCAATACCAAAGGAAATAAACACATTTTTGGTAATAATTCCCCAAATATCAAAACCATTCCACCAAGAAACAGCTCTGACCATCATATCAACAATAACGGCAAAAGTCTGCTTCAGCTCTGTCAAGACCTAGGCCTGTACATTGTCAATGGCAGGACCAGAGGGGACTTTTTGGGAAGATTTACCTATAGCTCACCTCTTGGCAACAGCACAGTTGATTATGCGGTCACTGACCTTGACCCTTTCTCTTTCAGAGCCTTCACGGTCAAGCCACTAACACCACTGTCCGACCACAGCCAAATTACCCTGTTTCTGAAAAGGACAGACACTAACACCACACCCACACAGCCCAGCAAGCTGTACCATCTAAATAAATCCTACAGATGGGCTCCAAATAGCACTCAAGAATATCAAAGAGCAATTGAGGACCAAACCATTCAAAATTTATTAGACGGTTTCATGACCACTGCATATCCTCCCAGTACAAAAGGCGTAACTCTAGCAGTAAAAAACATCAACCAAATCTTTGAAAAAGCAGCTAAAATAGCACATTTGAAGACCCAACAGATTTCAAATAAGAAAAGCAAAAAAAATAATAATTGGTTTGATAAAGAATGCCATGACTTGAGAAAAAACCTTCGAAAACTTTCTAACCAAAAACATAGAGATCAACACAATCAAGAGCTACGCCTTCAGTACCACAAGGAACTAAATCACTACAAGCGCACACTGAGAGTGAAGAGAGAACAACACACACTACAGCAGCTGACAGTAATGCAGGAGTCCATCAACACTAATCAGTTCTGGGAAAACTGGAAACGTATAAATAAATCTAAACATGAAGCAACAACTATTCAAAATGGAGAAATATGGAAAAAACATTTTGAAAACCTCTATGAACAAATTCCTATTAACACATCAGAACAAACCTCCATCTGTGAAAAACTAGATAATCTGGAATTAATTATTAAAAACTACCAAAATCCCCTGGACTCCCCCATTACTGCCCAGGAGCTCAGAGATAGACTGCAGGCCCTCCGATCAGGAAAAGCATGTGGGCCTGATGGCATCCCCAATGAGATGCTAAAATACAGCAGCAAAAAACTGCAGGACTCGCTGCTAAAACTGTTCAATCTTATTCTCAGTGTGGGCTACTTTCCTGAAATCTGGAGTCAGGGACTAATCACCCCTATCTTTAAGAGTGGAGACCGATTCGACCCCAACAATTATAGAGGCATTAGTGTGAACAGTAATCTGGGGAAGGTTTTTTGTAGCATTATAAATAAACGAATTTTGGACTTCCTTAATGAACACAATGCCTTAAGTAAGAGTCAAATTGGCTTTTTTACCAAAACATCGCACTTCAGACCACATTTACACCCTACACACCCTAATCAATGATTATGTCCACCAAAACAAAAAGAAAATATTTGCTTGCTTTATAGATTTTCAAAAAGCTTTCGACTCTGTTTGGCATAAAGGATTATTTTATAAGCTTATTGAAATTGGTGTAGGGGTAAAATATTTGACATAATTAAATCAATGTATACAGAAAATAAAAGTAGTGTTAAAATTGGCAACAAGGACAGAATTCTTCACTCAGGGCGTGGAGGAGACAGGGCTGCAGCCTGAGCCCAACCCTCTTCAACATTTACATCAATGAATTGGCCACAATATTAGAAAAATCCTCAGCCCCTGGGCTCACTCTACATGATAAAGAGATTAAATTCCTGCTCTCACGAGATGACCTGGTGCTGCTGTCGCCAACTGAACACGGGCTACAGCAGAACCTGGATCTGCTTTGAGCAGTACTGTCAGACCTGGGCCCTGGCAGTAAATTTAAAGAAGACTAAAATTATGATTTTTTCAAAAAAGACCCAGATCTCAGGACAGTAAATACAAGTTTCATTTAGGATCAAACACAATAGACCACTGCAGAAATTATACTTATTTAGGCCTCACAATCAGTTCAACTGGAAGTTTTAACTTGGCTGTGAAGGAACTGAAAGAGAAAGCTAGAAGGGCTTTCTATGCCATTAAAAGGAATAAATTCTGACATCCCAATTCCAATTTGGTTAAAGATCTTTAAATCAGTAATACAACCCATTGCATTATATGGCAGTGAAGTCTGGGGTCCGCTTTCTAATCAGGATTTTTCAAAATGGGAAAAACACCCAACCGAATCCCTGCATACAGAATTCTGTAAAATGATATTACACGTACAAAGAAAAGCACCCAATAATGCATGCAGGGCTGAATTAGGCCAGTGTCCTCTCATAATTGACATTGAAAAAAAAAGAGCAATAAAGTTTTGGGAACATCTAAAGCACAGCGACCCCGACTCATACCATTACAAAGCCCTGAAATGCCAAGAGATGAGCATAGAGAGAAGTGCCCTCAGTCAGCTGGTCCTGAGGCTAACCTCACTAACACCGGCTAACATTAACCAGCCTCAGGACGGCACCACCAAACCACACACTATTAGAGTGAACCAAATTATAGCACAACATAAAGAAAATTATATCAACTATTGGAGCACCCAAACCCAAACACAAAGTAAACTTAATTGCTATCTGGCCCTAAAAAGGAAATACATTTTGGCAGAATATCTAAACTTGGTCAAAAATAAAAAACTAAGGAAAACATTGACCATGTACAGGCTCAGTGAGCACAGTCTGGCCATAGAGACCGGCAGACACAGGCAGACTTGGCTCCCAAAAGACCAAAGACTGTGCTCACAATGCCATCAAAATGAGGTTGAGACAGAAAATCATTTCCTCCTAAAATGCAACAAATACCAAAAAGAAAGAGACATGTTCTTCAATAAAATTAGACAGATTCACCCAAATTTTTTGAACCTCAACGATCAAGAAAAACTCCCCATTCTCCTGGGAGAGGAAAACAGCAGCGTGATGCTGGCAGCACTATTTGTTTCTGCCTGCCATAGCCTAAGAGGTAGTGAATGACACCAAATATAAAAGGAGAAGATAAGAGAAAAGATTAATTCAGATTTTTTTTTTTTCTTTCATAATTTCTATTATTAGTAGTAGCAGAAGTAGTTATAGAATCTTTGTTCCAGTTGCTGTTACTATTTATTGTTAATTTGTATATTTATGAAGATTACTTGTTTATTACTTGAAGATTCACTTGTTATATGTTACATGTTCAATATATGCTTTGGCAATATGTACCACAACATGTATGTCATGCCAATAAAGCACAAATTGAATTGAATTGAATTGAGTGAGTGAATGAGTGAGCGGGGAGAGAGAGTGAGTGGGGTGAGTGACTGAGAGGGGAGAGAATGAATGAGTGAGAGGGGAGAGAGAGTGAGTGGAGTGAGTGAGAGGGGAGAGAGAGAGTGAGTGAATGAATGAGAGGGGGGAGAGAGAGAGGGGGGGGGGAGTGGAGGGGGGAGAGAGAGAGTGAGTGAATGAATGAGTGAGGGGGAGAGAGAGTGAGTGGGGTGAGTGAGTGAGAGGGGAGAGAGAGAGGAGTGGAGGAATGAGTGAGGGGAGAGGGAGGGGGGGGGAGTGAGAGGGGGAGAGAGTGAGTGGGGTTAGTGAGTGAGAGGGGAGAGAGAGAGTGAGGGGGTGAGTGAGTGAGAGGGGAGAGAGAGTGAGTGGGGTGAGTGAGTGAGAGGGGAGAGAGAGAGGAATGAATGAGTGAGCGGGGAGAGAGGAGGGGGTGAGTGGAGAGGGAGAGGAGAGAGAGAGTGAGTGAATGAATGAGTGAGAGGGGAGAGAGAGTGAGTGGGGTGAGTGACTGAGAGGGGAGAGAGTGAATGAATGAGTGAGAGGGGAGAGAGAGTGAGTGGAGTGAGAGAGGGGAGAGAGAGTGAGTGAATGAGTGAGAGGGGAGAGAGTGAGTGGGGTGAGTGATTGAGAGGGGAGAGAGAGTGAGTGAATGAAGAGAGAGAGAGTGAGTGAATGAGTGAGAGGGGAGAGAGTGAGTCGGGTGAGTGAGAGGGGAGAGAGTGAGTGAATGATGAGGGAGAGAGGAGGGGGTGGGAGGAGGGAGAGGGGAGAGAGAGAGGAGGAATGAATGAGTGAGAGGGGAGAGAGAGTGAGTGAATGAGTGAGAGGGGAGAGAGAGGAGTGGGGTGAGTGATTGAGAGGGGAGAGAGAGGAGTGAATGAATGAGTGAGAGGGGAGAGAGGAGGGGGGTGAGGAGTGAGAGGGGAGAGAGAGAGTGAGTGAATGAATGAGTGAGAGGGGAGAGAGGAGGGGGGTGAGTGGAGTGAGAGGGGAGAGAGAGAGGAGTGAATGAATGAGTGAGGGGGGGAGAGAGAGGAGGGGGTGGAGGGGAGGAGAGGGAGAGAGAGTGAGGAATGAATGAGTGAGCGGGAGAGAGGAGAAGGAGAGAGAGGAGGGGGGTGGGGAGAGAGGGGTGAGTGAGAGGGGAGAGAGAGAGAGGAATGAATGAGTGAGAGGGGAGAGAGAGAGGAGGGGGGGGAGTGAGGAGAGGGGAGAGAGAGAGTGAGTGAATGAATGAGTGAGCGGGGAGAGAGAGGAGAAGGGAGAGAGAGGGGGTGGAGTGAGTGAGAGGGGAGAGAGAGTGAGTGAATGAATGAGTGAGCGGGGAGAGCGAGTGAGAATGAATGAGTGAGAGGGGAGAGAGAGTGAGTGGAATGAGTGAGAGGGGAGAGAGTGAGTGGGGTGAGTGATTGAGAGGGGAGAGAGAGTGAGTGAATGAATGAGTGAGCGGGGAGAGCGAGTGAGAATGAATGAGTGAGATAGACAGAGAGAGGCGAAATGATGAGCTCTTATTTCATTAAGTAATATTTTGAGTTGTAGATGATATACAGTGATAAGTGTGACCTTAAATTACAAATAAAGAATCCAAGAAGAAGGTGACCCAACATCCAATTCATTTTGAGGTACTGAAAAAGGAATTGAATTAAATTTGAAAAGAGACTGGTCATTGTGCTAGCTTAGGAGCTAACTGGGACTAACATCAGTGCTAACCAACGGTACTAGCAAGCTGGAAGACCAGGAAAAAATAAAACCAACATCAGGAAGAGGACCTTAAACGAACACGTTGGGGAAACAAAGGAACAAATAAAAAGTAAGACAACATCTGAAAAGGTAGGAAATTTGTAAATAATTAGTCAAGTCACAGTAGAAAAAGGAGGTTTTTCAAGTCTACACAACTAGCAATCAGCAGCTAGCAGCTAAGTCAGGAGAGCACAGCAACTGCCATTTTTTTTCAGTTAAAAATGGATACATTTCAGGAGCAGCAGAGTGGGCGGAGTTTTGGTTGCTTAGCAATTAGCTACCCTGATGACATTACAAGTGAGGCAGGAAGAAAAAAGTACAGAATCAAACTGCTTAAAGATAATCCAGAGACACTGAGGGCAGATTACAAAATAAAAGGCGACAGAGAAATTAAAACAAACCTTGCGTTCTTTACTGAGCATCCCGAGGCCTGGCATTCTGCTCTCCATGAGGAATTCAGCTAAATGAAAATGATTGGCAACAAAGCAATTCGCCAGCTCTATACGGACACCGTACCTAAATTTAACATCAATCTCTATAATACCGGTACTGTACTGATTCAGGGATCTGTAACTAAATTGGAGGAGTTTGAAAAACACTTTGACAAACTGAAAACTCTTGCTAATGAGAAAAAGGGTACAAAAACAGCTATATTTGACTCCAATCCTGACACTACTGGCCCAGCCTCTCCAGTACACCAGGCCTCCACTGCTCCTATCCCAGCCTGTTCCAGCACAAACAGAGTCCACCGCAGCCCTCATACACCCCTTAACACCAGCGTCTGTGCTGCGCGATTCAGGAGTGCCTCTCCCTTCTAGAAGAAGAAGAGATTGCAGAATTCAAAGAGAACAAACTCTCAGAGACGGACACTATTCAGCAGCTGAGAGAGGACATGAGACTTTTCAAACATGAGACTGCAAATACAGTTGGAAAACTAAGAGAGCAGATAAGGGATCTCAGTGAGGCAAACACGGTGATTAGAGAAGAGCTATTTGGAGTGAGAGAGGACCTGAGACAGAGGGACAGAGACATAGTGAGCCTGAGAGAACAGCTGACTGTGCTAAAACAGCCCCCCTAGGCTACAGCACAGACTCAGGGACACAGACAGACAGCAGCTGTCAGGCACAACCACAGAACAGCCAGGACACTGAGGAGAGGCCCAGGGCCCCCATCCCTCCACAGGACAGCACTGCCCAGCCCCCCCACAGACACAGCTCCTCCACAGGACAGCACTGCCCAGCCCACTTCAGACACAGCTCCTCCAAGAGGGACAGCATTGCCCAGCCCCCAGAGACACAGCTCGGACCAGTGGCCAGCACACAGCTACCTACAATGGAGCAGAAAGCAGCTTGGACTCATCAACCCCCAAAAACTGCCATCCTGATAGACTCTAATGGAAAATTTCTGAAACACAGGCAGTTATTTCCCGAACAGTGTGGGTAAGTTCTGGTGTCCCCACACAGACAGTGCGCTACAGCTGCTCTGCCACGAGAGGCTGGGAGACCCGACCACATCATTATCCACACTGGCACAAATGACCTGCACCACACAAGACAGAGATTAGCAGAGGCAGTGCTTCAGGTGGCTACAAAAAGCACGCCGGGAGTTTCCCAGGCCAAAATCACCATCTCCACACTGCTGCCACGGGCCGACTTCCCCACGACATAATCATGAACATAAATAAAGAAATCAGCAGGGAGTGTGCTAAGCTATCCAATGTGAACATCGCCCATCACCCCAATGTAACACACGAGCACCTGTATGATCACGTGCACCTGTACCGGGACAGTGTGTGGATTTTGAGGAGGACCTGAGACGGGCAGCCAGCCCTTCAGCTCCACACATCAGCGGAGGAGCAGCTCACCTCCCTTGAGACACCTGTCACAGGAGAGGAGAGCCCCGCCTGCCAGAGCCCAACCCAGAGGAGCCCAGCCCAATGGAACCCGGCCCAAAGGAAGTCAGTCCAGAGGAGCCCAGCCCAAAGGAGCCAAGCACCATGGAAACCAATTTGGAGGATCCCAACCAAATGGAGCCCAGTCCAGCACAACACCGCCAACAGACTCCTGCACAGAGGAGCCCAGCCCAGCAGAGAGAGGCTCCACACAGGAACAGAGCTGAGCTTAGCTGAAGCCGCACCTCCCCCTGGGTGGAGGCCTACCTATGCACAGGTAGTGTCTCAGCACTCAGACATTGGAGAGGTGAAACAACTACTCCAGCTCATATGCAATATTCTCAGCTAAACAGACCTTTTTTAGTTAATAAAAGAATACTAAATATAAACATGTTATACTTATCATTGTATAGAAATCTATCAAAATTTATGAAATCGCTCACAATCAGTTCGAACATTCAGGGTTTGTACTCCTCGGCTTTTGGGCCAAAGAGTACAAACTCAGAGTTCTTATCAAGTATTATTGGTAAAGACATCATTATACTGCTAGAGACATGGTGTCGAGAAGATGCAGATACTCACTGTCCCCAGGCTATGAGGAAATCTTAATATCATCCCTCAAACAGAAAAAAAAAAGACACACGGCAGAGATTCGGCTGGGATTATTATATGGTACAGAGAGAACCTATCAACTAAATTAGAAATACTTAAAAAAAGGAATAACACACATCTGGCTCAAACTACACAAAAATATAATCAAGTGTGATAATGATTTATACATATATGAGCCTACACCCCCCTCTAGAGTCGCCATATTACAATGAAACTTTCTTTGAAAATCTCCAGAAAGAGATCTTACATTACCAGGCCCAGGGTAATGTCCTGCTGATCGGAGATTTAAATGCAAGAACAGGATCTGAACCTGACACTGTAGAGTCAGATGGAAACAGACACATTTTTCAAGCAATATTCTCCACAATTAAACCCAACCATGAGACCAAGAAATAATCCCGATCGAATTGTAAATAAAACAGGGAAGGAGTTAGTGCATCTGTGTCGCTCCCTAGGCCTGTACATGCTTAATGGTAGGATGAAAGGGGACTCTTTAGGGAGGTTCACGTATTGTTCAGCTCTTGGGTCTAGTGTAGTTGACTATGCAATCACTGACATGGACCCCTCCAATATAAGTGCATTTACTGTCAGACCACAGACACCACTAACAGACCACTGTCAGATAAATGTATATTTGAACAGAATTACAGAACCCAAAAACAACTGAGTCTGAGCCCTGCAAACTGTTCAATTTAAACAGAACATACAAATGGGCTCCTGTTAGTGGTGTCAAAATTAAAACTATAATCGGTTCACCTGAAATTACTAATCTGATTAATTCCTTTCTTTCAACAGAGTTTCAATCAAATCAATATGGCATTCATTTGGCTGTGACAAAAATTAATAATTTATATCACAAAGTGGCCAATAAAGCAGGGCTCACTAAAACAATTCAGCATCCAAACAGCGACTGCAAAAAGAAGAGTGGTTTGACGGAGATTGCAAAAACATCAGAAAAACATTAAGACAGCTATCTAATCAGAAACACCGTCAACCGCTTAATGCAGACCTGCGACAAAAATATGCAGCAACTCTAAAAGAGTACAAAAAGTTACTAAAAGAAAAAAAACAAAAACATTACAATGAAAAATTAAAAGAAATTGAGAATTCAATCGATCAAAATCAGTTCTGGGAGAGATGGAAAAATTTGAGCACCAAAAAAACCGAAAATTTGGCATTGACAAACTGTAGCATTTGGAAAAATCATTTTGAAAAACTTTATGAGGAAATTTCCCCAAATTGTCTAAATTATGAACAAAAACAAATCCAAGAAAAGTTGCAAATTTTTTGAAGCAACTTTCAAAAACTATCAGAACCCGCTTGATTACCAAATTACAATGAAAGAATTAGAAGACAATATTAAAAAACTAAAACCAGGAAAGGCCTGCGGACCTGACAGCATCAGGACAGAGATGCTAAAACTCAGCACCCCTGAGCTGCGGCAGGCCCTGCTCAAATTGTTCAATCTTGTTCTCCAAACTGGCTGCTTTCCTGATATCTGGAGTCAGGGACTTATTTCCCCAATTTACAAGAGTGGAGACAAATTTGACCCCAATAACTACCGAGGCATTTGTGTGAACAGTAATCTGGGGAAGGTTTTCTGTAGCATTATCAATACCCGAATGCTGGCCTTTCTTATCAAACACAATGTCTTGAGTAAAGGACAAATTGGCTTCCTACCAAAACACCGCACAACCGATCATGTTTACACCCTACACACCCTAATTAATCAACATGTGCACCAAAAAAGTAAGGGCAAAATTTTTGCATGCTTTATCGATTTTAAAAAGGCTTTTGATTCTATTTGGCAGGAAGGATTATGCTACAAAATTCTCCAATCTGGTGTAGGGGGTAAAGTTTATGATATAATCAAATCAATTTTTCTCAACAATAAATGCGGAGTCAAAATTGGCAACAAAAGAACAGATCTCTTCACTCAAGGTCGAGGGGTTTTTCAAGGATGCAGCTTGTCACCAACACTCTTTAATATCTATATTAATGAGTTAGCAGTGCTGTTGGAGCAATCTGCAACCCCTGGCCTGACCCTAAACAAAACAGAGGTTAAATTCCTGCTCTATGCAGATGACCTAGTGCTGCTGTCACCCACAGAACAAGGGCTACAGCAGCATCTGGACCC
Organism: Gymnothorax javanicus; assembly: GCA_029692085.1. Classification (NCBI taxonomy): domain Eukaryota; kingdom Metazoa; phylum Chordata; class Actinopteri; order Anguilliformes; family Muraenidae; genus Gymnothorax; species Gymnothorax javanicus. The sequence continues at coordinate 139,629,638 of CM056197.1, forward strand.
ATTGAGCAGTACTGCCAGAACTGGGCCTTGGCAGTAAACTTTAAAAAGACTAAAATTATGATCTTCCAAAAGAAAGCCAGATCTCAGGAAAGCAGACATGTGTTCACTCTAGGAAACACTGCACTAGAGCACTCCTGTTCTATGATTACCTGGGGCTCAAAATCAGTGCCTCAGGAAGCTTCGGTCTGGCAGTGAACTCACTGAAAGAAAAAAAAAAAAGCAGAGCCTTTTATGCAATTAGACGAAAATTTCACAAAATAGACATACCAATCAGAATTTGGCAAAAAAATATTCAATAGCGTATCCAGCCTATTGCCTTATATGGCAGTGAAATATGGGGTCCACTCAGTCATCACGACTACACACTAGGTGGGACAAGCATCCTATAGAGTCCCTGCATGCAGAATTTTGCAGAACAATACTACATGTCCAAAGAAAAACACCAACTAATGCATGCAGGGCAGAATTAGGCCGATACCCATTGATAATAAACATTAAAAAAAGAGCACTTAAATTTTGGATGCATCTAAATTCAAGTCCCGAAGAATCACTACAGTTTCAAGCAATGAAAACCCAAGATCTGAACCCCAAAAAGAGTCCCTCAGTCAGCTGGTCCTGAGACTCACTAACCAATTAATACCTAACACCCATCAAACTCAGGCCAGTACTGCTTTACAACAAGAAATTAGAATAAACCAAATTATCAAACTAACAAAAGATAACTACCTGGAACATTGGAATATTCTAACAAAAACACAAAACAGACTTGATTGTTATTTGGCCCTAAACCAAAACTACAATTTAGCAGAGCATCTCTTCTCTGTCAGAGATACAAAGCAGAGACAAATCCTAACCAAGTACAGGCTCAGTGACCACACACTGGCAATTGAAAAAGGAAGACACAAAAAACATGGCTACCCAAAGAAGAACGAATATGTGGTCACTGTAAGACAGGAGAGGTAGAGACAGAGATGCACTTCCTTCTCCACTGTGAAAAATATACAGAAATCAGGGAAACACATTTTAATAAAATATCTAAAACCCTAAATATATTCCCCAATCCTCAGTAATGAAGAGAAGCTGCGAGTTCTCCTTGGAGAAGGCCCAACAGCCTCACTTTCGCAGCTCAGTATTGCACTGGCCTGTCATGGCCTGAGGGACAGTGACAATGAGTAGATGTGATCGCACTCTCTGTTATTCAATAGCGAAAGGTGAAAATCTTTTTTCACAGCGTTTTTTTTTTTTTTTTTTCCCCTAAAACTACATACTTAGTTTTCATTTTATTATTGATAAATTAATAATAGATGATCAATTTCAATAGTATTACATCCACCATTATCAGAATTAATATTGTTGTTTTAATATGTTAAAATTGTTGATTGTTGCTTTGGCAATATGTATCTTGAATATGTCATTCCAATAAAGCATTTAAATTTGAGTGAGTGAATGAATGAGTGAGAGGGGAGAGAGAGAGTGAGTGAATGAATGAGTGAGCGGGGAGAGAGAGTGAGAGGGGGCCCACAGCATCTCTCTCTTTCTCTCTCTCCCCTATCTTCGTGTTCTACTGAATTTTTATGGCCTTTCACCAGTGTCACTGGTCCTTAGCACAAGCTGAGGACTGATGAATACATGACTTGTGTTATGGTTGAGGACGAGAGGGAGCCTTTTCTCAGATGAAAATGTAAGAGAGGCCTAATTTAAACCTAAAACACTTCAGGGGTTAATTAAAGCGTCCTTTGAACCTCTGGAACAGTCAGCGCCGTCACGATTGTGACGGCCACACACAGCTAACACTGTTGCATTATCCACTGATGTGGGACAAATGGCCTCGGATGCTAATTATTTTTATTCAGATTTGTTATTTTTTGGTTTCATATCATGATACATTTATGAAAGTCATAGATTATCATTGTAGCCCCCAGAACGAAGTCGGGCGGCTACTATGGATTCACGAGAGTCACTGCCGCCGTAGACATTTTCTTGTGGACGATCTACAGGCTGTAATTTTTGACTGATTACTTTCGTATTTCGTATGTACATATTATACTTCACTTGTGACACCTATCGATTTTGGTTGCCGCGGCGACAGTTATGGCCCAAATAATGTGAAACAAGTTGGCTGCGAGGCCCAAGGTCTCCTGTCGCCACAGATATTAAATTGGAAACTGGTTAATAATCAAATCTTCTTATATGCAGAACACAGGGCCTGTAATCCATTTTCTTTTTGAGTTGTCATGTTAAAGCCACTTTTCACACGCACACATGGACGGGTTGCATTCCAATGTCCTTTCGCCAGACGCGATGGGAGACAAAAAGGGGATTTTCGGTGGGAGCTTTTAGGCTACACCCATGCGGTTGCAGCCGACCCGACTGTCTAGTTGAAGATGTCATCTATGTATTGATCAACAATTGTGTAGATTGTGTGTGTGCGTGCATACGTGTGTGTGTGTGTGTGTGTGTGTTTAATGGGATTCTCTGTGTCTGCAGCTCATGTTAATCATGACGGCAGCAGCTCCTCCACAGGCATCATCATCGGCTGTGTGGTGGGAGCTCTCATCCTCCTCACCCTCACCATCGCTGCTCTTGGTGTCCTCATTTGGTGGAAGAGAAACTCAGGTGAGAGTCACTGACACACACAGATACTGACACACTTATTCTGAGTAACAGATACACAAATACGCAAAGATACTGACACACTGAGCCTGACTAACAGAGATACTGACACACTGAGCCTGACTAACAGAGATACTGACACACTGAGCCTGACTAACACAGATACTGACACACTGAGCCTGACTAACAAAGATACTGACACACTGAGCCTGACTAACAGAGATACTGACACACTGAGCCTGACTAACAAAGATACTGACACACTGAGCCTGACTAACAGAGAGACTGACACACTGAGCCTGACTAACAAAGATACTGACACACTGAGCCTGACTAACAGAGATACTGACACACTGAGCCTGACTAACAGAGATACTGACACACTGAGCCTGACTAACAAAGATACTGACACACTGAGCCTGACTAACACAGATACTGACACACTGAGCCTGACTAACACAGATACTGACACACTGAGCCTGACTAACACAGATACTGACACACTGAGCCTGACTAACAAAGATACTGACACACTGAGCCTGACTAACAGAGATACTGACACACTGAGCCTGACTAACACAGATACTGACACACTGAGCCTGACTAACACAGATACTGACACACTGAGCCTGACTAACACAGATACTGACACACTGAGCCTGACTAACACAGATACTGACACACTGAGCCTGACTAACACAGATACTGACACTGATACTGAGGATGAGCAATTGATACTTAACCACTGACAGAGGTACTGACAGACTGAAACTGACCTACAGTCATACTGAGGTTGAGCATGTTACAACTCATAATGTAAAAACGACGCATAATGTGAAAAGATTTTTAGTTAAAGCATAATGTAAAGTAGGGTTTAATCCCGGGAAACGAGATTCCCGGGATTTGACCTCCAAACCATTTCCCGTTTCCACGGAAATAGAAAAAAGGGAATCCGGGAAAAAAACATTGAAAAAATATTTATAAGATAATGGAATATTTTTAGAAAATATGTAGGCCTATTTTACTTTCTTAAAACATATTCAACAGCTGTGTGTGTGCGCAGGCGGAACAGCTGTTTGTGTGTGTGTGTGTATGCATGTAGGGAAAGAGAATAGCTACTTAAATTAATCTAACTGACTATTCGCACTTATTTAAGTGCGTTCAAGTACAAAAAATTGGTCGAAATTCGCGTTAGATGCACTTATAAGTGTGGCCAAGATGCACATTGCTCCATTGCCCACACTTATTGTACCCCTCGGTATATAGCGGCCCGCCTGCCCATCCGTCCGTCCTTCCGTCCGGGGTCATATCTCAAAAACCCGTTGGAAATATTTCGACCAAACTTTGTACAATCGTGAACCATGTCACAAACTACGCATCCAGTCATTTTCAGCTTTCTGGGATGTCAATTTTCTGACGTTTCCATGGAAACGCCACATTTTCTACTTTATTCTATAGTGGACAATGGGGACAAGTTTTCTCGAAACTACTACACCTAGATGAATGAAATTTTGTTTGTAGGTACTCCTGATGATACTTTGAACAAGTTCGAAACCCAGTTCCGGAACTTTAATTTTTTACGGAGTTATTGCCCTTGAATCTTTGATTCGACTTAGTGCAAAAATCCGCCGGGATGCATCAATGGGGACAAATTTTCTCGAAACTATTACACCTAGATGAATGAAATTTTGTTTGTACGTACTCCTGACGATACTTTGAACGAGTTCGAAACCCAGTTCCGAAACTTTATTTTTACGGAGTTATTGCCCTTGAATCTTTGATTCGACTTAGTGCAAAAATCCGCCGGATGCATCAATGGGGACAAATTTTCTCCTAAACTATTACACCTAGATGAATGAAATTTTGTTTGTAGGTACTCCTGACGATACTTTGAACGAAAGTTCAAACCCAGTTCGAAACTTTATTTTTTACGGAGTTATTGCCCTTGAATCTTTGATTCGACTTAGTGCAAAAAAATCTGCCGATGCATCAATGGGGACAAATTTTCTCGAAACTATTACACCTAGATGAATGAAATTTTGTTTGTAGGTACTCCTGACGATACTCTTGAACGAAGTTCGAAACCCAGTTCGAAACTTCATTTTTACGGAATTATTGCCCTTGAATCTTTGATTCGACTTGGTGCGAAATTGGCTGGGACGCCAAATGGGAACAAGTTTACTCGAAATTACTACCCCTACATCAATGATATTTTGCTTGTGGGTACTCCTGACGATATTTCGAACGAGTTTCAAACCGAAGTTCTTAAACTGTATTTTTGACGGAGTTATTGCCCTTGAATCTTAATTCAACTTAGTACGAAAATCGACAGGAGGCATCAATGGAGACAAGTTTGTACACTAAATGGACCTTTTTGGTACTTGATTTGAATATGACTGCATATTACATTTCCATAGAAGCGTTATTTGCTATTGACATTCATTGAGCGACAAATGGGGAGCGGGGGTACGTGAGCTTTGCTCGCTTTTTTCTTGTTTTAAGTGTGTCCAAAAGTAAAATTTTTTCTCGCCAAACGAGGCTATTTTAAGCGGTACTTTCTAAAAACTGATGGTCATCAACTGGCGAAGGCGAGTAAGTGTGGCCAAGAAAAAAAATTCAGCATTGGTCGCCGTATAAGTGCGATTAACATCGGCCTTAATTGATTAATAATCACAAAACGCCCTGAATTCAAACACTTCTGACTGTTAACGCAGTTAGTTAAGTAACTTGTGGGTCTATAATCTGAATTAGACTAACACAACACGATTTTTGACATCAGCTGTGAGTGGAAATACTTCATAATAGCTTACTTCAAAATATTTAATAATGAGGACGCGCTGCGCTGTCTGAGGGAGGGATCAAATGCGCGAGACTGAGGCTCAACAGTCGGCTCACCGCAACATTTAAAATCTCAGACAAAACTCCAGGTGAAAGCTCAAAACTACAAGAACACTGGATTCATACTTCATGCAAAACACTTCAGACAGAGATGCAGCGGGCTTTAGTGAAATGGGGCTCTCATTGAATAAAGAAAAATCTCCTGAATCCATCTGAAACCTCCCACCCAGTGAGTGGATGCGTTTTATAACGTTGCCTTTTAACTTTGAGAGATTGTTGACATTATTTAGCCGACAGTCTGACACCGCGGCTCACACCGTGCCGGCCACCCGCAGCGTCTGAATGCGAGCAGGTTATGGAATCTATCTCAGCTCAAAACCTATGAAAGCACCAAACTACTTGCCTTAACGAATTTCCTTAGTTTATAATATGAAGAATTGTAAAATCTAATTTCCATGAGGCTGTTCAGTCAGACAGCGACAGATCGCAGGCGTTTTAATAATAATAATAATAATAATAATAATATAGCGCTTTTCTGGACACTCAAAGACGCTTCACAATGGATACATTATTCATTCACGCTCTGATGGTGGTAAACTACACTCTGTAGCCACAGTTGCCCTAGGGCAGGTTGACGGAAGCGTGGCTGCCAGTATGCGCCTACGGCTCCTCCGACCACCACCAAACATTCGCACACAGCTATACACCAGTGTGGGTGACCCTGGAGGCAAAAGGTGGGTGAAGTGTCTTGCCCAAGGACACAACGACACATGACTCAGAGCGGATTTGAACCGCTAACCCTTTGGTTATTAGACAACCTGCTCTACCTCCCGAGCCACGGTCGCCCCATTTTCTCCCTCTCATCTGCAGCGAACGTCAAGCTGCATGGGCTTTAAGCAGTTTAAATTGTTATAATATTGATTAATGTTGAAATTACGCTTTTGTGCCTCAATAATTATATATACCACCAGATAATACATTAAATCAGTCATGTTAGGGACCCACATGTCTCTTTGTTAAGTATGGTGTTTCCTGAACTATAACCAATGTTATGTAACGGTAGCCAAAATTATACCTGAAAAACAAGTTAATTGCCCGGGATTCCCAGGAAAATGTGCTTCTTTTCCCGGGATGGAAAATGTCTCATTTTCGGGAAAAATATTAATCCCTAATGTGTAAACTTTTGACGCATAATGTGAAAAATCAACTCATAATGTTAAAAACAACGCATATTGTTAAATCTTTTCCTAACGCATAATGTAAAACATTTTGACGCATAATGTAAAAACATCTTCTAACGAATAATGTAAGAGCTTATCAACGCATATTGTTAAACGCACTGAATATTTCCAGGGCGCCCTATCCCGTAGGTTAGAATTCACTAAAATGATGAAATGATGCAAAAACTGCTTTGAATTCATTATGCTTGGGGGTGGACAAGCATCTTATGTTTCCCAAAAAGATGGATTATATTCATAACTCTTACCATCACACGAATGTTCTTCTGATCAATATGTTATATTGGATGCATGTTGCACTGAAAAGGGCGTGGGGTAAGTACAGCCTGTATTACAGTGACCCCATTGTAAACACCTGAACTGCGTAAAGTGAATGGCTCAAACATATAGCTTTAAAGTATCTATTATGATGGATCCCTTTTTCAATCACAAAACAATGCTTCATTAAATTGTTTTTCTCATTATCTTGTATAAAATGGTCCAGCACCTTTGGCTAAAGACTACTGTGTTGAAATAACGAAGTGGAAAAAAATTCACTTCATTGGCTTCAATGTATTGGGGTAGGTTGTAAATCTCGAGGAAAAAGTGAAACCTTTGAACCAATCGGGAAATTCTGGAATCTATCGATTAATTTGTGGAGAAAACATCCGAGGAAATGCGGATTCTGCTCTTCCTTTCTTTTAGAGAAACTAAAAACTTGTAATGGCTGTTAGGGGCCCAGTGTCTGTGTGTAAGGTGCTCAGAGCACATGCTTCAGATTAGAAACACTGACTTGTTGCTGGAAATTGCTGTCACAACATAGGCATAGTAACCGAGATAAGGAACTAATTAAGATTAGTTAATTAGTTAATTAGCCCACACTAGCTTAGTTATCAGCCAGAGGATAGAAGTAATCAGACAACTGAACTGCAGTGTAAACATTGATTAGAATCTGGGCTTGTTTATGATCCTGCTAAAAATGCAAGGTGATACCACAGCTGGACAAGGTACAAGTAGACTCTGGGTACATATTCTACACACTTTCTACACATACCTACAGGGAGTCTTGAGGTAGGCCTCTATTCTATCCCAATTTGCTCGAGTATAAAAAAGAAAACCCCTCCAGTTTTTTTTATATGTTGTAGTTGACACATAAGGCTACATTTTTCATAATGGTGTCAAAGAGGTTGGGCGTGTCCCACAGTGTCAATTTCAAGGTCAAAATATAGGTCAAAAGGTCATCCAACTCAAAAGTACCCAAATGCACAAACAAATGCCAAATTTAGATTCCTTGTGCTCTCCCCTTTACAGAAATACCTTGTTTTTCATAATCGGACAAGTGGTTGCTGAGTTACAGCCATTTGAAATTCGGCGGCCACGCTCTTTTTTGCAAAAAAGTGAAAAATTGAAATTGCGATATCTCGAAAACTGTTGGTCCGAGATAGACGAAATTTGAAATTTTGTCTTTTCTGGCCATGAATTACCTATATACTAAATTTCATATAAATTGGAGGGGGTCAGGTTGAAAAATGCAATTTTTTTATTTGGGTGATCTGAGATGGACTGATCCATGACACAATACCCAAGTTTTCGATTTGAACTATTTTTAAGGTCACAGAGGTAAATCTTCAATTTATTTATTTTTTTTTTACAGTCGGGTCATCTTTTGTTATTACTTGACCTAGGACTTTCAAACCTTGTAGAAAGGTACCATACATAAGGGGACCTCTACCTAAACACTCAATTTCAGTCCGATCGAACTTCCAATATGGCAGCTAGAGGGCGTGACCTAAAAATCACCAATGTCCAATTACTTCCTAACTCGGCGAAGCTCAAGCGATGAAACTTGAGATAAAGATACATCTCTAGCTGTAGAGGCCACACACCAAGTTTTGGCATGATCGAACATCCGATGTGGCCACCAGGGAGCATGACCTGAAAATGACCAATGTCCTATTACTAAGCTGTGGTATAAACTAGAGTCCTGAAACTTGATATCTAGGTACATATCTAACTTAAGAGGCAACACACCAAGTTTCGACATGATTGGACATCTAATATGGCTGCCAGGGGGCATGACCTGACAATCACCAATGTTCTTTGACTTACTTTCTGTATAAGCTAGAGCGCTGAAACTTGATATCTGGGTATCATTTGTAACTGTGTAGGCCACACAAGTTCAGCATGATTTGACATCCAGTATGGCTGCCAGGGGGCGTGACTTGAAAATAACCAGTGTTCTTTTACTTACTTCCTGTATAAGAGTGCTGAAATTTCTCTTCATGATATCAATCTATATTTTCAATTACTTCTCTGGTTTTGACATTTGACAATGTCACCAGGTAGGGTATATTTGAATGGACTATTCTGGTGACAAAATAAATATTTTGACTTTGTCGACCAGTGTATGAAGGCCTAATGTCATTGACTATGTTGATTTAAATACTGAATGTACTTTCTGGCCACTTGGGCTCTCATCATTGATCAAATTACTGCACTGAGGTGAGCACAAGGTCCTTGGACCTTGCTGATTAGATAATTAACTGGTCATAAGGTCTATTGTTGTCCCAAGAAATGGTCGACTGAGTGCAAAGAAGAGCCAAGAACAGTGGCAGGACCTGACTATCGTTCAGTGCTCTCCAAACTGAGCAAAATTTTCGGCGATTTCATTGGTCGAAATTTGTCCTGGACGGAAAATTGGATTCTAACCTACGGGATAGGGCGGCCTAGAAATATTCAGTGCCTTTGACATTATGCGTTGGTAAGTTCTTACATGATGCGTTAGAAAATAATTTTACATTATGCGTCAAAATGTTTTACATCATGCGTTAGAAAAATTTTTTACATTATGCGTCATTTTAAACATTATGAGCTGATTTTTCACATTATGTGTCGAAAGTTTTTACATTATGCGTTAACAAAGATTCTTTTCACATTATGCGTCATTTTTACATTATGAGTTGTAACAGAGCAGTGGATACATAACCACTGACAGACTGAAACGGACCTTCAGTCATACTGAGGTTGAGTAGTACATATGTAACCACTGACAGAGGTACTGACAGACTGAACTGACAGTCATACTGAAAATGATATGTAACCACAGACAGAGGTACTGACAGACTGAAACTGACCTTCAGTAATACTGAGGTTGAGTAATAGATATGTAACCACAGACAGAGGTACTGACAGACTGAAACTGACCTTCAGTCATACTGAGGTTGAGTAATAGATATGTAACCCACTGACAGAGGTACTGACAGACTGAAACTGACCTTCCAGTAATACTGACCTTCAGTCATACTGAGGTTGAGTAATAGATATGTAACCACTGACAGAGGTACTGACAGACTGAAACGGACCTTCAGTCATACTGAGGTTGAGTAATAGATATGTAACCACTGACAGAGGTACTGACAGACTGAAACGGACCTTCAGTCATACTGAGGTTGAGTAATAGATATGTAACCACTGACAGAGGTACTGACAGACTGAAACGGACCTTCAGTCATACTGAGGTTGAGTAATAGATATGTAACCACAGACAGAGTGACTGACAGACTGAAACGGACCTTCAGTCATACTGAGGTTGAGTAATAGATATCTAACCACTGACAGAGGTACTGACAGACTGAAACGGACCTTCAGTCATACTGAGGTTGAGTAATAGATATGTAACCGCTGACAGAGGTACTGACAGACTGAAACTGACCTTCAGTCATACTGAGGTTGAGTAATAGATATGTAACCACAGACAGAGGTACTGACAGACTGAAACTGACCTTCAGTCATACTGAGGTTGAGTAATAGATATGTAACCACTGACAGAGGTACTGACTGACTGAAACTGACCTTCAGTCATACTGAGGTTGAGTAATAGATATGTAACCACTGACAGAGGTACTGACTGACTGAAACTGACCTTCAGTCATACTGAGGTTGAGTAATAGATATGTAACCACTGACAGAGGTACTGACTGACTGAAACTGACCTTCAGTCATACTGAGGTTGAGTAATAGATATGTAACCACTGACAGAGGTACTGACAGACTGAAACTGACCTTCAGTCATACTGAGGTTGACTAATAGATATGTAACCACTGACAGAGGTACTGACAGACTGAAACTGGACCGTCTCCTCTGAACTCTGAGAGACTCCAGCCCGTTGACACCACTAGTGCAGGGCCTGTTCAATCGCTGCTTAAGCAGAATTGGTGCCTGCAGCTATGCGCACACACACACACACACACACACACACACACACACACACAGTGATTCCTTGCTTTATAATATGATACACCAAGTAGTGAAACATTTTAGTTCCATTCAGTTTTGTAGTGATAGTGACACATGCTGTGTGTATGTTTCTAACTCTCTGTGTCTCTATTCCAGGCTACGGGAAGACCAGCAGTGAGTATATTTACTCTCATGTTTTACTCAAAGCTGTGATACTCACTCAGTCCGCTTACATGCAGAGCTTAGTCCGACTATGCTCATAATTCGGTTTTGCGCCTGGTCGGACTTCTGTCTCTTGTCCTAGTTTACATGAAACTGAGAAAATCGAATTACTGACGGGAGCATGTCGTTCTCCTCCTTAACACTGGCGGGCGATACTGGGCGCTTTCAGCGGGTATACGGCCCCTTTCCGTTGACCCCTTACGCCAAATACTGGAGCGCGAGCACCGCATCCTCAAACAACAACAACAAGATGGACAATCGAACAGCTTTTTTCTTTTTCGTACATAATGTTTATGCGTTAGTCATTGTGCAGATAAAGTGCACGTTGTCCCTTGTGGCTATGGTGATTTGGAGAGGCAGACAAGAACGCCGCATGCTGTTGGAGGGCTTCGATTTTGAACTTTTTGCCGTCGCTGCTGACCCGGACCCCTCGTTCTTGTTGGATGCGTGTACAGAGCACAGACTGGTGGGAGAGAGTCGTAATGAAAGAGTTCTCAGATGCAGAATGGAGAGAGAATTTCCGATGACGCAGAGATCTTTTTTTATAAGCTCTGTGGGCTTATGGAAGGTGTTTTGAGCCCTCAGGAAGTGACTGTACGAGCACCAATTCCACTTCAGATGAGAACCGCCATTGTTCTGTATAAACTGGCCAGTTGTGCAGAATACCGCGTCGTTGCAAACTAGTTTGGAGTGCACAAATCGACAGTGAAAAAGTTTGTGTACTGCTTCTGCAAAGGAATGGTGTCCTCAGTTATACACAAACTCATAAAAGCGCCAACTGTGGAAGAAGCTTGTGCCACTGCACGCCGGTTCCAGCAGAAGTTCGGCATGCCACAGATCATGGGGTGCATCGACGGAACTCACATTCCTGTTTTACCACCAAGTGATGGCTACAAAGACTTCGTCAATCGCAAAGGCTGGCCTTCCTTAATTCTTCAAGCCGTGGTGGACGACGCATACCGGTGAGTTTGCCAAAATACCATTAGCTTGTTGTTGTTAGCATGTTGTTGTGTGTTGCTTCTAATGTTGATGCTAACGTTTGCATACGTTACTTTGTAGCTTCTGGAATATCAACTGCAAAATGCCTGGATGTGCACACGACGCGAATGTCCTCAGACAGTCGACGTTATTCGGCCAAGCACATCTACTGCCAAAGGTTAGTCAAATGTCTACAACGCTTGTGAATTTCTTTAGCATTCTGACTTCCGGCTGCACAGTGCATTTCAGTAAACAAAGTAGTGTTACATGGAAAATAGCATCCATACTTTCCCATATATTGTCATGTGGTGTATCTGCATTAATATACATACAAATATATATTTATATATTATCATAACAGTAGTTAATGTCTTCTCTCTTCCTACTTTTAGGAGCCACAGGACATAAATGGTACCTCCGTGAGGCTTTTTCTTCTTGGAGATCCAGCCTACCCTCTCATGGACTGGCTCATCAAAGGATACATGCGTTCCCCATCCCTGACTGCAGAACAGGAGTCATTTAATGTCTATCTTAGCTCTGCGAGGACCACAGTGGAGATAGCATTTGGAAGACTCAAGTCATGCTGGAGAGTGCTACTCAAAAGAAGTGACTTCCATTTTACTTTCACACCACATATTATTGCAACATGTTGTGCACTGCACAATTTTTGTGAGGGGGAGAAAGAGAGTGTGAATCCCACGTGGGCAGAGGAGGCAGCAAGTCTTGAACGTCACCTACCACAGCCAGGTGCTCGTAGCTACAATGCTACTGATTGTTCTAGTGGCCAGGAAATAAGACGTGCTCTAACAGAGTATATGGAAGCAAATTTTCCTCTGCGCAGGGCACTGTTTTAGCCCGTTGGTGTACATTGTCATGTATAGGATCGTGGACATCTATGCATCATGTACAATTGTTACTGCTTTACTGTAATAAAAAACAAAAAGAAACATTGCTTTGCTGTATATTTTTTTATTTACAAACTATTAATTATCAACTTAAAATACAAATATGTGGGTAGAAAAATACCTTTAAAAAATACAAACTGAACATTTTGTAAACACACACACTGTAATTGCACTTTAACATGAAAGATTGCACTCAAAATAAGGTAGTGTGTTTTAGTAGTAGTCCTTTTTTTTTTACATGTGGTGGCAGTGGGGGGTGCTGGTATCTTCTCCCTGGTACCCATACCCCATGTGTCTGGTTGGAGGCGCCATGAACTGCTGAAAGCTCCGGATGCCCTCCATGACTGCAGCGACCATCCTGGAATTGCTGTCCATTATGCTGTTCAGCAGCTGTTCCTCTCTCTCCTGGCTCTGCTGCATCTGCTGCATCCAGGTGGCCTGGAACTCCTGCAACCTCTCAAGCACCGTCTCGACGCCTGAAACATGGCGCCTCCTTCCTGATGGCCCTGCGAAATGATTTCACATGAGTTGCGGTTAATTACATTCCCTCTTCTTCTCATGAACAAACTCTCAGTTCAACCAGGTCTACAAACAAAAAATAGATTTTTGTGTCTTTATCCTGACAGAGCAATGGCGGATATTGAGCACAGAAAAATATATTTTGCAAGCACAAACAGTACATTTTGAAAAGAAATTAAACTCAAGCCAAAAATATATTTATTTTGAGCGCACACGCAGGGAGAGGAGAAGAGGAGAGAAGGACGAGAGAGGGGGAAAGGAGAGGAGGGGCGAGAGAATTGGAGAGAGAGTACCATGTGTATGGTGTTCCTCTGCAGTAATACAAAAAATGTGGCTCTTAGTCTACTGACTACCGTGAACTTACTCGGTAAATGCGGAGTTTGGGGTCTGCTTGATGACTCCGACTCGGTCTCCGTCTCTTTTTCCGCCGCCATGTCCGGCATCTCATCCAAGCCCCCCGCCTCTTGAACAGAAATGTCTACAAAGAGCAAAAAACATGTTAGCAACTCACATAAACTTGTGGTCAGGCTGTTTATTTACACCACAGGGCCCTCGTGCTATATATAGCTGGAAATGATGCGTGCTAACAAAAAGCTAACTTTGAATTGTTTTCAACTCACCTAGGGGACTCTCAAATCCGATGTCGACGCCATGGTGGTCTACTTGGGACAATGGCCTCGTTCCCAAAAGCTCTTCGAGAGCGTCCCCGAATGGGCAAGTGACCCGATTGTGCCACTTACACTGTTCTTTTTCTTGGCCTCGTAATAGGTTTTTTTTAGATGTTTCCACCGAATGCGTGTTGCTCGGGCGTCCTCACATAGCCACCTTCTCTCAGCACTTCGGAGACCCTTTTGAAGAGGTCTCCATTCCGCGTCTTCCTCCCGTCCATGTATTTCAAAATGTTCAAATCCTTCAACAGAGTTAGCATGAGCAAAGTCTCGTCGTCCTTCCAGAAATGCAGATTTTTCGCAGCTACAGCCATGTTGCTATTCCTCTCTCTTTCTGCGACCGGCTTTTTTCTTGTTCGGGGTCATACGCCAGCGCGTGGTCGTAAAGCATGCGCATGTGCATTGTCTAGTTAAACTGCGATTAAAGGCGTATACATGCAGGAGAAATTCGAATTGCAATCGCATTATCTGGGTGTCTTAATCGAGTTGGAGAACTCCGATTATAGTCGGAGTAACATGTTTACATGCACTTCAGTTGTCCAGTCATAGTCGGATTAAGACAATAATTCGGTTTTTTCAAGTGCCATGTAAACGTACTGACTGAATCGGGGACAGATACCCAGAGCTTAGGCTGTAATTACAGATGTTCACTGATCTACTGTGTTGCATTGCTGTCCTGTGTGGGATGTGAGCCTGTGTGTGCGATGTGAGGCTGTGTGCGTGATGTGAGGCTGTGTGTGTGATGTGAGTCTGTGTGTGTGTGATGTGACTCTGTGTGTGTGATGTGAGTCTGTGTGTGCGATGTGACTCTGTGTGTGATGTGAGGCTGTGTGTGCGATGTGAGGCTGTGTGTGTGTGATGTGAGTCTGTGTGTGCGATGTGAGTCTGTGTGTGTGATGTGTCTGTGTGTGTGATGTGTCTGTGTGTGTGATGTGAGTCTGTGTGTGTGATGTGAGTCTGTGTGTGCGATGTGTCTGTGTGTGCGATGTGACTCTGTGTGTGATGTGAGGCTGTGTGTGTGTGATGTGAGTCTGTGTGTGCGATGTGAGTCTGTGTGTGTGATGTGTCTGTGTGTGTGATGTGAGTCTGTGTGTGCGATGTTTGTCTGTGTGTGTGATGTGAGTCTGTGTCTGTGATGTGACTCTGTGTGTGTGATGTGAGTCTGTGTGTGCGATGTGAGTATGTGAGTGTGTGTGTGTGATGTGAGTCTGTGTGTGTGATGTGAGTCTGTGTGTGCGATGTGTCTGTGTGCGATGTGACTCTGTGTGTGATGTGAGTCTGTGTGTGTGATGTGAGTCTGTGTGTGATGTGTGTCTCTGTGTGTGATGTGACTGTGTGTGCAATGTGGGTCTGTGTGTGCGATGTGAGTCTGTGTGTGATGTGAGTCTGTGTGTGCGATGTGAGTCTGTGTGTATGATGTGTGTCTGTGTGTGTGATGTGAGTCAGTTTGTGCGATGTGAGTCTGTGCGTGCGATGTGACTCTGTGTGTGTTATGTGAGTGTGTGTGTGTAATGTGAGTCTGTGTGTGATCTGTGTCTGTGTGTGTGATGTGACTGTGTGTGCGATGTGACTCTGTGTGTGTGATGTGAGTCTGTGTGTGCGATGTGAGTCTGTGTGTGTGTGTGATGTGAGTCTGTGTGTGCGATGTGAGTCTGTGTGTGCGATGTGAGTCTGTGTGTGCGATGTGAGGCTGTGTGTGTGTGATGTAAGTCTGTGTGTGTGATGTGAGTCTGTGCGTGCGATGTGAGTCTGTGTTTGTGATGTGAGGCTGTGTGTGTGTGATGTGAGTCTGTGTGTGCGATGTGAGTCTGTGTGTGTGTGTGATGTGAGTCTGTGTGTGCGATGTGAGTCTGTGTGTGCGATGTGAGTCTGTGTGTGCGATGTGAGGCTGTGTGTGTGTGATGTAAGTCTGTGTGTGTGATGTGAGTCTGTGTGTGCGATGTGAGTCTGTGTTTGTGATGTGAGGCTGTGTGTGTGTGATGTGAGGCTGTGTGTGTGATGTGAGTCTGTGTGTGCGATGTGAGTCTGTGTGTACGATGTGAGTCTGTGTGTACGATGTGAGTCTGTGTGTGTGATGTGAGACTGTGTGTGCGATGTGAGTCTGTGTGTGCGATGTGTGTTTGTGTGTGTGATGTGAGGCTATGTGTGTGATGTGAGGCTGTGTGTGTGATGTGAGTCTGTGTGCGCGATGTGAGTGTGTGTGTGATGTGAGACTGTTTGTGCGATTTGAGGCTGTGTGTGTGTGATGTGAGTCTGTGTGTGCGATGTGTCTTTGTGTGTGTGATGTGAGGCTGTGTGTGTGTGATGTGAGTCTGTGTGTGCGATGTGAGGCTGTGTGTGTGCGATGTGAGTCTGTGTGTGCGATGTGAGTCTGCGTGTGTGATTTGAGGCTGTGTGTGTGATGTGAGCCTGTGTGTGTGATGTGAGTGTGTGTGCGATGTGAGTCTGTGTGATGTAAGTCTATGTGTGCGATGTGAGGCTGTGTGTGTGTGATGTGAGTCTGTGTGTGCGATTTGAGTCTGTGTGTGTGATGTGAGGCTGTGTGTGTGTGATGTGAGGCTGTGTGTGCGATGTGAGGCTGTGTGTGTGATGTGAGGCTGTGTGTGTGATGTGAGGCTGTGTGTGATGTGAGTCTGTTTGTGTGATGTGAGTCTGTGTGTGATGTGAGTCTGTGTGTGATGCGAGTCTGTGTGTGCAATGTGAGTCTGTGTGTGCGATGTGAGTCAGTGTGTGCGATGTGAGTCAGTGCGTGCGATTTGAGTCTGTGTGTTTGATGTGAGGCTGTGTGTGTGATGTGAGGCTTTGTGTGCGATGTGAGTCTGTGTGTGTGATGTGAGTGTACGTGTGCGATGTGTCTGTTTGTGTGATGTGAGGCTGTGTGTGTGATGTGAGTCCGTGTGTGTGATGTGAGCTCGTGTGTGTGATGTGACTCTGTGTGTGATGCGAGTGTGTGTGCCATTCAGTTTGAGCTACGCTGAGTCCTGCTGTGATTCTGAGTTTCTCTTTGCAGCCGCTGACCCTGGATTTGCCGATTCCCGCAGGGAGAAAAAAGTAGATCTCAGTAAATTATAACTCGCAGCACGTGGCTTTATGACATACCTGCCCTGTTGAGAGATCCTTCTCAGTGACTGTTTTTCATCACTTATCTGAAAATACTGCAGCATTTTGTCGTGCTGTAAAAATGTGGGTAAGGATGCATTGTGTTGGAATATTTCACAGCAAATGCCACCCACCTGTTTGAGCCCTGACCTCCAAAGTGCCATGTCGGTCTTTATTCGTTTTTATGAAGTCGGGGATTCTATGGATTCATGTTTGCTCTCAGTATTGTACAGTCAACTAGCCACACAAGCATCTGGAGATACACGTATTGGTCATGTGTTTGCAGAATATACTTTCCTGTTAGTGCCTCATAAAAACCTAAGCAGCGAATGCAATAATAAGGGAGATGCAGGGTGGTTTTCACTTGAAGGTCAAGTCCAAGGACACAAACTGATATGACTTCTTATCATTCTCTGAAACAAACCGAAGCCTTAAATGTGATGGTGTGGTTTGGGTCATTCTGTATGGGTTTGTGCTATTTAGACCTGTAATTAATCACTGAATTGTACGTCATCCGTTTTGACCAAAACCAATTTGGTGGCAGCGGCAGAACAAACATAAGTCCATAATGGCCCCGACTTTACCCACCCAAAATAAAAAATAGAAAAATACAAGGGGAGGGAAGGGAGAGAATCGAAAAAAGAAAAATGGCTGGGAAACTGGCACATGAAACTATTTCAATAATACTACAATCATAAACCCATATTTTATTCACAATAGAACACAGACAACATATCAGATGTTGAAAGTGAGACATTTTCAAAATATTTGTTTTGGAGCAACAAAAGGCTGGAGAAGTTCTATGAATAAACAACCGCTGAGGAGCATGTTGCATCTAATTAGAGTATTTTGCGTCAGGTCAGTAACATGACTGGATATAAAAAGAGCATTTTAGAGAGGCAGAGTCTCTCAGAAGTAAGGATGGGTAGAGGTTCACCAATCTGCGAGAAACTGCATCTAAAAATCGTGGAACAATTTCAGAAATTGTTCAATGTAAAATAGCAAAGACTTTGAATATCCCACCATCTTCAGTACATAATACGTATTCTCAAAAAATTCAGAGAATCTGGGGAAATCTCTGTGCATAAAGGACAAGGCCGAAGGTCAATATTGGATGCTCGTGATCTTCGGGCCCTCAGGCAGTGCAGCATTAAAAACGGGCATGATTCTGCACTGGAATTCACTGCATGGGCTAAGGAGCACTTCCAGAAATCACTGCCTGTGAGCACCGTTCGCTGTGCACAAATGCAAGTTAAAGCTGTATCAAGCAAAGAATAAGCCAAATGTGAACATGATCCAGAAAGGCTGCCATCTTCTCTGGGTATAGAGGTTTTACAACAACATATACTCCCATCCAGACAATGTCTCTATGAGGGCAGGCCTTGCATATTTCAGCAAGACAACTAAACCACATACTGCATCCATCACAGCAGCATAGCTTCGCAGTAGAAGAGTCTGGGTGCTGAACTGGCCTGCCTGCAGTCCAGACCTTTCACCGAAAGAAAACATTCGGCGATCATAAAACGAAAAAATCCGCAAAGGGACCCAGGACTGTTGAGCAGCTAGAATCCTACATCGGACAAGAGTGTGTCAACATTTCTCTCCCAAAGCTCTAGCTATTGGTCTCCTCACTTCCCAGATGTTTACAGGCTGTCGTTAAAAGAAGAGGGGATACTAAACAATGGTAATCATGGCCCTGTGCTAACATTTCTGAGATGTGTTGCTGCCATCAAATTCAAAATGAGCTAATATTTTTCATGAAATGTAAAATGTCTCTCTTTCATCATCTGATATGTTGTCCATGTTCTATTGTGAATAAAATGTGGGTTTGAGAATGCAAATCATTGCATTCTGTTTTTATTCACATTTTTCACAACGTCCCAACTTCATTGGAATTAGGGTTCGTGCAATGTTACTGTGTGTGTATATGCATGTATGTGTGTAAATAAGTAACGTGTGCATGTGTATGTACTGTGTGTGTGTGTGTGTGTGTATATATATTTATACTGTATATAAATGTAAATCAAATTTTTTATTTTTTATGATTGAGGGTAAACACCATATGCAGTGCCATTTTCTGATCTTAAACATTTTAATTCTAACAATTCAAGTCTAACAGGGAAACCCTTGCCAAGATGCTAATGACGCTGTAACCAATCGAGTACTTGTCTAAATTGTGCAACAAAGCTTCTGCCAGTGTTTTTGATTCATTGGAGATTTCAATTTAAAACTAGAATGAGAGTTTATAAAGAAACTCTGAGTTTGCATGTGATAGCACAATTCACTGTATAATGTGATGTTTATTTTTGCATTGTCCTGCACTCTGCAGTATGATAAGGTGCAAAGTGTCTTCTTTACTGATAGGCAAGTATGATAAACTATGATGACCGTCCATTGCATGGTCGAAGTGACCAGGGCATATGTATGGTAAGGGTTAATTTAGTTGTCAAGCTACATCATTGGTATGTAGCATAATAAAAGTTATTTGGATGATGATGATCTTCATTGTTGTCAGTAATGGTTCAGGTATATATTTGTTTATTATCTGTATACTGGTTTTACATGGCTATTGATGCACTATCATCATTATCGACATGTTATTATTCACAGCATATGATTGTAATACAACTATTGTTCATCAAAGTCCAACTTGATGTGCTGGACGATACAGGTCCGACATGTATGATCATTCTTTTGCTTTTATCAATATAGTAGAATGGACATTGCTAAAAGATGTGTTATTACTTTCTATTTATTACTATTATTATAATTTTTTTATTGGTAACAGTAATTTCTGGACTGGCAGCATCACTACCTTGTAAAGCAGCCGTAGTAATTGAGAGGCACAGGGTTCAAAGGGTGGTGCAGTCAGCCCAGCGAGTTTTTGGTGCTGTATTGCCTAACCTGATGGACTTACACAATATGAGGTGAGGACCCCAGTCACCCAAACCATGGCCTCTTCTTGACGAAGCTGTCCAGTCGGAAGCCAGGCTATGTGAACATTGCAGCCAAGACCAATTACCAAAGCCACAGCTTCTACCGCCATACTCTCTGTAAGACCAATAAGACGTGCACTGCTCTCTCAGTACAAATTACTGAGCTGCTTCCTTCATCTTTTTGCTCATTGCAATTGCCTTTATAATATCTTGTAAATACAGAATTTTCGTTTATTTGAGCCTACTTTGTCTTATATTGTTATTTTTACTCTATGATGATGACATTTTTATTATCTTTTTTCTCATTATTTTCATTGGGTTTGAATTTTGTGAAGTGATAGAGATGCATATTAATCTCCTTAATAATAAAATTTGTACAATTTGAATTGATAATATTTATGATGCACTTTCATAAAGATGTATAATTATACACACCAGTGCATAATATACTTGTAGGTTGTATTGCAAAAATCATTTTGTATATTCATAGTGTTTGTTTTTTTAAAGTCTACTTTGTCTTATCTTATTATTTGTTTTTTTTTTTTTATTGTAATTTTGTCTAAGTATTTTAATTGGGTTTGAATTTTTTATACTATGAGAGATTCATTTTCTTCTCCGTATTCCTATCCCAGCCTATCTTTTGGGCGAGAGGCAGAAATATACCCTGGACAGGTAGCCAGTCCATCGCAGGGTATACACCATACGCTCACTCATACCTTTGGGCATATTAGAGTCTCCAATTAGCCTGATATGCATGTATTTGGACTGTGGGAGGAAACCAGAGCACCTCGCGAAAACCCACGGGGGCACGGGGTGAACATGTAAACTCCACCCAGAAACGCCACGGGCGGATTCAAACCCACAACCTTCTTGCTGGGAGGCCGACCACCGTGCCGCCCTACTGACTAAGATGAATAATGGAAGACCAGATCTCACTGCTTTGAACGGCATGTGGATATGAAGAATCACAAAACTTGAACAATTTGATTATGTATGTATGTATGTATGTATGTATGTATTATAAATGTTTGATTTTTGTTTTAATTATCATTGGTGCTATTATTATTATTATAATCATTTTTTTGATTATGATAATATAATATTTATACTAATATTAATTAATAGTGTTATGATATCAATATAATACAGAACCCTCCCCAGGAATGCAAAGTGTCTTTTAAAGTTTCTGTGACGATAATGATATTATGAATATTACTGGTATTGTCATCATCAAATAAAAATAATCAAGCATGGTTGACTGTTCAGTTTTCGTGTCAGCACAGATTTTGTGCTGAAGTAAATAATGCGTTACTCTCGCCGACGGGCTCTCACGTTGTTTTCATTAGCAACAGTGTTTTTCCGAGCGTTTGTGAAAAATTACCGCGTGAAAATGAGATAAAGGCCAACAAAAACACTAAATTGTATGAAATGTTAAATTCCGCACGGCACACGAAAAAATTATTCAGCAGGAAAACTGGTGACGGCACAGCACTTCTTAAACATTCGGACATGCTGTTTACTTTTGCTCACATTTTCCCACGCCTGATTGTTTTACGTTGATCCTGTGTGTGTTAACGAAGGACAAGTTAATGATTGTTAAAACATTTACGTTATTTCTGACTTCGCTTCAATCCATCCCTTGCTTTGCGCCATGAAAAGTGAACGCACCAGCGTAACACACTAAACTCACCTGCAATCGCTTCTCATTGTCTTCCTTGATGAAAGCAGATTGCATCTGTCGTTTAGGACCGATTTCTTAGAAAAATCGCACCCCCTTTAGCTCGCAACATTATACAATCTTTGGCGGACATGTTTTCATCAAACTGTCAGCTACTGTTTGCTGCGGAATGTTCACATCTACCACGTGTACCGAGGGAAGTTGGCAGTCGGGTGAGCACCGCAAACCAGGCGATTGTCTTTAAAGTGGGTAAATGGACAAGTGATAACGCAAATCTATAATATTTTTGATCGACATAAAATGATATGTGGACATTTACTGGGGAGAAAACATCATAGCAGAACCCTTAGTTCGAAGGCATAATACTGTCTGACATCGATTTCATGACCTTCGAAGCAAGTATTCATGTCACCTAATTTTAGAATGAGCAGATCATCCATCGGTTCTCGAGTCCCTGTAACGCCACGCTGTCAGACGGCTCTGGGTGCTGAATGTTTACGTGAAATATTATGCGTTTAAAAAGGGCTTTTACCGCCAATTTGTTTTGTAGCAGAATATGACATCTTGGCCGATAAAAGCCCGCTTTAAATGCATATTATTCCACGTGAACGTAAATAGATCGCTAGCACCAGGAAGCTAGTTATCTCGCTAGCTAGCTAGCCTGCGATTTAGGCTATCAATACTGTGACGGATTATTTCAAATAAAATCGAGTATTGTTGTGTCAGTGTGTTTTGCTGTTTATTGCATTATTATACCTAACTGGACATAGCTAAGCGTTTTTGTGGTCATTTGTGCAGTATGTATGAATTTTACTAATATTACGTGGCTAACTAGCTTCCCGGAAAAACCAAACCATGCCTACGGGACAAGCACATTGTTCGTCGGTCTTCCTATTGACATGGAGACCGCGGCGGCTCAGAGACCCTTTTGTTTGCTGCCTGTGGAGCCTGGATTGTCCTGTATTATATTGTTTTTTTGTCTGCTTAGGTTATCTTTTGTATTATTTTTGCGAAAATGAACATAAAGAAATTTTTTTTTGAACGTTTGTGCTGTATGTAATTTCGTTACAAGTATGTAGCTAGCATGCTGGCTAGCTACATGGAACTCCATGTTGTGACACGGAGCCCTGCGAACCATAATCGCAATGCATTTTCATGAAACAGTATGCTAGTTTGCATTTATTGTGTTTCATCATTGTATGACATTTGTCTGTTGTGATGTTACGATTAAATTTTTGCTTTGATTGCTATTTACGTTGTATTATTCAGCATATTTTCGCTGCATACTTCCCGCTTATAGTTAGCAGACAAAGCGCTCGCGTTAATGCGGATTTTGCATGTATATTGCAGCTGATGCGGTCCGCTTGACAGTCATCCGCGCTTGCTGGAATCACCGATTTTTTAAAGATGGTATAACGTGTTATATCGCTTCTGTGTCTAGTTAGCTCCGTATTGCATTTTGTGTTACCTAGCTGGACATAGCTAAGCATTTTTATGGTCATTTGTGCAGTATGAATGAATTTGACTAATATTACGTGGCGAGCTAGCTAGCTGCCGGGATAAACTAAGACATGCCTCGGGTACCAGCGCATTGTTCGTCGGTCTTCGTTTTAAAATGGAGACCGCTGCGCTCGTAGGCCTATTTGCTTGATGCCTGAGGAGCCTGGATTGTCGTGGTATTATATTGTTTTCTATGTCTGCCTAGGTTATCTTTGTATTATTTTTTGAAAATGAACATAACGAAGAATTTTTGTGAACGTTTCTCCTGTATGTAATTATTTCGTTACAAGTATGTAGCTAGCATGCTAGCTAGCTACGTGGAACTCCGTGTTGTGGCACGGAGCCATGCGAACCATAATCACAATGCATTTTCATAAAACAATATGCTAGTTTGCATAAGATAATTATGTTTCATAATTGTATGACATTTGTCTGTTGTGATGTTACGATTAAATTTGTGGTTTGATAGCTATTTACTTTGTATTATTCAGCATATTTTCGCCGCATCGGAAGCAAAACAAGATGGCGGCGTTTCAATTTTGTCCCGATGCTGTTTAGCCAATAGGAAAAGAGAGAGAGAGAATGGTCGATGCTGTTTAGCCAATTGGAAAAGTGAGAGAGTGTGGTTGTGCAAGAAAGTCTGGCTCCCATTGAAAAATGAATGGGCTCCATTCATTGTCAATGGGAATTTTTTTCATTTTAATTGCTAATAATTCATAAACTATAATTAATATCGATATGATTTTTGAATAGCAACGATCTGCACATATAGTAGAATAATTTGGTATGGAGGTTGTATGGGTAGTATGAAAACTGTTGGAGGAGTTAGTGTTAACAGAATGGGAAGAAAGAGAATAAAAAAAAAAAAAATAAATAAAAAAATAAGTTGAAAGATCCTGAGAAATAACAATAGTTTGCATGCTTCACATGCAAACTAATAATAAGTTGAAAGATCCTGAGAAATAACAATAGTTTGCATGCTTCACATGCAAACTAATTTCATGAACACTGTTCTTAAATCCAGTAATTAAGAAAATAATTACTTTCACCCATTTTGACTCTAGAGAGGCTGCTGATTTGCTGACATTCTGTTTTCAGAAATGGTGGAATATGGGAATGTGTGTTTGCCACAGTGCTGCCGCCTTTGTCAATGAGACAAAATTTCTAAATTTGTTTCTTAAGAATAAAAGAAAATTCAGCCAAGCACAAAAGGTTTTCTTCTTTTATTTTGATGTCTGGGACAGCAGTTATCAGCAGTTTTCCCATTGACCCATGCAGTGTCCAGAAAAAAGATCCCGAAAAGGACCCTCTTTAAGAAAAGGGCGATATTTGAATCCTTTTCCTCCCAACTGCAAGGGTCCACCAAGCAAATGTACGCTTCCTGCTCTGATGTTTCCATTTGCTTTGCTTTTCTCTTCTCTGCAGGCTATTGCCTTCTGTATAGTCTGAGCTCTACATGTTCATTACTACCAGTGACTAATGCTGGATATGAATTGTACCTTGTCCAGTTTGTTGGGCTACAGTGTCAGTGACCTAACTGCTCTTGCAGTAAGTTACTTTGGATAAACGTGTCTGCTCAATAAATGTAATGTTATGAATGTCACTGAACTTCTGGGAGCACACTCCTAAATAACTATTATATGAAATAAATTCTCTGGTGCACCCGTGCAGTTTTTAGAATGATGGTCACAAACCTTAGTGAAAATGGGCTCTCGTGGCTACTTTAGCGCCACCTATACAAAAACTTTTTGGGTGTTCCAGACGAGAAAAGTGTTGGACATGGCCTCACCTCCCCATAGATTCAGAATTTGGAAAAATTGGTTTGGTGCACCCATGCAGTTGAAGAAATTTGAAGGCCAAAGTCGGTTCCTTCCAATGTTGTGAAAAAGGGGTATAAATTTCAGGGGCCTCTGACTTGGGGTCCTAAGGGCCTGACTTGCGAACCACTGCAGGTACAATATTTGGGGGGCGTACCCACCTACCACCTAAAATTTCAGCCAAATCAAGGGGGCAACAATTCTAAGGGCCCTATCTTACGCCAGAGTCCCTAAAACCGTTATTTGGGGAAGAGGCGTTCCCCCGCGAAAGTTGCTATCTTGCACACCTGCCTATACCCCTAAAACACCAGCGCTACCCGTTACATTATGCATGGGCGTGGTTTGGGCGTTACGCCAGTTAAACCAATCAGTGTGCCAGGTGCCAGTGCCTTTCGGAGCAGGCTGCGCTATCCCAAATCCTCAAACCGAAATCCGTGATGGAGAGAGGAAGGTCGCCACGTTTCTCCGTTGACGAAGTTAAATTGCCCGTGCATGAGGTCAAATCCAGTCAGGGGAGGATCTGTTTTTGTTAAGTTAATCATGAATTGTATTTATTATTATTATAATTATTATTATTATTTGACATTGACATATTGTTTAATGTTTGGTATGTAGAAAAAAAAAATTAAGCCTATCCCTTTTGTGATGGAAACTTCAAAAGAAAAAGAAAAAAATGCGTTTCGCCATGCACTTCCAACTCCTCTCCCGTCTGAAATGAAGCATAGAACAAAATCCCATTTTAGAAAAAATAAAATTAGGTATATGCACTGGCACTCAGCGGCGTAACTTTTTTTTTTTCCCCAGCGAGAGCGGCATTTCAGTACTCTTCAGCGAATGAAGGTAATTCTGGTGACAAGTACGTGGTTTCGTCCGTTTACATTTTCCAATCGGACAGCTGTCTATTTTTTTTTACAGCAAGTTGCATGAACGCGCTGCAAAAACAGGTGTACATGCTTGTCGCCGAAATTACCTTCATTCGCAAAAAGAGTTCTGAAATGCCGCTCTCGCTGGAAAAAAAAATTCCGTTGCTGAGTGCCAGGGCATAGCGCTCTTGTGAAAGCCCAAATGCGGGTAGCGGGTGGTTTTAGGACCCGCTATACGCTTTCCCTAACGTGTGTGGTCAAGTTAGCAATTGTAGGGAAAGCGCATAAACACGCCCACGGGAACACCTCCAGGCGCAAATAAAGGAGTCGGCATAATGCATAGCGGGTAGTGTGGCCGCAAGATACGGTTTAGGGAAAGTGGAAGCTGCTAAATGCGTAATTCACGGGTAGCGGGTAGTGGCAACGGGTAGGGCAGTGTGAAAGATAGAGCCCTAAATGTCTGATATTGTCTGAATCTCTCATTCAGTGACTCTTAATATAATAATCACACATGGCTCCCCAAACAGAGGCTGCTCTCGGTATTGAAGATTGATCAACAGGATCAATGATTGTGAAACTTTAACTGCAGCACTTGCAGATGACTGATAAAATATGCTGTGTAATGTAAGGGATCACCCTACCCAGCAATACAGTACAAGCTGTCATATCACTTGGTTTGTAGGTTATAGTCTACATTAAGATCAGTGTAAAAAATAAACAAGAATTTCACATTAGTGAGAGGGGCTGAACTGCATTGCCATTGATGGCCATCTTTGAGCTTGGCAGACAAGTTTGTTACAACCTCTTGCAATCACTCAAAATTCTGTACACACTTTTTTTCTACATCCATCCGAAGCAGTCGTGCCAATATGGAAGCAGTGATGACAGTCTGTCTGAGGAGCGTCCCAATAATTTACCCTTCCCATCTTCCTTACTATCATGATCCAGACAAAGAATCAGATGCAGATTCAGGGTACAATCCATGAAGGAGCACTTATTAATAGGAATACGGTAATAGTTGTGGGATGGGCCAAAGCCCAGATCTGAGAGGGGGGAAAGTCCAGCCAAGTTGGTAAAAACGGGAGAAGGTCGGGGGCACGTCCAGGTCCAGGCCAGCCACCATCCCTGGGCAGAAGCCAAACGGTGAATCTGCTTCACCAAAGCAGGACTGCTTGATAGTAGCATGGATGCATTTACCAGGGACACAGTCCCAATAAGGGAGACTGATGATAACTTGGGTGGTGTTCCTAATAAACTGACCAAGAGGGGCATACTGGAATAGAGTATTGAGAAGAACATGGTGTCAATCCTGCGCTGTGTTCACATAATGAGTCTGGAGTGACTCAAATCTGATTTTTTTTTGTCTAAATGTGTCTCAGATTGGCTGTTTTTTGGGCTGTGTGGACACAGAAATCCAATCTTGTATCTGGATCTTTATAACAGAATTGAGACGCTTTCATATGTGGTCTTAGATCGGATACACATCTGATACCCGGCCATGCGACATTAATGAGAACGGTCAGATCTGAATCCATGTTGCTTTTTGCTTGTATGAGCTGAGCGCTGTTAAAAACCTAAAAAGCTGGTCACCTGGCTTTTTTTGTCCATTCTTAACCTCAGCATGAACAGCTGACATGTGGTTTGCCATCCTCCATGCCAAACTCCCAGCCATCCATTTGGTATTGGCACGTCCATCTGCTCGGTTTGAATCAGGTTTTATTACCATAAGCGCTCTCGCAAATGTCAAAGTCTTTTTTGATGTTTTTGTTGTTAATAACACAGATGACTTGAGCAAAAACGTATCAATGCGCTCATGCCTGCCATTTAAAAGGACAGATGCTTTCACATTACAGGTCACGTAATTATGAATGTGAACCATAAAGATTGGAAAATCTGATCCAAGCAAAAAATCTAAATTGAAGAACGAGGCTCGTAAAGTGAACGTTGCGCTGGAGACCAATATTACGGCTTGGAAGCTTGTTCCTATCAATGAAACTCTGAAGGGAAATTAAATGGGTTTTCCGAGAAATATGTAGTACATAATAAAAATGGCTTGAATACATCATGTTACCGGTCTCGCAATTTAACGAAATTTGCAGATTATTTAGCCAACTACGTGAGGCAACTTTTGTGAAAATATCTTAGGTGTGTTTTCATAGGAACCTGGTTGTTTTTCAAGATGAACTTTACATTTTGCATCAAGACAGATGCATTTTTCAATGGAAAATTGCCTGAAACTTCTTCAGTTTTTCACATATATACTTATGTTTGGTATCAAAATGTCCGTCATGTTGTTGTGTAGCCATTAAAAACCATATGGTTTTTCAGAACAATCATGAGTTTAAATACAGACTTTTCGAGGCCTTGCCCCACAAAAATCTTAAAATCACTAACTAGGTCACAGTTCACTTCCTGTATGTAAATTTCACATTTCAAATCTATTTTCTGGACAGTCCCACAAGTATTTACATATAACCAGAAGAGAGTTCAAATTGGGCTGTGGGCAAATTTGCCTATACCCTGCAAAACCTCCTTTAAATAGACAAAAAGGTACACAAAAAGTTATCACATCAGAATATTATCGAAATGATACATTGATAATACTAGAAATAAAAAAGGATAAATGCTGATTTCTAGTCTATTCACTATCACTGCGATGCGTGACTATGCTCATTATTGGCGAGGATGATTTTTATCAGAAAAGAAGGGAAGGTTAGTGCCATTGGGCAGGGGGCGTAACTACAAAAATGTGATTTTGTGACCATGCCTGTTCTTCTCCTGGACTCATCATTTACGTATCCATTTATATCCTATTAAAATTATTTTTCATTCTTTTTTTTATGGGGACAAAACCCCACGTGCCACCAATATTTCCCAGAAAATCCCTTTAAGAACATGCCAACCAATTGGGGAAGGGGAAGAGATAAGGGATAACGAGTGTAATGTGATTGGAGGGAGGTTCTAATGAAAAGACAGTTCGGAATGTCAGTGGTAGTAGAAGCACAACAATAGCAGTAATTATATTTACCGCAGGCAGACACTAACCAGTAGGCAGGCGAAATGGCGCATCAGCTCAATTACTGAGTCACTGACTTGCGGTGACAAGGAACCGACCGTGAGGCTCAGGAAGAGTGTGCTGCACCGGGGAGCTTGTGAGCATAGGAAGTACGAGCTGGCTTGTACGCAGCGAGCAGTTCTTGATAGGGTGGCAGTATGGTGAAGCAGGCAGGAGATGTAGTCAAGCAGGCAGAGGGTGGAGAGCCAGGCGAGTATGTAGTCCAGGTGAACAAACCAGCAAGGAGCAGACAGAAGGAGAGTCAGGCGGGCAGGGTCAGCTTCACAGAATCAATCCAGAGAATTAATGGTGGTGAAACCATTACAGAAACTCCGAAAACTCTCAACATTATCAGGTGTGGCCAGTTTTCATTAGCAACGCACACCTGTCAACTCTCACGCATTCGGTGTGAGTTTTGATGGCATATTTACGTTCCTCTGCTGTAGTCAGCAATTATTCAATCAACGTGTATGTAGGACATTCTCGCACGGAATTGTAGTCCTTCTGCATGGAGGGTTGGAAGCAATGTAATTGCAAAAAGACGTTTCAAATGATCTTATCTATAATATAATAGCCAAGTGGACTCTGCGTGCATGCGTGCGTCTTCGGCCATCAAAGTCCACTTCACTTTCATAGTACAGTGAACAATACACCATTATGATGTCATCACGTTGCTGTGGTGTTTCCATAAAAACATCACATGACCAAGCCAATTTGTCCACAAGAGTCCTGAATCCCAAGTCAATTCATCCACAAGAGTCCTGAATCCCAAAAAACAGATGCCAGTCCGCAAGAGAAAGTAGCACGTAAGGTCTACGCGCCAGACCGCTATTTCAGTGAAACAGTCATGAAACACATGCATTGCTTCCAACCCTGGCACTGAGTAAAGAAAAGTGTGAGAAGTCCGGAGTCGTAATCGGTGTGCTTTGTAAATGAAATCTGGCCACACCTGACACTGCTGAGAGTTTTCTGAGTTTCTGTAATGGTAATTTAAATGAATGATTGAAAACAGGTAATGATCAATCATTCATTTTAAAGGATCGTTCGAGCTTCCCCTATCGCCAGTTCACGAACCGCCACTGATGTGCAAACGGAGCACTTCAGCATTAGATTTGACCTTAGCATAGATGTGCATACAGGGAGCACTTCAGCATTAGGCTTGAGTTTAGGATAGATGTGCCTACAGGGAGCACTTCAGCATGAGACTTGACCTTGGTATCGAGACAGTTAGCAGGAAGGTGCGAATGGGAGGTGTTAGAGGAGTCATCCGTAGGAAGCGATCATTTTCCGGTGTGCTGTAAAAGAGACTGCAAAGAGAGCGAGAACACTGGGGAGATGGGTATTCAATGGTGCGAACTGGGAATTGTTCAAGTATATTTTTGAGTGTAACACTGAAGAAATATATCTAAACAAAGATAGCGAGGAGATTTCTAAAATGTTTGGCACAGCATTATTAGAAGCAGCTATTTAGACTACTTCTCAAAGCAAAGGAAGGTTGAAGAGCGAGGCAGTGCTCTGGTGGACCACTGAATGTAATGTAGCAGTGAAAGTCCGGGATAAAGCCCTTGGGTTATTAAAGCGGACTCATCATTTTCAGAATTTGATTACAGTAAATATAGACAGGCTCAAGCAAAAGTCAGGAGAACTATTCGTAGTGTCAAAAGGCAAAGCTGACAAACTTTTTGCAGTAGAATCCGAAAAACAATGCCTGCAGGAGACGTCTGGGCTATGATGAGGAGCATGAGAGGAATAAGAAGGGAGGGGCAGTATCAAGTAATGAAGGTGGGAGAGGAAACTGCAGTGTTAGACGAGAAGAAGGCAGAAATGATACCGAAAAGCGCTTATTAAAATCCATAGCTCTGATAAGCTGACTGAGGAGGGTAAAAGAGGATGGGATGTAACTAAAGCAGCATTTCTTGGAATCCTTGAGAGAAGAGAGAGATGTAATTCCGCTTGAGAGTCCAATTTTTAAAATGAGCGCCGTTGGAGTAACAGGAGGTATTCTGGAGTGGATTCGAAACTGGTTACAGGACAGAACACAAGGAGTGGTGGTCAGTGGAATCTCATCTCAGCTAGGTACGGTGGGGAGTGGCGTCCCTCAGGGATCGGTGTTAGGACCCCTGCTCTTCCTCATCTACATTAAAGGGACTATGTCAGCTGGTGCACATGCATAATTGAGTCCAGTTGATGCCTTGCGATATCAAGTGAGCAGGAATACAAACCATAAGCTCATTTGTGCTTGTATAAAGCTTACCCAAGTCACCCTTTTAAAGACAGAAAATGGCCAGCAAACAACTAGTCACCAGAGTAGTCACAGATTTTATTTTTGCCGAAACCTGCAAAGAATAAATGATGCTATCCGTCCATATTTCTTTGGGTGAAAACACATTGAAAGCGTAAGGTAAACTATTACCAATTGGTGAATTCATGTTGGAGTTTCAATCTGTTTGCATCGCATTCATCCTTGCAAAGTTTGCAGAACTTTTCATCAAGCAACTGTCTTTTCTGTTCATAGAACTTGTTTGTCACAAAATTTTTTTCACAACATTTTGTTTGACATACTCTTGACCTCTTTGCCAAACTCTGATTCCTGTAGTGCTGCTGTCTACGATCCTTTTTCAACTGCTTCCATTTCGACGGCTGCCACGGGACAATGTGACAATCAATGTAGTAACAAAATGTTGATACAAACAGGTTCTACGTTCAATAAAGACAGTTGCTTGACTCAGACTGAGCCAACCGGGTACACAGCCTGCTCCAGTCCAGACATCGAGCCGGCAAAATGCAGTACCTGGTGGACTGGGAAGGCTATTATCTGGAGCAGTGGTTCTCAACGTCGGTCCTGGGGACCCCATGTG
Organism: Gymnothorax javanicus; assembly: GCA_029692085.1. NCBI lineage: Eukaryota > Metazoa > Chordata > Actinopteri > Anguilliformes > Muraenidae > Gymnothorax > Gymnothorax javanicus. The sequence goes on from CM056197.1 coordinate 139,661,641, forward strand.
TGTGCTGGCTTTTGTTCCTACCACAATTACAAACGTAGAACTTTAACAAGCTGTGACTGTTTTAATTAGGTGCTTTTCATGTTCAGAGTTGTTAATTTATCTCTTCAGTCAAATGTTACATAGAAACATCCATACATGCAATGAAGAATAAAACACCCTTGAAGATTGTGTGTTTATTGCAATACTGCAAGTAATGTCAAGTAACATAACATTTCAAACAGATCAAATTATACACTGAGGAAATCAATAAACCCCAGATTAGGCTGCTGGACACAACTGTTTCAAGTTCTTTCAAAAAGCTTCAGGTGAACTTAATGAGATCAACATAACACAAAACTGGTTTGTTTGTGGACTACATTTGTCATGATGAGCCAAGTAGTTTTCACTAATTAGGAGCCAACTACATCATTAATTTGATTGGTTACATTGTTTTCTCTCATTTTATGCTATTATTTCCGATATACTGCAATGTCCGAATGGTATTTTTTAACTTCTTGATGGGAAATAGATATTTCTGTTTGGTTGCGGGTTAAGAGGGCAAATTACTGCTCTAACCATTAACTGCACTTAATTAGGAAAAATTAACAGCTTGTTAAAATCCCACGATTGCAATTGTGGTTGGAACAAAAGCCAGCACACACATGGGGTCCCCAGGACGGACATTGAGAACCACTGGTCTGGAGGAGAGGAGATACGTGGGCCGTGACAACATCTTGGATCTGCAGCTCCTGGCCGAATTCCACCAGGCCCATCCAGACATCCAGATCAGCCTGTTCTGCGCCCCAGAGTGTGCCCTACCGGCCGAAGAACAGGCGCGCCGGGAGTTATGCCTGTAAGACCACACCTCCAGCCGTCCAGTTCACCGGTTTCCTAAGACCCAAACTGCATTCCTCACATCATACAATCATTACCATCACCTGTTTCTCATTTCCACTGTGGTAGCAGTGTGCCATTTAAGGCCCAACTGCAAAGTTGGTCATTGCGAGGTCTCGTAACTGCATACCTGTATTACATTCATAGTCTTGTATAGATGTAATCCCCGCATTTCACATGTATATATATTCTCTACTTAGCGCTGTTTAATGTTTTCACCAGCACTTTATATTAACCCCTCAACTGTCACCTGCATTTTCTCACATTTGGCCCGGCCCTAATTAGGGCCCAGTGACAGTTAAGGGGTTAAGGAACCTCGCTTCCTGCTTGTTTTCATTTTCATTTCATTTTATTTATCATTTCATTCCTGCTTATTTTCTATTCGTAATACATTGTTACTGCAGTCTATGTTCAGTGTTTGTATTACTAATAGCGCTCATACAAAGGAACCTTGATTCCTTTTTGTTAGTATTGCTTCGTGTGTGCCTTCTGCTGTGTAGTAGGCATAATATACTACCAAGTCCATCCTTGCACCTGAGGAAAGTTTGGATGTTAAATACATTGGCATGCTCACTATAACATTATAGATTCTGATGTCGCACTATCTTGCTGGCTAGGTAGCCAAATAGCTTGCTCGCGAGTATTCCATTGTGAGCGAACTGTAGCCTTTTTAGCTCACTAGCCTGTTGGCAATGTAGCTAAATACATTGGCGTGCTAGCTATAGCATTATACAGTTCGATATCACTTAAGCTTGCTTTCAAGGTAGCCAACTGGCTCGCCAGTGAGTATGACAGTGTACGCAAACTGTAGCCTTATTTTGTCAGCGTAATTATTTTTGAGAATAGTTCAGTCATTGTAAGCGACTGTAGCCATTTTAGCTCGGTAGCCAGTTAGCCATGTAACTAAATACATTGGCGTGCTAGCAATAACATTATACAGTTCGATGTCACTTTAGCTTGTTAGCTAGGTAGCCAACTAGCTCACTAGCGAGTATGAACGAATGAGTATGACAGTGTACACAAACTGCAGCCTTATTTTGTTGGCGTAATTATGTCGCAAATTGACACGCATTATGGGGCGAAAGTCACGTGGGGGGACCATAGGCAACAGTGGAGGATTGGGAGTAGGATAAGGGGGTGCAAACAATTGAAGAGCCCCCTCCCTTCTGCTTCCCTTTGGCTAGGCGGTCAGCCACTGCTCCCATCCGAGAGGGACAGGATGACAGCAAGCCTTTTTGACCACTGCTATGCCAGTACTGCTCAGGTGGTAGCACTGGCTTGCAATATAGCTTTCCTGGTGGGGTCGGCTGACCGGCTGACCCAACAGAAAATGGAACTGTCGGCGGAGGAGATTCTGGAGGTCCAGACAACGGTGCCAATGCTCCGTATGTCACAGGCATTTGCGATAGATGGGGGCCGAAGTATGTGTACCGCCCAGATTGACCATCGTCATCTCTGGCTGGGCTTATCGGCGCTCAAGGATCATGAGAAGAGGCCCCTGATAAACACTCCGATTTCCACAACGTTGCTGTTTGGGCCGGACATTCAGACGATGGTGGACCAGCTGGAATCTGCCCGCTAGGCGTCAGAGCAACTGGGATCACATCTCCATCCGTATGAGTACTCTCACCAGCCACAGTCCTCTAGACAGCCACCGAGTCGCTGCCGCCACAGATCGTCGGAAGAACGTCCCTCCACATCCACCAGTACGCCTGCTCCAGCTGCCCCTCCGCAGCCTCCCCTCTGGCAGCAGAGCCGCATTCGAGGTGCGGCACCTGCTCAATCAACATCTAAGGGTTCAAGAAAGAAATGTCACGCTTATTTAACCTCTCAGAGTTAAAGAGAGAGTTTTTGCACCTCACACTCTGGCACACCAGTTGTTTCAGATGTTAGCATGTCTGTTCAGGACAGGCATACTACCTTGGAAGGCGGGTATAACCTCCATTCTTTCCCAGATCAGGTGGGTAAGAGAAACGCGGTACACAGGGCCCATGCTTCCGTGTCCTCTAAACATAGTGCAAATCCGCACACTAAGGGTTTGTTGGCTAATAGCCTGTTTATGTAGCATTGGCTAGCAGTTCGCCGCTGGAGTCCACGTGGCATCACCCATGGAGATGATACATGTGCAAACCGTTCAAGGGTTTTCAATGTGAATAACTTTCCTTCTCAGGGTAACGGGTCGTTTTTGTTTTAAAACATAATGTCCCTTTAACCTGTCCGGGTTCAATCCCTGCGACAAAACGAACTAAAACTGGGTTGTCAAATTTTCGATAGCATCCTGCTAACTCTGCTAATGAAGCCGGTCTCATTAGCTTAGTTGGTGATCGCCATTGCAACGCATCCATTTCTGGTGAAGACTGAAATGAAAATCCGAGGACTTCCGCTTCCTCTACTAGTTCGATGGCTCAGACACAGAATGGCGCACAAAACATTGCGATAGCTGGGGCTGTTTCTTGGCGAGCTAGCTCACAGCATGTCAAAATGGATGTCTTGTTACCTAAAACAATGAAGGTATCAGCATAATACGAGCCCTGCTCCCCTTCTAGTTCCTCAGGGCGAGGTGCCTGAGTAAACTGAAGGGTAACATCCGATATTTTGGAGCAGAAGCTTCTGTGGCTACTCTGATGCAGAGCGTAGACCCCGGATGCAGAATTGTATGGCTAGCATTGCTCAAGGAAGCTATGTTGCCGTGTCAGATATCAGACCCGGTGAGCAGTCCAACACTGGCCACACTCTTCAGGTTGGTGAACTCCCTGAAATCATTAATGCTTCTGAATATGAGCAACTAAGAGAGGTTGTGCTAGATTCAGAATCTGCCCGTTCCCTGCCCTCTACGGTGAGCGAATCACCATGTGATGAGTTAGGGGAGGCAGCAGAGTAATTATTACAGTTATCCTCTCAACCCTTTCGGCCAGGGCCCCCATTACTAGCTATGTCTGTGGAGCTGATGACTTTACTGTTAACAGATCGCTACCAAGCATGGGGGAAATTATGCTCCCCTCTTCTGAATTGGCTGGACAGAACATTGCAGAAAGGGTATGCATTACAGTTCGGTCGCTGACCTCCTCCATTCAGGGCCATTGTGCAGACTTGGCTCACAAACCCCACAGAGAGGAGGGTGTTGAAGGAAAAGATAAACTCGCTTCTGCGTAAAATAGCCATAACAGCGGTTCCCCAAGCGGAAGCTCGAGTGGGTTTTTACTCCGCACATTTTCAAATTCCCAAGATATCAGGAGGTGTGAGACCTATTCTAGATCTATGCGTTCTGAATGGCTTCATCGCATGCAGACGATTCAGAATGTTTAACGGACAGAAATCTACTGGAATGCATCCAACCAGGGGATTGGATGACTTCCATAGATCAGACGGATGCTTATTTTCACATCCCAATTCTTCTGCGCCACCACAAATTTTTACGTTTTGCGATTAAAGGCCAGATTTTCCAGTTCAGTCGCCTTCCATTCGGATACTCTCCAGCACAACGAACCTTCTCCATATGTGTGGAGACCGGGCTAGCACCACTCAGGCAGATGGGGGTAAGAATTTTCACCTACCTGGATGATTGGTTAATTATTTCCCCCTCTAAACAGCTAGCAAGGGCCCACACGAGGTTAGTCATTCAACATGCATCTCAACTGGGCTTTGCTACCAATACCAACAAGCATGCTCTATTCAGACTCATTGTGGGCGCTGCAACTTGTAACACCTCTACTCTGGGTGTAGATATGGAGGCTGGTAGGTGTGTGCACACATAACACTCAGTACGGTTAACAGGACGTGCCGTTCTATTTGCATATCTCCACCATGAATTAGTAGCATATATGTGTGTAGGGTTTCCTGGTTCAGGAAGGTGGTTATCCGGCCCCACATACGTTCTTGCCCTGGGCAAGGTTGGCATGTGGCCTGCACTTACCATGCATGTTCCTAGGATAAACAGACACAGGGAGAAGTGAGCCATTTTATGAACCAGTCTGGAGTCTCTACTGACTTGGAGTTTAAATAAGTTCTTCACCAGGTTTGAGACGGGCGAGCTCTGTATGCCACGCCCCCCTTTGTAGCTGGACTCTCTCCAAGTTTATCCTGACTTATTTTAGATGCACCTACACACCAGTTGGAGGAGATACTACCTTGCAGTGTGACTGATGTATCCACGTTTCCCTCTCCTGTATCCTCACGGCAGTCGGTGTGGTCAGGAGCACTTGATATGGACCCTTCCAGGCTGGTTCACTCCACTTCTGCTTTTTACCGACATTCTGGACCAGGATCCAATCTCCAGGCTTAATCTGTCCTGGCGACAGCTCAGTTAGCCATCTAGGATGAAGTACATTTCTACTCACTCTTGTTAGTTAGCATTCTATTCATATATTCTGCCAGAGTTGCTTCTTCTATTTGTGTTCTCTGCAATAACTGGTAATTCGTCCTCATCCCACTACCACCGGACGTAGGAGTGCGCCGCTGATGCCCCGCATTATGAACCATTATAAACCATTATGCTGACGTTCTACACGCTCTTCAGTCACAGTCAAAGTTACATCATCTGTCCCACAACAGCACTTGCAACAATTGCAACAACATCCCCCTTTACTGTTAGTCAGTCCCATATTTTAGTTTTTCTCTCTCTGTCTCACATCAATAAAACCGAATTCAGGAAAGTCCCGTCACTCACCCGCTCCTTTTCTCCCTTACTATGGCTGGACAATGTCCCAACTGGCCGCACTACGCGCTAAAAGAGCCTTGACTCTCTCCGAGCTGACTTCCCTTCTCGTCTCGCAGACGACCCGTGCACAGGTTTCAGTCAGCGCCCATTCTCCAGGGAGGTTAATTCCCTCCTGAAAGAAAATGCTCAGAGACAAGAGAATAATACTAATAATAGTCTTTACTATGTGCGCGTAGGGTCCAAGTTACATCAGCAGAACAAAGACAAAGGAATCTCTTTTGCTTTGGATATTTGTATGAGCAGAATGTCATAATCCTTCCCCCTTGGGACTGATTGATTACAACAGTATATTTTCTCTTGCATTTCCACAGCCGAGTGCGCATATCCCACGTGCAGTATGCCCCAGCTATCCCTTCAGCTCTCAGGGAGAAGAGTCTCAGCCTTATCTCGGTCAAGCTGGCTTCCAAGGGAACAGGCTCTACACGGGCTAGAACACATAGTTTATACAGTCTGGCCTCGCAGGGGTTCCCAAGGTTTCAGAGGGGATTTACACATCTCATCTCATACAGCTACAGAAGGCACATTTCATTATGCACAGGTTAGATTGCAATGATTACATTTACGCAAACCCAGGCCATAGCCTAGGTCATTCAAGGATGAGCAATTAATAATTAAATAAAGAATTTGACTAAGTTCTCTCACACCCTCAGATGGGCGGTGCTTGCTATTGTCGTGGTTGGGGCGTGCTGTGGTTTTCTATGGATCCCCTGCGGTCTGGGACCAGCTGGAAGTACATCCAACCCTAACGGCCTTCACCTTAGATGTAAACCTATAGCGAAGCCCGTTAGAGGGCAAAGCATGTACGACATAGAAATAGGAGTTACCTGGATGTAACTGCAGTTCTATGAGTACGTGCGCAGCCCTCTAACAACCTGCCCAGCTGCCCTGAGTGTGTGATGCTGAGTTTCAAAGGGGAAATGAGCAGTGACAGCACCAGGCTTTTATAGGAGGTGGGTGCTGCTACCTCCTCCTACGGCGCAGGTGAGTGCAATCATCTCTCTCAGGTAACGAGGCGGAACCTCGGAGGAATAAACCAATAGCGAACTAGAGGGCTGTGCACATACTCATATGACCGGAGTTACATCCAGGTAACTACTATTTCTCAAACTCGGACCTGGAGGACCACTGTGCGTGCTGCTTGCAACGACAAATGCTACCTAAGAATTTTAATGAGGGTAATTTATCTTCATCACCCTTTGAAGAAGCATTGTCAAAAATTGCTAGTATAGATGCATAGAATGCATGACTGAAATTTGAAAACAATCTGATGAGCAGTTTTCGAGAAATTGGTCGGACAACATTTGCAGTGGTAAAATATTCAAACATTCAAATATTCAAATGTTCAAAATATGGAAAACAATAGTACTTGTTGAAAAAAATTGTCATATTTTCATGAAACTTGGGTCTGCACCTCTGCATGAAGTACAGAATGCATGACTGAAATTTGTAAATCTGATAAGCGGTTTTTGAGAAATTGGTCAGAAAAAATTGTGCGGACGGCAGGCAGGATGGAAGGGCGGAATTCTTTGGTATATACTATATACCCTTTATGCATCGGGGGTGTAATGTGAGGCTTTCATTCATTCATTCCTTTCATGGCAGGCATTGCTATTTCTTGTGTAATGTGAATTCAGAGGGTAAATAAATGAATTCAGAATCAGAATCAGCTTTATTGGCCAAGTTTGTGCGGACAAGCAAGGAATTTCGCTCCGGTTATCTTAGCCCTCTGTGTACAATATGACAAAAATTAAGTAAGGTAAAAATTTGATAGCATAAGATAAATAGAATAAGATTAAAAAAAATAAAAAATAAAAAACGACAAATTAACTAAAACCATATGTACAAGCCAAAGTGAAGTCCATATGATAGTGCCAATGTATATTATATACTTCTGTATCGGTAGTGCAATCGTAGGGTGTGCAGAATTAAAAATAGTGCAAACATGCGTATGAGGTGATTGTTGTGCAGTGGTTCTTCTGACAGTCTGTGACTGTTAAGAGTTCATCAGAGACAGCCTGGGGAAAGAAACTGTCTCTGTGTTGGGAGGTTTTGGCAAACAGTGCTCTGTAACGCCTACCAGAGGGGAGGAGTTTGAACAGTCCGTGTCCGGGATGTGAGGGGTCTGCAGAGATGTTTGCTGCCCGTTCCTGACCCTGGACCGGTACAAGTCCTGGATGGAGGGAAGGTCAGTACCAATGATCCTCTCTGCAGACCTAATTGTCCGTTGCAGTCTGGTCCTGTCCCGTTTAGAGGCCGATCCAAACCAGACAGTGACAGAGGTGCAGAGGACAGACTGGATGATGGCAGTGTAAAAGGTAGTCAGCAGCTCCTGTGGCGGGTTAAACTTCCTGAGCTGTCACAGGAAGTACAGCGTCTGCTGGGCCTTCATCCGGACAGTGTCTATGTGGAAGTCCACTTCAGGTTCTGAGAGAGAGTGGGTCCCAGAAACCTAAAGGTATCCACAGTAGACACTGTGTTTTTGAGAATGATGAGAGGGGGGAGTGTCGGGGGCAAAATAAGTATTAAGCATACTTGGGTCTAGTTGTTGTATGTCAGGTGTTTTAGGATCTCCTGCGTCACATTGTGCCAGACACGATCTCATCTGTAGTGTGGGCTACTACTCCATCAGGAATCTAACAAAATATTTTTTCATTACAATGTGATGCATTTTTGTTCATTGTTATCTACATTATGCAATGCATAATCTTTTTGTTGTTGTATTGGCAATTTCTGAATCATTATCGGCTTAATACTTTGCGAGAGGATTCAAGTAAGAAAAAGAAGTTGAATTACAAACAGCCCACCATCCATTAGTTCGAAATGTAGGTTTAGAATACGGGAGATCATTTAGATCTAGAAAAACGATTCTTTAGGCAGGTCGAGACCACTCGTGAATTTTTTTCGCGTCTGCAGAAAGAAATCTAAATACGCCTAAACTTGCGAATGTTGCAATTTTCTTAAATCACCCGCATCAGCGATTTAAGATCAAATCTGCTCGAACTGGTTCTTGCATGACGAGACTCATTGGGCCTAATTTATAAAAATTTGCGTTAATTTCATACCTAAATAATGCGTACGAAAAAAAAAAAAAAAAAAACCTTACATTTTGTGGAAAATAACCAACTTTATAAACCTATGGGTAAAATATACTGCATGGAATTTTCTTTTTTTTTTTATGAGGATGGACTTGGAATTTATTGACATTGCGCATAATCTTAATAATTTCCCTTTTTTTAAATGTCAAGTTTGTTTTTATAAATCAGAAATCTGCAAAGAAAGTGACGTACATATCTTTTTTGTGCCTACGCACCGTTTATAAATGAGGCCCATTGTGTTTTCCTCCTGACAATCTCACGAAATATTTAAGATCCAAGTAAAGTGAATTTAAGACTATTTAAATTACTTTTATATGCATTTAAATTACCAGCCAGCACCCGAATGCGTATCAGCCTAAATAATACGATTGCGAACACATACACTGCCCGGCCAAAAAAAAAGTCGCACACTCAAATATTTAGTTGGAACCCTGTAGCTTTGATTACAGTGCATATTCGTCTTGTCATTGTTTTGACAACTATATGCAAAGCCAGAACATTTACAGTGCGCTCCATAATTATTGGCACCCCTGTTTAAGATGTGTTCTTTAGCTTCTAATAAATTCTGTTTTTTTTCTAAATAATATAGGACCACAATGAAAAAAAGAGGAAAATCCAACCTTTAATTCAAGTGCATTTATTCAGTGGGACAAAAATCCCACATTAAGAAATAATTCTTTTACATCAAATCATGTGTGCCACGATTATTAGCACCCCTGATGTTAATACTTTGTACAACCCCTTTTGCCAACAAAACAGCACCTAATCTTCTCCTATAATGTTTCTCGAGATGGGAGAATACAGAAAGAGGGATCTTCGACCATTCCTCTTTGCACAATCTCTCTAAATCATCCAGCGACCTGGGTCCTCTCCTCCGCACTCTCCTCTTCAGCTCACTCCACAGGTTTTCAATGGGGTTGAGGTCTGGGGACTGAGCTGCCCATGGGAGGAGCTTGATTCTGTGTCTGGTGAACCATTTCTGTGTAGGTTTGGCCACATGTTTAGGGTCATTACCTTGCTGAAAGACCCAGTGACGACCCATCTTCAGCTTTTGGGCAGAGGCCACCAGATTTTGATTTAAAATGTCCTGGTATTTCAAAGCGTTCATGAGGCCATGCACCCTAACAAGGTTCCCAGGGCCTCTGGAAGAGAAACAGGCCCAAAGCATCACTGATCCTCCCCCATACTTCACAGTGGGCATGAGGTGCTTTTCTGCATACTCATCTTTTGTGTTCCGCCAGACCCACTTAGAGTGTTTCTTGCCAAAAAGCTCTATCTTGGTCTCATCTGACCAAAGCACACGGTCCCAGTTGAAGTCCCAGTACTGCTTAGCGAACTCCAGGCGTTTACGTTTATGATTGTGAGTGAGAAAAGGTTTTTTCCGTGCATGCCTCCCAAACAGCTTGTTGGCATGTAGATAGCGCCTGATGGTTGTTTTGGAGACTTTGTGACCCCAAGATGCAACCATTTGTTGCAATTCTTTAACAGTGAGCTTTGGAGAACTTCTTATTTCTCTTACCATCCTCCTCACTGTGCGTGGTGAAAAAATAACCTTGCAACCTCATCCAGGCTTGTTTACCACTGTTCCAGTTGTTTTAAACTTCTTAATGATTCCTCTGACAGTAGATATGGGCAGGTGCAGGCGAGTGGCTATTTTCTTGTAGCCATTGCCCGACTTGTGAAGGTTGACACACATCTGCCTTACTTGAATGGTGTGTTCCTTTGTCTTTCCCATGTTGAAGAGTGGATAAGAGAAATGGCCTCTGTGTCACGTCATATTTATACACCAGGGAAACAGGAAGTGATAAATTACTAATTGAATGTTCCTAGATACTCTGATCAACTTTGAAAACTACTGTAGAAATGACAGAAATACTTCAATTACATTTGTTTCCAAGGAATTGTTAGGGGTGCCAATAATTGTGGAACAGGTGATTTTATGAAAAATAATTATTTCTTAGTCAGGGATTTTTTTTTCCCCTTAAAATTCACTTGAGTTGAAGGTTACATTTTTCTGCAATTTTCAGTGTGAGAGTATGCTTCTGCAATAAAAATTGAATTTATTTTAAAGCTTTTAACACATCTTAACCAGGGGTGCCAATAATTATGGAGGGCGCTGTATTTTCGATCAGAAATGTCATAATTTTTTGCCGAGATCTTGTCTTCTCGACAAAATGGTTGAACCACTCGGTGGTCTTTCTTGAGCACATCCCAATAACTTTTAATGTGTTAAAGGTCAGGACTTTGTGGTGGCAAATTTGTTTGTGAAAATGATTCCTCATACTTGTTTTTGTCATTCATGGTTTTCTTTGCTTGATACAGGTCAATAACTTGCCCTTTCTGAAATACAGTAACATTTTTTAAGAAATGAGTAGCGAGGCGCATCAGTCAGGGTTAAAATGATTATTGCCAGCTGAAATATATTAATAACCGCAATAATGATCCAATTATATAATTTGTTCATTAATTTCCAAACGGTGACTTTTTTTTCGTGGCCGGGCAGTGTATATGCCAACTGCGGTATACTACCGCTTTCGGGGCGTTTCATTCTGAAAAAAACGCCCCAAAAGCGGTAGAGTTGGCATGTATTGTTGTGGTTTTCATCTTTTCAAATCAACTAAACAGAAGCCTGCTCACTAATCAAAGCTACAGAAGCCTGCTGCTTATGTGTGTGTGAGCTGCTTATGCATGTGTGAATTGAATTGCTTTTATGTGTATGTGTCTGTGTGTGAACTGCTTGTATGTGTGTGTGTCTGTGTGTGAACTGCTTGTATGTGTGCGTGTGCATGTGTACATGTGCAGTTTATGCCTGTGCATGTATCTGTGTGCACTGCTCATGTGTGTGTGAACTGCTTGTATGTGTGTGTGTGTTACTGCTGCTTACATAATATGGTTATTGATTATGATTATTGATTATGGTTATTCAACATGGCATTTGTTCTACTGATGACTAATGAATATGAGAAATATTGAAATATAATCCTCAACAGTATGCGAATAGCTACTGATAGCCCCAGTGAGGGCTATTTGTAAATGCACCTCCCAGCACAGCACTGCACAGCACATTTTATCCGCCCTCAATCAAGCGCTCTCATGTAGCAACCTGTTTCTTACAGTTTGCCCTGGAGTTTAGTGACGCTTCATCTCTGCGTGGTTACTATTGGATAAACCCAATCTGTTTCTTACCTGTTCAGGTGTTTTTCTCTCAACTCTTCATAGTCAGTGCACAGGACACATCGCTGGACATGTTGTAGCTGGAAAAGACTAAATCGGAACGTGTCCCCGGGGATGGGAGCCCTCGCAGTTCTCTCCCTCCTGCTGTGTGTCGTTCACAGGGAGGACGCAGGTAAACTAGAATGAATGAACACGGCCTCTTGAAGAAAATTCTGTTTACATAATCGTATATTGACGGAGAAGAGCGAGCCTTTTCGTTTAGCTTTAATAAATGAAATCTATTCGCATTTCGCAGATTTAAAAAAACTGAATATTGTCCAAATTATGTAGATTAAAAATCGCTCACAGGCTAATTAAAAAGCATGGATTCAGTAAATTGTGGACTGCACTGAAGACCAGTTTAGTGCGGCCTAACTTGGACATTTTGGAATGGTACTTGCTAGCTTGCCGTTTGTCAACTGGTCTATTCATGGAGCTTTATTCCTATATTTAAGTAATAATATCCCATAAGTGAAGAGACATCGGTGTGATACAACCATATATGTACACATAGAACACCATATTTCTGATAGGGTACGGGTTAAGATTCCAGTATCTTTGGCTCAATAGGCCTATCTCACATTTCCTGTGTTCCGAGATATACGGCTCCTCGAATTCTGAGCTGCCCTGGGCGGGGATTTAGTGAATATTCATTACAGAGGTTGTCGTGCACGCTAATATATGAATATGAGCTTCATATGCAAAAAGAGAGCAACAGGATCACCAAATTGCTTAATGTTTCACTTACTCTCGCATCAGCTGTTGTCCAAACAGTCGCCGTTCCCCACATTGACACATATCCACATCTAAAACGCTTTAAAAATGCGCCCGTTGTTTAACAACTGAGCTACACCAGGATATTCAGCTCTTCTCGGTTCACTTGCCATGAATGACTGCCTAACACGCAAGTAGCGTGGGACAACCTCCGTAATGAATATTCACTAAATCCCCGCCCAGGGCAGCTCAGAATTCGAGGAGCCGTATATCTCGGAACACCGGGTTTCTAAAACAGATGTAGGTGCCTTGTTTTTCCGATAAGCACTTGTAGCTGTTGTTTGTGGACATGGCTTGTCAGCATGGGGTCGGGACATTTCTCTAAATGTACCGCAGAGAAAAACTAGACTGTGCAAATCCCCCTCTCTCGTGGTCAGTCGGCTTTAACATCCTGTAACCAATTCGGATGCGTATGACAGGGCTGCCAACTCTCACGCATTCGTTGTGATATTTAGTGGCATATTCACGTTCCCGTGCCGAAGTCAGCAATTATTCAATCAACGCAATGCATGTGTTTCACGATCGTTCAAATTGTTTAAATGAAATAAGAACATTTGAAACGTTTTTATGCAATTCCATTGCTTTCAACCCCCAAGTAAAGAAAATGCGTGAGAAGTCAGGAGTCATAATTGATTTCCATATTACTAGTGGTGAAATCCATCGTAACGCATGTGAAACTGATAAACCTCCATGCACAAGGACTTCAATTCCGCTGAGAATCTCTTACAAACGCGCTGACTGAATAATTGCTGACATACAGCAGGGGAACGTGAACATGCCACTTAAACGCAGGCCGAATGCATGAAAGTTGGCAACCCTGGTATGACTTATGCGTCAAAATTGTAAGTAAAATTTACTTATATAGCACTTTTCACCGACAAATGTCACAAAGTGCTTTACAGGCATGGAAAAACCAGTAGACTGCAGTAATGAATAAAAAAATAACAAAAGACATATACTGGAAGCAAAGAAAACAACAATTATACAAAGGAAAGACAGCGTCTTAAACGAACTTTTAAAAGATTCCACAGAGTCAGCAAACCTAACGGGCATGGGCAGTGCGTTCCATAAGGTAGGTGCTACGACCATAAAAACTCGGTCACCCCGTGTTTTGAGGTGAGTGCGAGGGACAGTTAAAAGTATAAGACTGTTGGATCGGAGCGAACAGGATGATGAGTATAAATGAGTCAGATCTGTCAGGTATGCGGGGGCCTGACTGGAGTGCTCTATATGTGAGGCTAAGAATTTTGAACTTGAACCTAAAGGCAACAGGGAGCCAGTGGAGGGACATGAGTAGTGGGGTGATATGGGGCCGTTTGTTAGACTTGGTGAGCAGTACAGCAGCTCCATTTTGGATGCCTGCAGACGGCCCAGGGCAGATTTATTAAAGGCGGAGAGCAGTGCATTACAGTAATCTAAGCGTGAATTGACAGGGGCATGGATTAGCATCTCCAGCTCTGTGTTGTAGAGGTTAGTTCCTGTTAAGCTTGGCTGTGAAAATAATCCAGAATGTGCAGAAATGTTTTTTTATTCTCTCTTAAACTGTGGTTTTTACAGCCATTTATGGATAAATATTTTGGTTTTTTAATTCTTTATTTGTTTTCCTGATTTTGATCATATTTGTTACATCCTGGAAGCTTTGACTTACGTTTGCTCGTATTTGAAAAAGTGCCCTATAGCAACATTATTAGCCCGCTTGGCCTTTAGGCCAATGGGGCTTACGCTGTGGTTAGATGCCTTTGTGGCAGTCTGTCGTGCGTCTGAAAACTTTTTGCCTTGTCAGCGCTCTAGCACCTTTTGTTTTTCACGGATCCTTCTCATATTTTATATGAGTGTATATTGGATGAAAATTTAGGCCAAGTTTGATTTTGGCCATGTTTGGCCAAGCGGCACAGTGGCGTTGCCACTATTTTATTTTATTTTATTTTATTTTTTTTTAGATTATTTCTGAACAGGGGTGTTTACTAGTTTTATTATGCGTTTTGCCATGAGCAGAAACTAGTGCCTATTGCTCATGGAGGAATGCACCAAGAATGGACAGCGCACAGTCTAGTGTCTTCTCTATGTCATTGAGTTAGGAGGGTCTGTGCTTGAGTCTATGCTGAGTGTGTTTGGGCTTTTCCTTGGAAACTGCAATAAAAGACATGCATATCAGGATATGTACTTGTCTTTGTGCTTGATTAAGCCTCAGAACAGGATATGGGTGCTGCACTGCAGCTGTCTGAACGCTGTTTCTATGTGTTTAGTGCCTCAAATTCAATAAACTGTATCTTTAAATATGATCCTACATTGTTTTCACAGCCTCTCACTCTCTGAAGTACCTCTACACTGCTGTCACACTTGGGATTGAGTTCCCAATCAACTAATTAAAGGCCAGAAGTTGGTGTGAAAAGCAGGGACTGATACGGCCCTCGTTGCCCACCTCTGGGCTAGCTGATAGGATGGTTTCTTATTGACTACTTAGCTTGTCTACAAAATGATCAACTTAACTGTACTTTTCATCAGCATGAGCGATCTTCTCAGGGGTGGACTAAAACTGACAGGAAAAACAGGCCCATTGCGGGAGAAACTGGACTGAAGCTGTTCTCACTTTCAAAGTAACTGAAAGTTTACTTCTTTGTTGCAGATCAGCAGCAGTTTATTTATTAAAGCGAATTTGATTCAGCAAATTACAGCCTTGTCATTTTACGTTTGAATTTTATGAGCTATAAATCTTCTCCCATGTGTTCTGGCCGATTATGATAACTGGATAAAAGAGTTAGCAAACTAAGCGGAGTATTTAGGTTATTTTATAAATACACAGTTATGGCAAACCACAAGAAAATTCTTTATTCATTTGTGCATCTAGCTATGTAACGATTAACAGCGGGGCTCATTTACCAAATCAAGGCATGTTGAAAATACGCTTATAAATACACCAGGCTGAACTTGGCTCCTAATTCGCCAGCTCCTTATTCGAATTTCTCGGTCCACCTTAAATTACTGCTGCGTTATTTGCCTTCTTCCCAATTTGCATGGCTTGATATTGTGATCCGCAATAAGTCTCAAAAAACTGACACTACTTGTATAAAAGACAATATAATAGAGTATCAAAATCCAGAATTAGAAGAAATTCCCTGGCCAGGTTTTAAAATATGACCCTCAGACTTGGAATGTGCGACAATGACACAACAACGCTTTTTTTGCCCGGTGCAGTATCTCTGTAGTTTCAATAGCTATATCTCCTTATATTCAGAAGTTGCAGTCAGTGGTTCCAACTATATGGGGTAGCATCTGTGCTTTTGAAACCCATGAGATAAACGTGTGAGAGCGGTCTGGCTGCACCAACATGGGCGACCTCCACTGTGGGGGCGAGAAACTCGTGACCTCATTGCGAAATTAAGTGTAAATGTAAAATCTGGTCCCCCCATAAAATCTGGTCCTCCCCACGTGACTTCCGTCACATAATCTGCGTCAACTGACGAGTCTTACCAGATTTTCATATAGCTTAATGTTGAAATGGCATAGAATTGAAATGTGGCTGCTGGCATGTGGCATACTGTAGCCTTATTAGCAAGCTAGGTGGCTGGCTCGCTATAGTGTGCTAGCTAATAGTTACACAAGTTCGTTAATACTTTGCGCTTAGCAGCTATTACCTAGGCAAAATGTTTCTTCATCAGGAAGCTAGCTGGCTACACTGGTGTGCGTAATCATTAAATAATTTAATACCATCATAGCTAGAAGCTAGCTGCGATTATGAACTGTTACCGCTTAGTAACAGCTTCAGCTGGCTACACTGGTGTACTAACGATATTAAACAGTTCTATAATTTGAAAGCCATTTGTGGAGGCTGTCGAGGTGCGTCTATAGGCGCTACCGTATCTACTACTTTTGGTCATTTGAGCTGTAATATCGAGGCATTTCCAGACTGCCTCAGCAACTGAATGGTTTTGCATAATATGATACCATGGGGCGTCCTTTCGTAGTCAACACAAATCTAGCGTGAATGTTGAGGCGCAGAATATAGGTGGCACTTCAGTCAGGGAAAAAGTGAAATTTGGCATTTTGGGATGGCAAAGTTCTCCATGTGCCCTCATCCGATTTTGATGAAATCTTTTCTTTTCGGTAGCCCTATATGTCTACTAACTGTGATGAAGAGATTCGTCTGCCCCACTTCTTTGTTTAACTAGTGAGATCCTCTTGCCGCTATATGTGTCAGAACAAAAGAGTCGAATAGTTAAGATGTCACGTGATACTCCACTTCCGTGCTCCAGTACGGTTGCTTTCACATTTAGTGCAGTATATGGATGAACGGCGCCCGGGGTCACACCTCTTCCAGCATTTCGCATACTGTGTCCGAAACGCAGTGGCATGTGTTCTGCCCCTAAATAAACCAGACTTAAGGGTCAAGATGTACTTTCGGATCAGTACCTGAGTCGATCTTGGCTTGCCCTGAGGCTATGCAGCATCAAGTTGGTTATGGAATAGTAGACGATAGTACTGTGTTACTAGTGTAATGGGGAAAAAAAAAAAAAAGCCACTAGATGGCAGTAGCCAGCAATTTTTTTTGTTAGCCCAGTCTGGAGCTAGGTTGGGCATGTCCTGGGCATGCCTCAGAGAGCTGTCCAAAAGAGTAGCCTAAGGAGAAAAGTGAGAGAGTGGAGGTAGTAGGAAGAAATTGCAAGGAGAAATTGTGGGAAGGATACATTTGACCAGACCTGTCCACTCTTTCCAGACATCTGAAGCTTTTTGTGGATTTTTGCTGTGTTGGAGCATTTCCTGTCCCAGGACACTCATATTTATAACAGCCCATCTCAGTCTCAAAAGGGACTGTAACTCATCTTTTTTATTTCAATCTTGGTCAGTAGGGTAGAGTGTAGATTAGTTCTAGTGTTTTGTTTAATTAAATCATTGAAGTTGAAGAATTTTGTGTATGTCCGCACTGTCCGTGGCGCCGTAACAAATTGGGGCCATAACACTAGTAAGTGTTTTCATAACGTTCATCTTGTCATTTCTCAATCATTCTGAGCTTTAGCTACAGTGATTTGTGTTCTATTTGTTATGGTAGAATTTCAAACTGTGTTCTGAAGAGGTTGGTAAATAATGAGAGCGAGGAAAGGTTGATGGGTTTTTTAAAGATAATGGTTGTCGATACGACAGACATTGTCCCGTATGACAGGAACGGAATTATCACAGGAACCAGAGCCAACTGAGGGGACATGAATTGTTACAAAGTAATCTGTTATTTATTTAGCTTTAGCTGTTCAAGTTTCAAGTGTAATAACAGGTGGGAGCAGTGCTTCAGTAAAAACCTATTTTCCAGAAGTTTTCAATGGCCAATTCACAGAGTTCTTGAAAAGACTTTGTTGGAAAAAAATAGTGATTTCTCTGCGTCCCGTACAACAGATGACATTTTTGCTTATTTCACCCCCCAAAAATGGAAATGAATCAGTTTGATCATTGAATAATGTTGAAGTATGAGAACACAATTTAAAGGTCTACTTAATTAGGGAAATAAACCGCTATCGACATGTATTATTGCCTGAAATTCACAAACCCAGCATTTAACCTTCATAATTATATGTCATACTGGCAATAAAATGAAGAAACTAAACACTTTGAGACCTCTCCTTAAAACCCGCGAGCGATTGGCTAATCGGCTGTGGCGTATGAGAAGTCGCACCGGAGCTTGTGCACAAAATGACTTGTTTGACTCCTCATTTCAACAGCCAATTTGTGAAAGAAAGAAAAGTTAGTTATCTTATTTGGGACAAATATTCTTATCGATACCTTTTCTACATACTCAATGAAATGATTTGACACAAAATGTCCAGATTTTGTGGGTTTTTAACTTTTCCATGAACAAAGCTCTGATCTCATCTGGGATTGCAAAACGAAAGAGTTTGCATTGAGTAGAAAGCAGCGTGTACAGTCGTTTTACGTGTTCTTACGTGTATGCTACACAAAATGAGTGCAAATTTTGGACTTGAACATAGGCGGCAAGAAACCGCGACAACTTCATACTGCATGGACCCGATTAAACGTGTTTATGTCTGGTTTCACTTTGGGATGTGCCGTACTGAAGTCTAGTAGTCCCCTGACAGAATCGCGATATAAGCCAGTGTTTGAAACAAACACAGTACAAAAGAAAGTGAATGTCATCATCAACAACAATGATCAGCGACACTAATTTACTAACAACAACAAAACAGCGTAAACCTAAGCTCACTTGCCAGCTCGTCTTCACAGCACTCTTATATAGACATTTACACTGAAGCCGTACAGCGGGGCTGTGGGCTACCCGCGCCGGCCCAGCAGGGTAGCAGCTGAGCAAGTGGGGAGTAAGCACGAGAACGGATCTCAGAGATGCCAAGTCTCCGCATTAGAAGCATTTTTTAGAAGCAATGCGCGTGATCCACAATTATTCAATAGTAATTGATGAGATTCTCACGGCGAATTAAAATCCTTGTGCATTGAAGTTTCAGTTTCGCAGCAAAAGGTGGACCTCACCACAAGTAACATGGAAAGGTAACATTGTAACATGGTAACATTATGACTCCGGACTTCCCGTGCTTCTCTTTACTCAGGGATTGGAAACAATGCATGTGTTTCATGATCGTTTAAATTATTTAAATGAAATAAGACCATTTGAAACGTCTTTATGCAATTCCATTACTTTCAATCCTCAGTAAAGAAAAGCGTGAGAATTCACGAGTCATAATCGATTTCCATGTCATTAGTGGGGAAATCCACCGTAATGCACGTGAAACTGATTAAGCCTCAATGCACAATGACTTCAATTCCGCAAGTGAACCAGTCGCATTGATTAACTGACTTCTACAGGAAGCGTGAATGCCACTAAGAGGCGAGAGACTCCACCGAATGCGTGAGACTTGGCATCTCTTTTTTGGGAAGTGATGTAAACTCACACCATCATTTGGAGTCTTGTTACAGCCTGCCACTACACACCTATTTGGCATGTTGATGAATGTTATCTCAAAATCAACGGAAATCAAGCCGTGCAACGACTGCAACGACTTCTTTGAGGGGCGGGGCTTAGGACCGTACAAACCAGCCAAATTTTAGCTTTCAAATAATAATAAAAAGTTACAGAAAGCATTTACAAATATGTGATGCGTATTAATTTGCTACATATGACCCATTTCTTCAAAAATAGCCAAAAAATTTTCGAATTGAGTAAACCTTTAAAAGGTCTGACCTACTTTATAGCCAGTCATCATTTCATTTTCTGGATGTAAATACTGTCTACCAGATGTCGTATGACAGGCATGGAATCGCTCTAAACAGTTCTTTATCACTTTAGCTAGCAAGCTAGCTAGCAATTTCAAAGCGAACTGTTACCTTATTAGCAAGCTAACTGGCTTGTTACTTCATACGAGCGAACGATTGTATAATGTCCGCTAACGTCTGTACTAATCATTGCGTTTAAATGCTATGGGTGTAACTTATTTTCGAGAATACTTCGTTACTACGCAAATCACGTAGATGACTCAAA
This sequence comes from Gymnothorax javanicus, assembly GCA_029692085.1. NCBI lineage: Eukaryota > Metazoa > Chordata > Actinopteri > Anguilliformes > Muraenidae > Gymnothorax > Gymnothorax javanicus. The sequence goes on from CM056197.1 coordinate 139,681,808, forward strand.
TGACGTAATTTGATGCAAATTGACGCGCAATATGCGACGAAAGTCACGTGGGGGGACCAGATTTTACACAACACCGGCTTGTATTTGTTCATATCCAATCCACACCAAATTGAGGAGGGGAAGTCCCACCTTCTCAAAGAATGACCGACAGGTCAGAGCCAACAAGGGAATGTATTTTTACTTGAATTGTGTCAGGAAAAGCGTGCGGAACCACGATATTGAAAACGCAAAGCCAGACGCGGCAGTTTCTCATGAAGATGAAAAAGAAAAGTGGCGAACTGTGTTGCCGTTTTAGTGCAGAGACATGTCAGCGTTTGTCTCTTGAAAAAGAAAAATCCTTCAGAATGTATTTGCATTACTAGAGGCACTCTTAGAGTGCAAACTTCCGCCAAGGCAGCACAATCCAAATCTTCATGAGTGGGAGCAAAGTTGAGTTATCGCGTGTCATAGGATTTCAAGATGGCTGCCGTGGCGGCCATAATGTTCACTGATCATGGTGAAAGGTAATAAGATCCATCCTTGATGTAACGCGATCACCCACGAAATTTCCAGACAATCCGTGCATTGGTTTTTGAGTTATGTTTGTTCCAAACAGACAGACAAACAGACAAACAAACGGGCGAAAACATAAACTTCGTCGGTGGAGGTAATAAGATTAGCATTATTGTTTTCATTTTGTTGGCTATATGGCAGTGCACTTCCTGCAAATGAGAAAGCAAATGGGGACGTATTTTCATTTCAAAGAATGTAATTTTCATTTTCCAATTTTGTTGGAAATGTCGCATTACGTGGCAAAATGAAAACACAAGTGGAGCGAATAAGTAATCATTTTCATGATGACACAAATAGGCATGCTTCGAAAAAAGTAGAAGCATTTCCAAAAATGTATTTGCATTATAAGATTAGCATTTTTGCTTTTGTTTGGTGAATGATGTTGCGGGGCACTTTTTGAAAACTACAATGCAAATGAGGAATGTATATCCATTTTCAATTTGTTATAATAAATTGCCAACATGGACTTGAAAATGAAAACGTAAAGTGGAGGATTACATTTTCATCTATGATCCAAATAATGCCCTTGCCTCTTGAAAATGAAAACGCATTTCTGAGAATGCATTTTCATTTTAACATTGTTAGCTATATGCTTCCACATAATCCCAGTCCCGCCAGCAAAATTTTTTCTGTAGGTGAAAAGGTATCATTATGTACATTTGCTGCAGTCCTCTATCAATCAGTTGATGTCATCATTGGTCACTAAGGAATGAGCTCAAGTGATTTCCACAGAAACTTCTTAGAAGGTACCAATTTTTTGAAAAGGTTAGATTTTTTTTGAAAATGAATTTTGATCGAATCTGCTTAGTTGCTTTGTGTAGGGAAAAAAATAAACAGATCTTCTTTTAGTTTGTTTATTGAGCACTTTTTAAGCATTTGGTCAAACACAGACCACATTGGAATCATTCATTATGCTCATTGAATAAAAACCTTTAAAGTGCACCTATTAAGTGACTTTTCGTTGGTCATTCTTGTTTTCTTGAAGTCTACTAAAAAAGGTTTAAATGTGTCATTGTTATGAAAAAAAAAAACACACGAGTTCTCTCATGCTCACCATTTCTGCAGGACCTGTCTGTGAAATGCTCTGTTGAGGTCCTGTCCCCGCCCTCCCGAAAACCCCAACGTCCTGTGATTGGTCGATTGGTTGATCACTCACTTGCGATTGGTCCATCGTTCGCGCATCGGATATGTCCGCCCTTTAAATGGATTTCGCTCCAGGTGTAAATGAGCTTAATACTCGTTTCCACCGGCCTTAAAATTAATTTTGCGCGAGCAGATTACATTCAAAGTCAATACAAGGATGCAAATACACGCGAAAAGACACTAGTTTGCGCCGGGCGAAGCGAATCATGCGGGAGACGCGATGTGAATGGCTCACACGAACAGCGCAAATGGATGAAATTCAAATCACTGCATGGGCTCAGGAACACTTATGAAAACCACTTCCAGTGAACACAATTGGTTACTGCATCCACAAAGGCAAGCTAAAACACTACCACATAAAAATCAAACCATGTAAAAACAAGATCCAGAAACGCTGCTGCCTCCTCTGGGCTTGGGCTCATTCTGACGATCAACTGAAGCAAAATGGAAAACTCCTGTGGTCTGACCAATCAAAATGTGACATTTTTTAGAAATCATGGACGAGTGGCCCCTGGGCAAAAACAAGAGGGACCATCCAGCTTGTTATCAGCAGACAGTTCTGAAGCCAGCATCTGAGATCGAATGGGGGTGCACGAGTGCACATGGCATGGGTAACTTGGACATCTGTGAAAACACCATTAATGCTAAATGATATACAGAAGGGAAAATAAGTATTGAACGATTAAAATTTTTCTCAGTAAATATATTTCGAATGGAAAATTTTCTCCAGATGTCAGTAACAACCCAAGTAATCCACACATACAAAGAAATAAAAACTAGTAAGTCCATAAATGAAGTTACATGTAATAAAGTGGAATGACACAGGAAAAAGTATTGAACACGCTTACTGAAATTTATTTAATACTTAGTAGGAAAGCCTTTGTTGGTAATGACACCTTCAAGACACCTCCTGTATGGAGAAACAAGTGGCATGCATTGCTCAGGTGTGATTTTGGCCCATTCTTCCCACACAAACTGTCTTCAAATCTTGAAGGTTTAGGGGGCCTCTTCGATGAACTCTGATCTTCAGTTCTTTCCATTGATTTTCAGTTGATTCAAGTCAGGCGATTGACTGGGCCATTCTAGCAGCTTTATTTTCTTTCTCTGAAACCTATTGAGAGTTTCCTTAGCTGTGTGTTTGGGATCATTGTCTTGCTGAAATGTCCACCCTCGTTTCATCTTCAGCATCCTGCTAGATGGCAGCAGATTCTTATCAAGAATGTCTCAGTACACTTCTTCATTCATCCTTCCTTCAATTATATGAAGTCTGTCAGTACTATATACTGTAAAACAGCTCCATTAATATGTTGTTCCCACTTCCAAACTTCGCTGTTGGTATGGTGTTTTGGGGTGATGTGCAGTGCCATTTGTCCTCCAAACAAGTGTGTGTGCTATGACATCGAAAGAGTTACATTTTGGTCTCATCTAACCAGACTATATTCTCGGTATTTCATAGGCTTGTCCAAATGTTGTGCAGCAAACTTCAAACAAACCTCAACATGCTTTTTCTTCAGCAATGGAGTCTTCATGTGAGCTGCATAGAGGCCATGGTGGTCGAGTGCATTACTTATTGTTTTGAAACAACTGTACCTGCTAATTCCAGATCTTTCTGAAGCCTTCGCGACTGATCCTTGGCTCTTGGACAACTCTTCTGATTATTCTTTTGACTCCTCTGTCGGAAATCTTGCAAGGAGCACCTGGTCCTGGCAGGTTTATGGTGAAATGATGTTCTTTCCACTTCCGGATTATGGCCCCAACGGTGCTCACTGGAACATTCAGAAGTTTAGAAATACTTCTGTAACCAATGCCATCAGTATATTTTGCAACAGTAAGGTTGCGAGGGTCGAGAGAGTTCTTTGCTTTTACCCATCATGAGATGCATCTAGTGTGACCATAGACTGTGTAAAAAGATGGACACAGCACCTTGAGTCTGAAAAGTGAAGCCTGTACGGAAATCATTGCATTGCATTCTATTTAATCGCCAGCAGATGGCGACGCCAGTGGATGCAGAAACAAGTTCAACACAATAGCAGTCCATGAGAAAATCACCCTACTTTCCCACCTGATTTATTATTCCAATAAATAATAATTTTCCACATTATTTCATGGTAACTATCGCCAAATTTCAAGTCTCCCGTGATACATCATGATCACTTTGCAAATTATGGTCCCAAATAGACTAGAATCAAGGATAAAGCCAGGGATGCTTTAGGGCGTGGCTATCCTCCAGTTGTCATCAGATACGGTCAGATCCCCTCATAGATCCACCCCCTTGCTCCTCCCTGGTTCTTCAATTCACGATCTTGTCCAATAGAAATCACATCCGGTTTCAAAATGACAAAATGGCACTGTTCAAATAGCTAAAATCGAGGCTTCTTAAATGGCATGCTGAAACCAATGGGTGACGCCACGGTTGCTTCATCCATTTTTTATACAGTATATGTGTGTGACACCTTGGCAATGTGAAACCTTTTATAGGCCATCAATTAGGACTAAACCAGCTGATATTAATTTGCAGTGATAGGGGGCAGGATTGCTTTCTAAAGACTGACTGATTTCAGCTGGTTTATTGGCTTTCCATACCTTTTTTGCACCTCCTTTTCTTCAAGTGCCCCATGGCGCTAGGGTGGTGCTTGCTGGGGCTATAGCACCAGCAGAGATATCAATAGCACCCCCTGTAGCACCACCAAGAAAATTACTGAATTTTCACATTTAACCTTTAGCATGCTAAGTTAATTTAAGCCTATTGCATGCTGGCAGCTGAGTTCTAGATCAGTGCAACTGGCTTGTTTTCATGATCCAGATATCCCTCCGCAGCCCAACGAGTTCCGAAATCGCAGCGATCACAACAGCCATTTTACATTCGCATGTATGATGAAAAATGGCTAGATTTTAATACCTGTCCAACAAGAATTGTCTATATAGCTAGCAAGAACAATGCAAAATAGATGTGGGACACAAAATCCATAATATCAGCATTTAATAATCTGTCACATTTGGCAATGGTGTATGCATAGCCACTGACTCTCCATTGCTCGCAATCAGCGCCGATCGACTCATACTGCGTCATGTAGGCTACTCACTTTAAAATGAAGTTATATTAGCACTTGCCGCTGAAATGATATTTGGATCTTCCGAAATTGTCGAGAAGTCAGAGTTGAACAACGAGAATCCAAGTCATCTCGAACACAACAGGCCATATCGGATAGAAATGTTGACTGATAATCCGTTATAGCTCCTTCAAAAAAGCAACCGATCTGGAAAGAACTCTAAACGAAAACTAATCATCCGTATTATTTTGAAAATAACACTTGTTTCTACCGCCCGACTTGAAAGTAGTTCCGACCATTTCAGCTCCGTATGGCAATTTCGTGGCGACTGCGTCGCCGGCAGTTGCACAGAATAAAGGGCATTTCACACTGACGCGCAAACCGCGAGGTTTGCGCTTTTGGTTGAAAGAATGGCCAGAAAACTGTGGTTGCGCTTTCCGCAGGGTTCAGCGCAAACTAGGCGGAATTCTCGAAAATTACCTCATATTTGCGACAGTATTCACACTCGTCGCGGTCAATTTCGAAATGGCAAAGTACGCCGCATGTTGGCAGTTCGTTTTGGTCGCACAACCAGACTTAATCGCGGCGCCGCTGCACCGCTGGGTAATCGCAAGAGCGGCAGAGCGGGAGTTTGCCGCCGCTTTGTGCCAACTTCGGCGCAGCGAAAGTCGTTCTTGCCGCGCAAAGCCGTGACAATAATGGGTTTCAGAGCGCAGCGCTAGCCGCTGCCGCTACCCGCATCAGTGTGAAAGGCCCATCACGGAATATATAGGCGTAGTACGGTCGCCGAGCACGCTAAAGGTTAAATTATAGCTATATTGGCTATACTTTCTCTGCATATTTTTGAAGTTATTAACTCTGTTCTGTAGGTCTAAGGTCAGATCCATTCTCCACCTCTTTTTGTAAGTTCGGGTTTGAGCCGCTTTTTATAGATCCCACACATAGAACACTACATTGCAGACAGGGTTTCATGAAGCATCTATCACAGCAGCGTATACACACGGAGGTAAAATTCGCCGCAGACTCCTATCTGTTTTTGCCTACTTAAAAATTACATATTTTCAGAAACACTTGCGTGTGAGTCGGTGTTATTTTGGTATCACTGTGCAAATAGAGCAACATTTTGTCTCCCTAAATAGACTATGTGCTTCTTTAGGGAAGAGGCACACTCGCGAAAAGGGAAGACTGAAAAAGGACTTGGTAACTTCGTTAACATGACCGAGGCTTTTTAATGACCCCTTGTTAAGACAATTGCTTGTAAGTTTTCATTGTTATAAGACACGTTGATGAATGTTTGTATATGCTATAAAATCACTTCTGGCTTCTTCACTTCATTGTACCCGGTTGAGCATATTTGGCGTCAAACTAATTGTTTATTTAATTGTTTGAAGGATAGTCCCTTAGATGAATCACCTTGTTTTCAAGGGAGTCTTTTACATATGGCCAATGCCAACGTTATTCAACAGAGACGCTAGTCAAGTCTAGCGACTGCCTTAGCAAGTATCACCTTTCAAAAGGCTGCTCGTCAAAAAATGATCACTGCTCAGCTCTGATCGAGGGGATGGCGAAAAATTCTTTCTCCTGACTTATAACTGTCAAGCCTTTCTCTCCTCCTTGTCTTTTGGAAATCACTATAAACAGACAAAGCAACTTACACACATTTAAATATTTTGCGGGTAAGAAGTATTGCTGTTGAATGTCAATTACAAGTAGCAAACTTGTTGACCACCACGTTAATTTTATTAACTGCCAAGTCAACGTAATCTCCGCGACGGGAAGGTTACCAAGGTAGCTAGTTAGCTGGTGACCGTTAACAATCGCTATCATTTGCTCTTAGTCAGCAGTCTATTCAAGCCCATGCGATGGCTAATTAGATAGCTGGCAGGCAAACATGATTTTCTCCATTAAATGAATAAATTTATGTATATTATAACTTTGCGCATGAAACGCTTTTATTACAGCCCTTCAAATGAATATTGCTGCAAAAACGCAGGTGCACATCTTGGCATTTTAATGATTGTTAATCATTTAAAATTGGCCTGATAGGGAAACCATTCATCCTAATGAAGAAGTTTGTTGTATCAATTCGGCGGCCAGCTGCTTCACTTTGGGTAATATAAATATGACATCATCTGCAATCTCGTGATCTAAATGTAGGCTATATGCTATTAAGCCTTCTGGTTTTGCTTATGGACCTCCAAATTCTGATTCTTGGTTTTTGTTTAAATTGTGGTTTTGTTTATTGAATGCATTTGTCCTACAAAGCCTCGTGATCTGCTGTTTTCCTTATTTGACTTTTGGTGTTGTCTGTCAATTCAGTATGAGTAGAAGTAGACATTGTTTTTCAGTTGAAAAGCACGCATTTAATCCTGATTGCTGGATTGGTGTGATTGATGATGTGCACTCCGGCTCCGACGCTTTTGTTAAACCGCTTTCCCACTGAAATTAGCGGGTTTTTAAACGCGGGTCGACCCGGCCAATCGGCATTTGCTCCTTTCCATTGGCAAAAAAAAAAGCCGGTCTGTTCCCAAGCTTGGTCCTGGGCACCCACTATTTCTGCTGGTTTTGTTCCAGCCACAATTGCAATCCCAAATCTTTAACCAGTTGCAAATTTTTCTTAACTGCACTACCCATACGTATATGGATTGTTTACACTGTTAAGCCACATTGTCAGAAACAGCTATTTGAGCTGTTGCTGAAGAGCTGCATTATTAACCTTTTCCAACCTGCAAAATGAGTAGAGCTCAGTTTGCAACAGATGAATAACCGGCGTCAGCATCCTTTTTCTGACTCATGTAAAGATAAAGCTCCAGTAAATGATTAAAACCATACCTGGTTATAAGCGTAAGACATTTAAGTTTACTTTCACACCATTATATTGACAGAAAACATTAATTTTATTTTTTGTATTTTAAGGTAAATTTCAACTGAATGTCTGCAAAGAAGTAGCCTATCCCACTCAGGAAACAGTTCCATTAACTGATGGTAATCAAAATGTTCGACATTAAACGATACTTCTTTTTAGATATAGCGAGAAATAATACATCTTTTCCTTTCTTGTTAAAGAAGGACAATACTGTGGTGGTTTTTAGTTTTTATACTTACGGGTTCAGCCTTCTCGTATCCTCGGTCATATGGCGAAGCAAATCTAATGGCTGGCTGCCCCTGCGTGCAAGCATCTCTAGTCTTTATCAAAACCGTTTGAGGGAGAAAATTTAATATGAACGCTGCATACCGAGGGGCTGCGCCAGGTTCGTTAATGTGTTATGATTCTGCTTTGATTGCCATGTTTGTTTATGTATTCTGCCTTGTCTGACCATGCTCTGTTTTTGTATTTTGATTTGGATGCCATGCCATGTTTTGTTTTTGCCTTGTCTCTGTCTGTTTGGCATTTTTCCACCTTTGCGGTTATATTCCGGTCCATGTTTTTATGTCATACCATGCATTGCACTTTGTCTCCCCTATCTGGTCTTATGTCATGTGATCGCCCACTGCCCCAGTATTGCGTGCCACACTTTCGGGTGATTTCATGGTTTCTGGGATTTCAATCATTCCTTCCAATCTCTCGTTTGCTTCCTTCAATTTTGCTTTTCTATATTACTAACAATACTAGCAGTTTATTATTTTAGTTAAAATTACTAAACCCAAATGAACACTGTTTATAGTACTAATTTACTAACGAGCGCTAGGGATTGTATAGGTGCACTTACTAATTGACTTACGAGCTCTCAGCATTCGCCCCTATTCTAGTCTCCACCCCTTTGGCTTTACTCAATCTACTTTGCTGCAGTTTCAGCGGAACCTCCGTGACTTGTTAGACTCTGTTCTCCCTCCTTATCTGTGCACGTTAGAACTCCCTTATCGGAGCCGTATGTCTGTCTATAGGCTGTCTTGTGATCCCTGTCCCGCGTTTTGCTTTTTTTGCTAATTTCATGTAGTCAGGAACTTCCTCATGTTCAGCCCTTTGTTAATTAGTCTGATCCAGCTCACCTGTTCCCCTATCATAGCATGTGACTTCCCCACGTGTATTTAAGCAGTCATTTCCTCACAGTTCTCGTCAGAACGTTTTCCTGTGCTGCGATTGTTGATGCCTTGTATTGATAGTGTTATACCTCTGACTGGAGCGTCCCGATTCTGATTTTTGGCTTTTTCCTTGATACTTCTCTGCCGTGTACATTACCTGTTTTGCCTGACCCTGAGTTTAGTCTCTGCTGCCCTGTTAACGGTTCGGATTACGTCTACTGGACTTTGGCTTTGGATTCTCTGACATACCCGTGCCTGTACCGAACCTGTTTTGCCCGACTCTGAGTTTTGTGTTTGCTGCCCTGTGTACAGTTTGGATAACGTCCCTGGGATTCTGATTTTTGGATTGTGGACTCTGTACCTTTTGCCTTCTGCCTTGTGGGGGTTTACCCCAACTTCAATAAAACTCATTTGCTGAAACTTCCTGGTCTGTGATTTGGTTCCAGAACAATACCTCACATAATCGCAATAAAGGTAACCACAATGTCTTACTAAAGCAATGAAATGACGAAAAGCTCCTTTTAATAAAAATATTGCTTGGTTAAACAAACAAGGAAGGTGAGCTGAAGAATTTAAGTAAAAGCGTAAATTAGCGGGTTGACCCGGGTCTGGCGTTCCCTATGCAAGCCGATCGGAGCCGAGCCGATTGAAGGCGATTTTAACCAGCACGTCGCTTGCCGAAGTCGTTTTGACGCTGGGTCTTGAGCATTTCTCACTGCCACCAAAAGCCAATTGTGATTTAAACGGGTTTTTTGGCCAGTGGGAAAAAAAAAGGTATTAGTAGGCTATTGGTTCAGACTGTGGGTACTTGCGTTTATTACTACAGAGGAAATTTGCGAATGGGCTGTGCGTATACGCAGATGGCTAATTTACATAGTTCATTGGTCGCATGCGCTTTACCGTCTGGAGTACAGTGTGTGTGTAACATTGGGGAGCCACTCGTGGATTTTTGCGTTTGTGTCGGTGAGAGTTTTGGGTTTTTTGTTTGACGCTGGAGAGGGGGAACCCAGTCTGGCATAGCCTGGACTGTTTTAGAGCAACCGCTATTTTGGTGAGTATATGGCATTGTTTGCTAAACTGTTTTGATTTTGTGAGCTAATGTGAACCCGTGCGTTAGGTTCTAGATCGCCTGCGTTTTTTGGGGATTGTTGGCTTTGTGTTGTCGTGCCACGCCCTGGATCGAGGTACAGCTGTGGAGTTCCAGGCTAGGGGGCCAAAAGCTCGTCTGGTCTGCCTCCAGCGGTATCATTACATTGATAATCTCGATTCTTGGGGCTGGCGAAGACCGTGAGGGGCATAGCCATAGTTAGCCTATGTGGGTCTATCTAGATGCAGGGCAGCTCATGGGTGGGTGGTTTTTTTCTGTTTAGCGAACTCTGCCATGTGCATTTAGGTTGTTCTTTTTTGTTTAGGCTAATTAGTAGTTCAATTTGTAATTGATTCGATCAGTCACTTGAAGTAGATTAATACTGCGATTTTTTTTCTTCCTGGTTTAAGGAAGCTTGTGATAATGACCATTGTGTGCGCTCTGGCTACCTTTGCATTTTTGATTGTATTTGTCCAATTAGCTGTAGTAATTGTGTGGAATTTTAAGTCACGTTTGTAATGGATCCTGGGGACGCATTTGTGGCGCTCCTCATGAGGAGAGTTTGGAGTGTGTAACTAAAGAGCAGTTTAAAAAGTGGTTGAACATTTTGGTTTGAAAGTTCGAACATATCAATACTAAAGTAGCAAAATTGCGCCCGTGTTATAAAAACACAATTAGTGGATAAACTCGTTTCGTGTTGTCAGAATGAGGAAGGGGATGAGGGGGCAGCAGGCGGCTTCAACTTATCTTTTAAATCCATCGACACTTGCTTTAGGTCTTACTTTTGAAGAAGCGGAAACAGTTATTGCTCTTGCAGCTAGACCCGGCAATCAAAAAGATCAGGAACTAGAAAGACAATTTCAAATGGAGCAAATTAAGTCTAAAGAGCGTGAATTGGAACAAGCACGTGAGTTGGAATTAGAAAAAATACGATTGGCAGATTTGGCACGTAAGTTAGAAGAGCTGAAATTGCACCTGGGAAGCCTAACGTTTGCGTTTAGTGGCCAGTGGCAGATTTGGGCGAATGGGGAGTCATTCCAAGATAGTGAAGTTCGTGCGGGGCTGATATAAGCGCAAATGGTGAAGTTGCTGCCCAAGTTCAATGAGAAAGATCCAGACATTTTTTCTCCATGTTTGAAAGCATTGCAGAGGATAGAGGCTGGGGTGATTCTGAGAAAACCTTGCTGTTGCAAAGTATTTAAGTCAGTAAGGCCCAGGAGGCTTATTTCTCTGCAAAGGTTTTGAAAAAAAAGTACCAGTCTGTCAGTGGCGGCTCCTGACAAAAAATTCGGGGGGGCAATTTTACGAATAATCACACCGATGAGCTATTTGTCAAATACATCAACAGACTGTGTCTCCAATCTTTTTGGGCCTGTTAAATAAACTCATCATTGCCTGTTATGTCCATTAGGTGGCAACATACAACAGAAAAGAGCTGGACAGAAGTTAGCTAGTTAAGTTAGTCATTTGCCTTTATTACTCCACTTTCCCACTAATTCATATAATTCAAAATACCCATTTTGTGGAAGTAACATGCATAGACTGAGCGTAGAGATGGTACAAATACTGGTAGGTAGGTGGCAAGATCATCGCCTCAATTTACTATATAGCAATGCCTGTTATGTCCACTAGAGAGCAGCACTGCGAGCACACAACAAAGTTTTCCTCTAGCTACTTGAGTTGCAATGATAATCTGTGGTGAAGAAAGTCACAGCCAGGAGCCGTTAACTCAAATGTAAAGAATGGTTTAGCACAACAATTAATCACTTCAGTTATTGATGAAGACATGATATCTATTTGGGTGGCTACGTTCCTACAACCAAAGTGGGAAAAAAAAAAAGCGTGACAAGGCGGCGAGTTGCAATTCAGCTGCAGGAAGTGATTAGCTAGCAAACTGCGTATCAAAATGCTTTTGATTCAGTACATAGTCTGGCGAGCAGTTTCTTTGTTTTTTACACAAGGGTAAAAAACCAGCCGTCACCCGCTCCACTACAGAATGATATCACATTAGCTGTGGGCAACAATTATCATTCAGAACGAAAAGTACAGTCCCCAAGCTTCACTTCACATGCTGGATATCAGCAATTCACGGAACGAGATAAAGATCTCAGTCCAATCCTTCACAACCGCTGTAGCTGACAAGCTAAATATTTGCCACAAGAATACAGTCGGCTAAAACTGAGGTTTTATGGAAACTGGGATTACGATTATGCACCCTTCAATATTCACTAACGCTACTGGTGAACCCCTCCGCTGCTCAATGTCAACTTGTTGAAAAGTCTAACGTTAGCCTGTATAACTGCTAAATGTGTGGGTATCATTGACTGTATAAAACATGGGCGTAGCCTCCGTGGCGTCACCCATAGGTTTCTGAATATCCATTTTGAAGCAAATTTGGTCGCCATCTTGGCACTTACTTGACTCCGCCCTACCTCCCGGATAATCCAAAAATGGGCAAAAAAGGCGGGCCGTTGCTGGAGCTGGCCATAAGCCCAGTGGGCGGGCTGAAAGGAGCTTGTTTGCTGAAACACGCCCTTTAAGCTGGCAGCTACCAAGATAACCGGCTTCCATTCTCGACTAAACACGAACTCAGCTCTAGAGATGGGATTTATGGCTCTTTGAAGGAGCGGATCTTGAGACCGTTCCTTTCAAAGAGCCGTTCAAAAGACTGGCTCCTTGTTATATTTATTTATTTTCTGGAAGTCAACCAGGGGTAACTTTTTTTTTATCAAGGAAACAATCACTGGTAGCAGTTATAAGATAAGATTTAGATCAGAATAATTCAAACTTACACATCCACCAATATATACTCTATTGGTGGGAATTATTCTGAAAATATTGATTAGAATTTAATTTGGCTTGTGTTTTCATTTGTAAACATTCCATAAGGTGGTGCCATATACCCATGCCTTGGCAGTGAGATCACTATTTTGAATTTTCCCTCACCTAAAAAACTTTGTGGCACAATAAAAAACTCATGAGGCTACAGATAACTTCCACGTCAAACAACTTTACTGTAAAATTTTCCACACAAGAACATTTTAACAATACAGAAAAAATATAAAAATAATAAATAATAAAAAAATATATATATATATATAAAAATATAATAAAACTAGATTAAAAATTAGGACATGATAAAAAATGTGAAGGCAAAATTGTACTACCCTACCTGGTGTTTGTACACCTGAACTACTTCACAAACAGGAGCTCAGCTCGACTCGAATCCACATCAGAACAGATACAGCGGCAAATGTCTTCAGTCCAGTTGGGCGCGCACTAATATTCTCCTCCCTAAGTTAGCCTGGCATATATAGCTCGTTCTAGTGAATGGAGCATGCTGTGGACAACTCAAACTCGGAGATGTCATTAGGATTCACGAAGGCAGCATGGACAACTCAGACTCATGGGGCACACAGATGACACATGAAGGCAGCATGGGCAATTTGCATATAAGAATGGCTCATAAGCGACTGGCTCGCAACTGCGAATCGGTTCTCATCGTTCATAAAAGAGCCGTTCAAAAGACTCGACTCGGATTCATGAACGTCACATCTCTACTCAGCTCGATGCGGGGTCATATCTGTCCCAGTTAAGCAATGGATCCTGCCAAGTATCTTGCGGTGGCGGGTCGAACGCTGTTTATATTAAGTGAAGCGTTTGCGGAACTTAAAGTTGTTCGTATCCACGAGGCAGTAGCGCGATGAACGCTGTACACGCGGGGAAGATGCGGCCGGTTGGCTCACTGAGTATCAGTATCCCCCAGAGTGCGGCGGGTGCTCGTCTTAGCTCTTTAAGCACCTTAGCCAGGTCCCATTAACGGTAGTATGGCTATCCAAACGATAACATTGCCCCTCGTAACCTTACTGACAAACCCCGACGGACCTTTATTTTCCTACCTCACACTCGCACATTTTGATATGAAGTAATACCACCCTATATTTTGACATCGGTGAATGCTGAATTAATTGGTTACTGTAGCAAGCATATGTGGGCTCATCAATACTAACACAGCTGGGCGTCTGGCTCCAAAAGGCTCCATGATTATTTCATCAGCTGCCCAGCTTATCTCTGTCCTTTATATTAGCTAACGATACCACTGGTGAGCCTAAACTTTTTTTATCGCGTCGTAAAATTGATGTTACTTTAGGAAAAAAGCCTTTACTCTAGCGAGCTAATATAGCCTAACGCTTGGCTGGTTAGTAGCACTTTTTCGTTGCCGTCTGGCTTAGTTACATTATGTGGTTAGCTAGTTTGTGGAGGTGAGGACTTCATATGGAAACACTTTTAGCGATAGCTTGCTAGATAACGTGGGATATGTTAAATTAGCTATATAGCTAGCCTTTCTATTTACAATGATACCGTTCAGTAAGTGCACTGAAAATTGAACGAATCCATTGGTGGCAAGTGCAGTTCTATAAGATGCTGCTGTGTGAATCTACTGAGTGTATAACCACGGCAATCACCGTCAAGCCTTCAAAATACTCTGGGGAATCAGCTAAGGAGTCCCGTCATTTGGTAGCGTGCTATGGTGGTTTCTAATGTTGTAGCTGACAACATTAGTTAATTACGTTGGCAACCTGTTAGGGAAGCCGTGATGGTTTCAACCCTGACTGACAGCTTCTGTTCAAAAGTATGTTAACCCTAAATTCAAACACTTTTTTTCTGTTTCGCTATTACTTCGCTACATGTCTGTATAATAACTGTGGCAGGCGTACCTCCTGCTAGCACAGCTAGACATCTTGGGCAAAAACCAACCGGGGGGGTTACAGTATTCATTCTCTGGCTAGTTGGATAGAGAACGAACTAACATTACTTCTTGTTGACATATAATGTTATATGAAATAATATTAGAATCTCATCATCTTAGAAAATGGACTACAGACTCCTAACCACACAGCAAGACATTATCATCCTGATATTTGATAAAAATCTCCGGTCAGAAGCGCGGCCAATGGATCAAGTTCATTGACTCGAGTGAGCCTAGGTAGGATGCCCAGAGGCGACTAGAAAAGGCCAAGGATTGGAGGTTAGGCTAGCTGAGCTGTAGTAACCTTCCTCCCTCAGACAGCCACGCTAGGCCCGTGGTTAGCGGCAGGGCCTGGCCTTCAACGCCACAGCCGGGGCTGTGTAGGCCTGTGCTCTAGCCTAGCCACAACATAACCGGATGAGGCGACTCCTGCCCAGAGACTGTGGAATTCAAGGTTCTGTCACTCAAAGAGGCCACGCCTTAATTATGCAGAAATTTTAAGCCCTTGTATAATGCAAATAGTAGAGTTACAAAAATTCCTCCCCCACAGTTTTTCACGGAGGGGAAAAATTAGCCATAGAGACCAAAACCGTATTTTGAACCAGGCTGTAAACATGTTTATTTTTGCTGTAAATTGGGCTTTTTGCGTGGGGGTCAATGGGGATTGACTCCTTTCTGCAGTCAACCTCAAGTGGCCATTCAAGGAACTGCAGCTTTTGGCACCTCCGTATTTGCTTAGCTTTTCAGCCCCGCAGGTTGCGCTTAGGGTATCAATATACATCCCGCGTGATGTGACCGTAGATGGACACTAATTACCCGGCAAACGCTGGTAACTTCACCGGAAAACTAAACTGACCACTGGCTGACAATACTGCTTTCTGTCGGTTTGAAAAAAACATACTTGTTGGACGGATCTTTGAATTAGCATATCAGGGGACTGTATAATGTATAATACAGTGGGAACAGGATGGTCACCCGTCAGGCGCTTTTTACGAAATGGTGTGAGCAGCGTATATCCTCTTGGGTGGATACTTAAGTCTCCAGCGGATAGCCACTCAAGCATCTACTCGCTGGCATCGAGTGTAGACTGTAAGGTGCTGGGCAAGGGCAATCTTTTTCTAATCACCTTGTGAATAAAGCACTCTGTTTCCATACAAACTTTTATCTTTTTGAGTTGTTGTACAACAGAACAAGTGGAGCCAGAACGCATTCGCCTGCCTCTCTCTTCAGTACAGCGAGCAATGACCGGAAGTAGGGAGACCGTCTCCCACGACCAGCTCTGCCCACGACCACTGCTGTTACATATAATAAAGCACGTTGGGGCAAGCCCTCCGGAAACCATTGAGATTGCATTGAAAGGCCTTGTACTGGCCAAAAAAATGGCGTTACGTGAGTCAATGAGAGACCCTGGGGCGATTTTCAGTCAGTGAAATCGCCCGAAAGGGCGGGA
The DNA here is from genome assembly GCA_029692085.1 of Gymnothorax javanicus. Taxonomy (NCBI): domain Eukaryota; kingdom Metazoa; phylum Chordata; class Actinopteri; order Anguilliformes; family Muraenidae; genus Gymnothorax; species Gymnothorax javanicus. The sequence continues at coordinate 139,697,863 of CM056197.1, forward strand.
AGATTGGAAACGCTAGTTTATCCTGATTGGACAATGCCATTCAAAGGGAGATCAAAGTGTAGAACAGTGGTAGAGCTGGGAAAAAAAAAATCTCTTTTCTCGTGGCAGTGCATCGCCCGATCGCCCCAATGGACAATCCGACTCTGCAGTCTGTTAAAGATGCTGTTTTGAAGGCCTATGAGTTGGTTGCAGAGGCATATAGGCAGCGATTTAGGACTTGGCGTAAAAGTGAAAAACAGGCACATGTGGAGGTTGCTAGAGTTGAGCACCCATTTTTCAGCATTGGCTAGCAGCAGAGAATGTGATTGAGTTTAAGGCCTTGTGTGATTTGATTGTGTTAGAGCAATTTAAAAACATTGTTCCTGAGAGTATTGCTACATATATCAATGAACATAAAGTAAAGACTCCAGCAGAGGCAGCTGTTTTTAGCCGATGAATTTGTTCTAATCCACAGGCCTGTGAGGGATTTTGGCGCTAAGTAGTGACCGTGCGATATGAAGGACATCAAGGAGAACCTGTTGTCACAGTTGCCTCTGCTTTGTCCAGGTCTGATTTTCAATCAAGGCCTAAAAAAGTAGTTTAAATGCTTGTAATTTTTTGTCATGAGCAGGGGCACTGGAAAAAGGAATGTCCTGTGCTACGTGCTAAAAATAAATTGAATCAGAGACATGGGTCTGGGAGGCGGTGTTTGTAGCTAGTGTGGCTTAGGCTTGTCAGGCAGATTCACTTGTGCCATCGGAGTCCGTTGATGAGGCTAGGCCAACTGGCTGTGCGGCTTATATATGTAAGTCTATGTTGTCTAACTCAAGTGTGTTGCTTCCAAAAAGAGTTCTGCGAGAGAGGAATTGGATGTAGAGCATGATTATGCTCCGTTCATCACAGATGGTTCTGTATCGTTAGTGGGTGGGTCAGATAAGGTGGCTGTTAAGATTCTTTGTGACACAGGGGCATCTGAGTCATTTATCTTGGAGTCTGTTTTGTCTTTTTCCTCACTGTCCAGTACTGGCTGTAATGTCTTGATAAAAGGTATTGGCCTTGAAACGTTTTTTTTTGCTCCTTGCACAAGATTGTCTTGCAGTCTGAGCTGGTACAGGGTGAGGTGGTCATTGCTGTGAGACCATCACTTCCAGTCAAAGCAGTTCATGTTGTCTTGGGCAATAATTTGGCAGGCGGGCGTGCATGGCCTGATGCAATCTCGCCCCCTGTTGTAAGAGATGTGCCATCAGTGTCTGGACCCGATGTGTGCGCGATGGATTTTCCTGGCGCTTTTTCCAGCTTGTGCCGTGGCGTGCAATGAGTCGTGCGGTGGCGGGGGAAGATGTGGCTGTTGCTGACTGTAGGTCAGATAAAACTGAGTGTTTTCCTACTTTGCCTGTGCCTCTGTCTTGCAGCGAGTTCGTAGTTGCGCAGCGAAAGATGTAGAATTGAATGACTTGTTTAAAGCAGTTCAAGCCCGGAGCAGATGGATCAGGTCTCTGGTGGATACTTTCTGCAAGACAATCTGCTGGTCCGTAAGTGGTTACCCTTTAGTGATAAGGAAATCACTGGTCCTGTGTACCAGGTGGTTGTTCCATCAAAGTTTAAAGATCTTGTGTTGAGTACTGCTCATGGTGAATTGTCTGGCCATTTAGGAGTAACGGAAGACATATGATCGTGTCTCGCGTCATTGTTATTGGCCTCAGTTGAGGAAGAGTATTGCCCGTTTCATTAAAACTTGCCATACATGTCTGTTAACTGGAAAACCAAATCAGGTGATTAGACCTGTACCCTTGTATCCAATTCCTCCAGTCGATAAGCCTTTTGAACATTTAATTGTAGATTGTGTGGGTCCTCTGTCTCCTTCCAGGTCTGCTTGTGTCAACTTGGTGACTGTGATGTGTCAAGCCACCGTTATCCAGTCAGGACCATTAAAACTAAGTCAGTAGTTAAGGTTTTGACACAATTTATTTCTATCTTTGGTATTCCAAAAACCATTCAGACTGATAGAGGGTCTAACTTCACTTCAAAAATGTTCAGTGAGGTGGTTAAACAGTTGGGGATTGCACATCGGCAGAGCAGTGCTTACTGCGCTCAAAGTCAGGGGGCCTTAGGCGTTGGCACCAGACCCTGAAAGCACTGTTGCGTGCCTATTGCACTGAACTGGGGAGGGATTGGGAGGAAGGTCTTCCATGGCTCTTGCTAGCAGCTCGGGAGGTCACACAGGAGAGTCTGGGGTTTAGCCCCAATGACTTAGCCTTTGGTCATCAGGTGCGTGGTCCCTTGGCAGTGCTGCAAGGTGAGTTGGAGGTTGCTGAACCACCAGCCAACTTGATTGATTACATCAGCGGGGCCGCCCGTAAGTTGTTTTTGGCGGGTGGAATGGCAGAGAGAACCTGACCAAGGCACAGAGGAAAATGAAGAAATGGTTTGATCAAAAAGCTGTGCAGCGTGATTTCAGTCCTGGGGGCGAGGTGCTTGCCTTATTGCCCATTCGGGCTCGCCGTTTATGGCTAAGTTCTCTGGTCCATATTCCATTGTAAAACAGGTGTCAGAGCGGGACTACTTGGTCTCGACTCCAAATCGCATAAGCGGTCGACTCAACTATGTCATGTTAACTTGTTGAAGTCATATTTTCTAGGTCTTCAGTTACGGGGGAGGAGTGGACTCTGGGGTGACGCCTTGGTAGGACTGTAGTCGCTCAGTGAACCTGTGTGTTTAGTCTGTTCTAGCATGGTGGCAGCATGCTCTGAAGACGCCTGTGTTCCTGATGATTCGGTTAACAGCCTCGTCTGAAAAATTCGGAGGTGTTGACAGATCTGTATTCTCTATTGTCTCATCTGTCTAGCGATAAATGTGACCAGTTGAAATGTTTGATTGTCAATTTTCCTGCGTTGTTTAGTGACACTCCTACACGCACTCATTTGATGGAGCACGACATTGATGTGGGAGACGCAGCACCAATAAGTCAACGGTTCTACCGTGTCTCGCCTGAGAAGGGGAAGTGCTTGGAGTCAGAGGTTAAGTACCTATTAGATCATGGGTTGGCAAGGCCGTCAAGTTCATGTTGGGCTTCTCCGTGCCTATTGGTCAGTAAGCCGGGATGGCAGTTACTGCTTTTGTACTGATTATAGGAAACTTAACGGCATCACTAAGCCTGACTCTTTCCTCTTCCCAGGTTGGAAGATTGCGTTGACAGAGTTGGAGCTGCTTGCTCGTCAGCAAATTTGATCTTTTAAAGGGTTATTATCAGGTCCCCCTTTCTTGCCGTGCTCAGGAAATCGCTTCTTTCGTTATTCCATTTGGATTGTATTCGTATAAGGTCATGAGTTTTGGTCTCCGAGCAGCGCCGCGACCTTCCAGCGCCCTAATGAACGGCGGTATCAGGGCTGGAAGGTTGCGCTGTATATCTCGATGATGTGGTTGTTTACAGCGTCGTGGGAAAAACACATAGATCACATCCGTGTGCTGTTTGTGAGATTATTTGGAGGCCCGTTTGACGGTCAACCTAGCTAAGTGCGAATCGCGAAGGCCACAGTCACTTATCTTGGTAAAGTGGTCGGGCAAAGGCGAGGTGCAGCCTGTGCATGTTTCCACCGCCTACTTGAAGAGGGAGCTCATGAGATTCCTGGGTATGGTGGGGGTATAATAGGAACTTCTGAGTTAATTTCTTGACAGTGGTTGCTCCGCTAACAGATCTTCTAAAAGCCAAAGCTAAGTTTGACTGGTCTCTAGCCTGTCAGAAGGCATTTGAGAATGTCAAACTTTTGTTGAGCTCTGCACCCATTCTGGCTGCTCCACGGTTGGATCAACGTTTCAGATCCAGGTGGATGCCAGCCAGGTGGGTGCTGGTGCTGTGTTATTTACAAACAGATGATGGGGGGTGTTGATGGGTCCAGTGTCTTTCTTTTCCAAAAAACTTTAAAGAACATCAACTAAACTATTCTACCAAAGAAAAGGAAGCTTCAGCTTTAATTTGGTCGCTTCAATTTTTGATGTGTATGTGAGTGGGGGTGTTCGATTGTGGTCTATTCTGACCATAACCCCTAACCTTCCTGCACTCTTTGCAGAGTCCTATCCAGCGCCTTATGCGCTGGTCCTTGTTCCTTCAGCCGTACAACTTGGAGATTAGGCACATCCATGGCGTAGACAATGTGTTAGCTGATGCACTGTCTCGCGCCCCTTGTGATCCAGGGTGATTTGTAACTGTCTTTGTCTTGTCGCTCTCTCTCCCACTTTACAATGATTTTTCCAGTGGCAGGGGTTGGTCGATGGTTCAGTAGGAGTGGAGAGAGAAGTTTGGGAAATGTTTCCCTGGTGACCTTTCTGGGTCACTGGTATAAGATAAATACTTATTATAAAAATCATCAGTCACTATAAGTCTGTATAGCTGAAATGGGGATAATTAGGGTTTTTGGTTATTTTTTTGTTAATGGATGCAATAGGATACAGAGTACCTTTTTTGGAGGTCCTCTGTTTTAAGGGGGAGGTGTTACGGGCAAGCTTTTCCTGTCTTTTTTCCCCTGTGCCTGCAATTCTGTCTGCCTGTCTGTCGTTCCAGGAGGGTGGACTTGAGGCGCAGGTGTACCTCGTTGAGGGGGCTGGGTTGGGGCTTTATAAGCAGCTCACCAGATGGCTAGAGTTTCCCCCCCCTTCTCCTGAGGCCTCGTTTTTTGCTTTTTTGTTTGCCTTTTACATGACTGATTCCACCACACTTTTATTTCTTTGCTCTTACATAAACACTGACATTTATCTATATTTTTGCACCACATCAATTTATGTTAATAAATTGTTTAAAACCTTTCAATCCGTGAGTGGTCTCCCCTTATTGTTGCGTGCCCAAATGAGCCAAGGGTTCTGTAACAAAGGAAGATGGGGAGGGTAAAGTATTGGGACGCTCCTCAGACAGGCTGTCATCACAGCTTCCACATTGGTATGACTGCTTTGGATGGATGTAGAAAAAAAGTGCATACAGAATTTTGAGTGATTGCAGAGGTTGTAACAAACTAGACTATCAAGCTCAAAGATGGCCATCAGTGGCATTGCAGTTTCAGCCCTTCACAGTAATGTGAAATTTTATTTTTTAAACTGATCTTAACATAGACCATAACCTACAAACCGAAAGTGATATGACCGCTTGAGTCATTGCATGAGAGATTCAGACAATACCAGACATTTAGAATTGTTGACCACCCTGGATTTGGCTGAAATTTTAGGTGGTGGGTGGGTACGCCCCCCCAAATATTCTACCTGAGGTAGTTTGCCGGACAGGCCCTTAGGACCCAAGTTAGAGGCCCCTGAAATTTATACCCCTTTTCACAACATTGGAAGGTACCAACCTTGGCCTTCAAATTTCTTCAACTGCATGGGAGCTCCAAACCAATTTTTCCTGATTCTGCATCTATGGGGGAGGTGAGACTATGTCCAACGCTTTTTTTCTCGTCTGGATCACCCATAAAGTTTTTGTATAGGTGGTGCTAAAGTAGCCACGAGAGCCCATTTTCACTAAGGTTTGTGACCATCATTCTAAAAACTGCATGGGTGCACCAGAGAATATATTTCATATAATAGTTATTTAGGAGTGTGCTTCCAGAAGTTCAGTGACATTCATTGCATTACATTTATTAAGCAGACACGTTTATCCAAAGTAACTCACTGCAAGAGCAGTTAGGTCACTGACACTGTAGCCCAACAAACTGGACAAGGTACAATTCATATCCAGCATTAGTCACTTGAAGTAATGAACATGTAGAGCATAGACTATACAGAAGGCAATGGCACGCAGAGAAAGAAAAGCAAAGCAGATGGAAACATCAGAGCAGGAAGTTTACATTCACTTGGTGGACCCTTGCAGTTGGGAGGAAAAGGGTTCAAATAAGTTTTTGAAATTATTAGAACACTATGTATAGCGGTCTCCCTCGAACCAGTTCATTTGTGGTGCAATCTATGTTTGCTGTTATTTCTTTTAATTAGTTTGTTCTGGTTTACCTTTATTTTTTTTTATTATTATATATATAATTTTTTATTATTATTTTTCTTTTCTCGTCTTTTTTTATGTTGTTTTTATCGTTCTCATCTTATTTTCAATTAATTTTCCTTTATTTTTCCCATGGATGTACATTAATCATTTTCTTGACTAAGCATTTATAAGGTCAGGGTGAGGCCGCTCTATAAGCCCTTTCGGACTTCAGACCTCACCTGCATTTTTTTTTTTTTTCTTTTTAACTCACTCTTCTAGAGTGATCTGTCTCTTGAAATGTGTCTTTCACATGTGCAAATAAAATTATATGGTCCTTTTCGCAAAGAGGGTCCTTTTCAGGGTCTTTTTTTCCGGAGGCGGCATGGGTCAATGAGAACTGCTGATAACTGCTGTCTCAGACATCAAAATAAAATAAGAAAACCTTTTGTGCTGGGCTGAAATTTCTTTCATTCTTAAGAAACAAATTTAGAAATTTTGTCTCGTTGTTGTTGTGGTTTATTTCTGAAGTACATGATACATACAATGCATAATTTACATAAAGGCCTGTGCGCACAGTTATTGATTGCTGTACTCCAGTGGCTCATACTAAAGACAGTGTCTGTACCAACACTGATTACAATATCTGATTTTTTCCTGTTGAAGGTAGGATGTAGATCCAAGGAATCAAAATTTATCAGACAAAATATACTTTAGAATTTGATGAGAAGACAAAAAAAAGAAAAGTACAAAATTATGAAAAAAAAAAAAAGAAAAAAAACAGCGAAAAAAAGACAGCGAAAAAAAATGACAGAAAATTAAAAGTAGAGCACCTAAGTACTTGTTCGCATTTCATTTGAGCAGATTATGTTTACAGGCAATCCTTGTGCAACTTTAATGATAGCATACAGCAAAGGGAATGAGAGAGAACCAAGAGACAAAGGGAATAATGCCACTAAATTCGAAGAGCTAATACATTGATAAAATTGTCCCCTTTAGCTTATTTTTTTGAAACTCTTAAGCGAGAGACCTTTTGATATCTTGTGCCATGTTCAACCAGAGAGTTGGCGATGTGTAGAGAAAACTTCGTCTAGCAATCTCAATCACTTTTGGATCACAACTATGCCTTGTTTCATAGATATAACGATGATACTCAAATAATTCAAGCTAAGACTTTGGGAGATAAACACCCACAAATCTGTACATAAAACAACTTATTGTGTAAACATACAAGTCGGGCAAGTGCATTGACAAAGGCGGCAGCACTGTAGCAAACACACACATTCCTATATGCCACCATTTCTGATAACAAAATGTCACCAAAGCAGCAGCCTCTCGAGTCAAAATGGGTGAAAGTAATTATTTTCTTAATTACTGGATTTAAGAACAGTGTTCATGTCATTTTAAATCGAAATCTCCAATGAATCAAAAACATTGGCAGAACCTTTGTTGCACACTTTAGACAAGTATTCAATTGGTAACAGTGTCATTAGCATCTTGGCAAGGGTTTCCCTGTTAGAATTGAATTCTAATCGACCGGGGCCTGTAAAATTCAGTCATTCTGTAAAAGGAGCTCATGCACTGTACAGGTATATTAGAATGTTTAAGATCAGAAAATGGCACTGCATGTGGTGTTTACCCTTAATCACAAAAAAAAAAAAAAAAAAAAAAATTGATTTACATTCATATGCAGTATATACATATAAAAATATGGTATATATACAGACTGTACATACACGTTACTTACATACACACACATACATACATATACACACACACTTACAGTAACATTGTACAAACCCCAATTCCAATGAAGCTGGGACGTTGTGTAAAAGCGTGAATAACTAGAATCTGTGCTTGTGAAGCACTATGATGTTCCCCGCCATTATATATATTTGGTTGCACATTTTGAAGAGAGAACTATGAAAAGGCACGTCTATACCATGTAATATAACAATATGCCTAGTTTGGAGAAATGTGTTTTGGAGTTTTGGTTGGGACAAGGTCCACACTCTCAATACGCACTAAGTTGAAAAAGGTTACCATGGAAATCGGAAAAAAAAAAATTTCTGAACAAACAAAATATCAAAAGGCACATCTACACCATGTGGTCTAACACTATACCAAGTTAGGTTGAAAAATCTCTCATAGTTTATGAGTTGTGGTCGGACAAGGTTCCCAACCTCATTATGCACTAAGTTCAACTTGTTACCATGGAAACTAAAAAATTAAAAGATTTCGAATGAGCAAACTATTAAAAGGCACATCTACACCATGTGATCTAAATATATGCCAAGTTTGGTGGAGAAATCTGTCATAGTTTAAGAGTTGTGGTCGGACAAGGTCCCCCCAACCTCAATATGCACTAAGTTGAACTTGTTACCATGGAAACTGGAAAAAATGAAAATTTCTAAACAACCAAAATATCAAAAGGCACATCTACACCATGGGATCTAATGATATACCAAATTTTGTGAAAAAAATATTGAGCGGTTTTAAAGTTATGGCCCGGACAAACTTGCTCGGACGGACGGGCCGGACGGAGGGTAAAACATTGTTCTCCGCAACATTTGCGGGTAACATATTAGTAAAAACAGAATGCAATGATTTGCATTCTCAAACCCCATTTTATTCACAATAGAACATGGACAACATATCAGATGATGAAAGTGAGACATTTTACCATTTCATGAAAAATATTAGCTCATTTTGAATTTAATGGCAGCAACACATCTCAGAAATGTTGGCACAGGGTCATGTTTACCATTGTGTGGCATCCTTTTTCTTTTAACGACAGCCTGTAAACATCTAACCTGTCACACCAGGCGGACAGTTCCATATATCCGCCACAGAAATATTTCACAAGTCCATCTGGGAAAGAGCCGTTCAAAAAGTTTTCAGAGGAGGAACCTTCAAAAAATCTGCGGCTGCTGATTGGGCGATGGTTCTTCTCGTCACACTCATCACCGACCAATCCACATGTGGGGTTTGGAGTCCTTCCCATCTTTTTTCATGACCAGAGGAGCCAGCTGGTAGATCAAACTCTTACCGAAACTGGTGGGAGAAGAGCAAAAACATCGTTCCGTCAGAAAAGCTTTTAGTGACGTTCTTTGCTCCTCTTTTAATGAAGAAATTGAGTCCATTTCTGATAAAACTGCTGATATTGACCCATCCACAGGAACGCTTTTGCACGCCGCCATTGTATTCAAACATAAAGTCGCTTCCTGGTGGCGTCACATCTGCAGCTCCGCCTCTCTTTCCCTGATTGGGCGTAAAAAATTTAGCCGTGAAATTGTTGGATGGCGGTAGTTGGCAAGCGGGCCTGCAGGATTTCAGACAATAAATCAGGCAGGACCGTCTGCTCTGCAAAAGGCTAGTAAACATCTGGGAAGTGAGGAGACAAATAGCTAGAGCTTTGGGAGAGAAATGTTGACACACACTTGTCGATGTAGGATTCCAGCTGCTCAACAGTCCTGGGACATCTTTGCCAGATTTTTTCGTTTTATGATCGCCAAATGTTTTGTAGGTGAAAGGTCTGGACTGCAGGCAGGCCAGTTCAGCACCCAGACTCTTCTACTGCGAAGCCATGCTGTTGTGATGGATGCAGTATGTGGTTTAGCATTGTCTTGCTGAAATATGCAAGGCCTGCCCTGAAAGAGATGTCGTCTGGATGGGAGCATATGTTGTTGGAAAACCTCTATATTCTTTTCAGCATTGATAATGCTTTTCCATATGTGTAATCTGCTCACACCATAGGCACTAATGCAACCCCATACAATCAGAGATGCAGGCTTTTGAACTGTGCGCTGATAACACGCTGGAAGGTCCCTCTCCTCTTTAGTCCGCGACCACGGCATCCGTGGTTTCCAAAAAGAATGTCAAATTCTAATTCATCTGACCACAGAACAGTTTTCCATTTTGCCTCAGTCAATTTCAAATCAGCTTTGGTCCAGAAGAAGCAGCTGGTGTTTCTGGATCATGTTCACCTATGGCTTATTCTTTGCATGATACAGCTTTAACTTGCATTTTTGCAGGGGCGAACAGTGTTCACAGACAATGATTTCTGGAAGTGTTTCTGAGCCCATGCAGTGAATTCAGCGCAGAATCATGCCTGTTTTAATGCAGTGCCGCCTGAGGGGCCGAAGATCCGAGCATCAATATTGACCTTCGGCCTTGTCCCTTTCACACAGTGATTTCTCAAGATTCTCTGCATCTATTGATGATATTATGGACTGTAGATGGTGGGATATTCAAAGTCTTTGCAATTTTACATTGAGAAACAATTTATGAAATTGGTCCATGATTTTTAGATACAGTTTTTCACAGATTGGCGAACATCTGCCCATCCTTACTTCTGAGAGATTCTGCCTCTCTAAAATGCTCTTTTTATACCCAGTCATGTTACTGACCTGTTGCCAATTTAACTAATTTTTTGCAACATACTCCTCCAGCTGTTGTTTATTTGTACCACTTACTTTTCCAGCCTTTTGTTGCCCCTGTCCCCAACTTGTTTGAGACATGTTGCTACCATCAAATTCAAACTGTAATATTTTTCATGAAATGGTAAAATGTCTCACTTTCAACATCTGATATGTTGTCTGTGTTCTATTGTGAAAAAAAAATATGGGTTTATGATTGTAGTGTTATTGAAATAGTTTCATGTGCCAGTTTCCCAGCCATTTTCTTTTTTTTCTCTTCTCTCCCTTCCCTCCCTTGTATTTTTTCTATTTTTTTTTTTTGGTGGGTAAAGTCGGGGCCACTATGGACTTATGTTTGTTCTGCCGCTGCCACCGAATTGGTTTTGGTTGAAATGGGTAACGCACAATTCAGTGATTAATTACAGGTCTAAACAGCACAAACCCATACAGAATGACCCAAACCACACCATCACATTTAGAGCTTGGGTTTGCTTCAGAGAATGATGATAAGTCATGTATTGCACATCAGTTTGTGTCCTTGGACTTGACCTTCAAGTGAAAACCACCCTGCATCTCACTTATTATTGCATTTACTGCTTAGGTTTTTATGAGGCACGAACAGGAAAGTATATTCTGCAAACTGTACAGTTTGGTAACACATGACCAATACGTGTATCTCCAGACACTTGTGTGGCTAGTTGAACTGTACAATACTGAAAGAAAACATAAAGCCATAGTATTCCCAACTTCATAAAAACTGATGTAGGCCAACATGGCATTTTGGAGGTCATGGCTAAAACAGGTGGGTGACATTTGCTGTAAAACATTCCAACACAATGCATCCTTACCCACATTTTTACAGCACGAAAACTTGCAGTATTTTCAGATAAGTGATGAAAAACAGTCACTGAGAAGGATCTCTCAACAGGGCAGGTATGTCATAAAGCCACGTGCTGCGAGTTATAATTTACTGAGATCTACTTTTTTCTCCCTGAGGGAATCGGCAGATCCAGGGTCAGCGGCTGCAAGGAGAAACTAAGTCAGAATCACAGCAGGACTCAGCGTAGCTCACACTGAATGGCACACACACTCGCATCACACACAGAGTCACATCACACACACAGGCTCACATCACACACAAAGAGTCACATCACACAAACAGACTCACATCGCACACACAGACTCACATCACACACAGAGTCACATCACACACAGACTCACATCACACACAGGCTCACATCACACACAGGCTCGCATCACACACACACAGACTCGCATCACACACACACAGACTCCCATCGCGCACACACACAGACTCGCATCACACACACACACACAGGCTCACATCACACACACAGGCTCACATCACACACACAGGCTCACATCGCACACACAGGCTCACATCGCACACACAGACTCACATCGCACACACACAGACTCACATCGCACACACAGACTCACATCGCACACATAGGCTCACATCGCACACACAGACTCACATCGCACACACAGGCTCACATCGCACACATAGGCTCACATCGCACACACAGACTCCCATCGCACACACAGGCTCACATCGCACACACAGGCTCACATCGCACACATAGGCTCACATCGCACACACAGACTCCCATCGCACACACAGGCTCACATCACACACATACAGACTCGCATCACGCACACAGACTCACATCACACACATACAGACTCCCATCGCACACACAGACTCACATCACACACATACAGAATCCCATCGCACACACAGGCTCACATCACACACAGACTCACATCACACACATACAGACTCGCATCACACACAGACTCGCATCACACACACAGACTCACATCACACACACACACACACACAACTCACATCACACACACAGACTCGCATCACGCACAGAGACTCGCATCACGCACAGACTCACATCACACACACAGACTCACATCACACACAAAGACTAACATCACACACACAGGCTCACATCGCACACACAGACTCACATCACACACACACAGACTCGCATCACGCACACACAGACTCGCATCACGCACACACAGACCCACATCACAAACACAGACTCACATCACACACACACAGACTCACATCATACACACACACAACTCACATCACACACACACGCACACAACTCACATCACACACACACACACAGACAAAGACTAACATCACACACACAGACTCACATCACACACACAGGCTCACATCACACACAGGCTCACATCGCACACAGACTCACATCACACACACACACACAGACTCGCATCACACACACACAGACTCACATCACACACACAGACTCCCATCACACACACAGGCTCACATCGCACACACAGACTCACATCACACACACACAGACTTGCATCACGCACACACAGACTCGCATCACGCACACACAGACTCGCAACACACACACAGACTCGCATCACACACACAGACTCACATCACACACAAAGACTCACATCACACACACAGACTCACATCAAACACACAGACTCACATCACACACAAAGACTCACATCACACACACAGACTCACATCAAACACACAGACTCACATCAAACACACAGACTCACATCACACACAAAGACTAACATCACACTCACAGGCTCACATCACACACAGGACAGCAATACAACACAGTAGATCAGTGAACATCTGTAATTACAGCCTCAGCTCTGTGTATCTGTACTTGAATTCAATAACATTCATAGCCCTGAGTGAAGTACGAAGAGTAAATATACTCACTGCTGGTTTTCCCGTAGCCTGGAACAGAAACACAGAGAGTTAGAAACATACACACAGCATGTAAAACTGTCACTGCAAAACTGAATGAAACTGAAATGTTTCACTACTTGGTGTATCATATTATAAAGCAAGGAATCACTGTCTGTGTGTGTGTGTGTGTGTGTGTATCATCTGATCAACTTCAAACTTGGTGGGTGTATTGCAGAGGACCCAACAAAGAGCAGTTTTGAGTTTAAAGTTGTTTAGCAGGCGGTTCTCGAGAAAAACTGAAAGCTGCAGGCACCGATTCTGCTTAAGCAGCGATTGAACAGGCCTGCACTAGTGGTGTCAGCGGGCTGCAGTCTCTCAGAGTTCAGGGGGAGACGGTCCAGTTTCAGTCTGTCAGTACCTCTGTCAGTGGTTACATATCTACTACTCAACCTCCAGTATGACTGTAGGTCAGTTTCAGTCTGTCAGTACCTCTGTCAGTGGTTACATATCTACTACTCAAACTCAGTATGACTGTAGGTCAGTTTCAGTCTGTCAGTACCTCTGTCAGGTGGTTACATATCTACTACTCAAAACTCAGTATGACTGTAGGTCAGTTTCAGTCTGTCAGTACCTCTGTCAGTGGTTACATATCTACTACTCAAACTCAGTATGACTGTAGGTCAGTTTCAGTCTGTCAGTGCCTCTGTCAGTGGTTACATATCTACTACTCAAACTCAGTATGACTGTAGGTCAGTTTCAGTCTGTCAGTACCTCTGTCAGTGGTTACATATCTACTACTCAAACTCAGTATGACTGTAGGTCAGTTTCAGTCTGTCAGTACCTCTGACAGTGGTTACATATCTACTACTCAAACTCAGTATGACTGTAGGTCCGTTTCAGTCTGTCAGTACCTCTGTCAGTGGTTACATATCTACTACTCAAACTCAGTATGACTGTGGGTCAGTTTCAGTCTGTCAGTACCTCTGTCAGTGGTTTACATATCTACTACTCAAACTCAGTATGACTGTGGGTCAGTTTCAGTCTGTAGTACCTCTGTCAGTGGTTACATATCTACTACTCAAACTCAGTATGACTGTAGGTCAGTTTCAGTCTGTCAGTGCCTCTGTCTGTGGTTACATATCTACTACTCAACCTCAGTATGACTGTAGGTCAGTTTCAGTCTGTCAGTACCTCTGTCAGTGGTTACATATCTACTACTCAAACTCAGTATGACTGTAGGTCAGTTTTCAGTCTGTAGTACCTCTGTCAGTGGTTACATATCTACTACTCAACCTCAGTATGACTGTAGGTCAGTTTCAGTCTGTCAGTACCTCTGTCAGTGGTTACATATCTACTACTCCAAACTCAGTATGACTGTAGGTCAGTTTCAGTCTGTCAGTACCTCTGTCAGTGGTTACATATCTACTACTCAAACTCAGTATGACTGTAGGTCAGTTTCAGTCTGTCAGTACCTCTGTCAGTGGTTACATATCTACTACTCAAACTCAGTATGACTGTAGGTCAGTTTCAGTCTGTCAGTACCTCTGTCAGTGGTTACATATCTACTACTCAAACTCAGTATGACTGTAGGTCAGTTTCAGTCTGTCAGTACCTCTGTCAGTGGTTACATATCTACTACTCAAACTCAGTATGACTGTAGGTCAGTTTCAGTCTGTCAGTACCTCTGACAGTGGTTACATATCTACTACTCAAACTCAGTATGACTGTAGGTCCGTTTCAGTCTGTCAGTACCTCTGTCAGTGGTTACATATCTACTACTCAAACTCAGTATGACTGTAGGTCAGTTTCAGTCTGTCAGTACCTCTGTCAGTGGTTACATATCTACTACTCCAAACTCAGTATGACTGTAGGTCAGTTTCAGTCTGTGAGTACCTCTGTCAGTGGTTACATATCTACTACTCCAAACTCAGTATGACTGTGGGTCAGTTTCAGTCTGTCAGTACCTCTGTCAGTGGTTACATATCTACTACTCAAACTCAGTATGACTGTGTCCGTTTCAGTCTGTCCAGTACCTCTGTCAGTGGTTACTATCTACTCTCAAACTCAGTATGACTGTAGGTCCGTTTTCTGTCAGTACCTCTGTCAGTGGTTACATATGTACTACTCAAACTCAGTATGACTGTAGGTCAGTTTCAGTCTGTCAGTACCTCTGTCAGTGCTTACATCTATTACTCAACCTCAGTATGACTGTAGGTCCAGTTTCAGTCTGTCAGTACCTCTGTCTGTGGTTACATATCTCTACTACTCAACCTCAGTATGACTGTAGGTCAGTTTCAGTCTGTCAGTACCTCTGTCAGTGGTTACACATCTATTACTCAACCTCAGTATGACTGTAGGTCAGTTTCAGTCTGTCAGTACCTCTGTCAGTGGTTACATATCTATTACTCAACCTCAGTATGACTGTAGGTCAGTTTCAGTCTGTCAGTACCTCTGTCAGTGGTTACATATCTACTACTCAAACCTCAGTATGACTGTAGGTCAGTTTCAGTCTGTCAGTACCTCTGTCAGTGGTTACATATCTACTACTCAAACTCAGTATGACTGTAGGTCAGTTTCAGTCTGTCAGTACCTCTGTCAGTGGTTACATATCTACTACTCAAACTCAGTATGACTGTGGGTCAGTTTCAGTCTGTCAGTACCTCTGTCAGTGCTTACTACGCATCTATTACTCCAACCTCAGTATGACTGTAGGTCAGTTTCAGTCTGTCAGTACCTCTGTCTGTGGTTACATATCTACTACTCAACCTCAGTATGACTGTGGGTCAGTTTCAGTCTGTCAGTACCTCTGTCAGTGGTTACATATCTACTACTCAAACTCAGTATGACTGTGGGTCAGTTTAAGTCTGTCAGTACCTCTGTCAGTGGTTACACATCTATTACTCAACCTCAGTATGACTGTGGGTCAGTTTCAGTCTGTCAGTACCTCTGCCAGTGCTTACGCATCTGTTACTCAACCTCAGTATGACTGTAGGTCAGTTTCAGTCTGTCAGTACCTCTGTCAGTGGTTACATATCTACTACTCAACCTCAGTATGACTGTGGGTCAGTTTCAGTCTGTCAGTACTCCCTCTGTCAGGTGGTTAGTCTGTCATATCTACTACTCTCAACCTCAGTATGACTGTGGGTCCGTTTCAGTCTGTCAGTACCTCTGTCAGTGGTTACATATCTACTACTCAAACTCAGTATGACTGTAGGTCAGTTTCAGTCTGTCAGTACCTCTGTCAATAGTTGCGTATGTATTACTCAACCTCAGTATGACTGTGGTCAGTTTTCAGTCTGTCAGTACCTCCGTCAGTGGTTACATATCTATTACTCAACCTCAGTATGACTGTAGGTCAGTTTCAGTCTGTCAGTACCTCTGTCAGTGGATAAGTATCTACTGCTCAACCTCAGTATCTGTGTCAGTATCTCTGTTAGTCAGGCTCAGTGTGTCTGTATCAGTGTATCCGTTACTCAATAAGTGTGTCAGTATCTCTGTGAGTCAGTGATTCTCACCTGACTTTCTCTTCAAATAAATCCAGACAACAGTGAGGAGGAGCACCACCATACAGCCAGTGAAGATGCTCAAGAAGATGATGCTGCTGTCTGCTGACACAGAGAATCACATTAAACACACACACACACACACACAAGCACGTACGCACTCACACACACACTCACTCAGTCACATACGCACTCAGTCAATCACTCCCCTCTGACTCACTCATTCAATCACTCACTCCCCCTCACTCATTCCTCAATCTCTCTCTCTCTACCCTCCACGCACTCTCTCACCCCTCTCCTCCTCTCTCCCCTCTCACTCCTCTCTCTCTCACCCTCTGTCTCACTCTTGATATCCATGTTCCTCCTGATGTTCTCCTCGGTAACAGGCAGGATGATGTCCTGTTCCAGGCTCTTGTGCTGCACAGTACAGGTGTATATGTCCCTCTTCAGTCCTCAGGCTTCACTCTCAGGTGAGATCTGCTCTGGAAAGTTCCGTCCCCCATTAGGCACCGTCTCCTCCAGCTCTCGTCCACATCCAGCTCCTGTCCGTTTTTCTGCCAGGTTACCATGACGTCATGGGGGCGGAACCGGTCACATGACAGGTAACAGGAGGAGAGATTCCTCTGTAGTAGAGACCCAGAGGAGGGACTGGGGGATCAGGGGGAGAGACAAAGCAGTTTTTAATTTTTGTATCAAAAAAAAAATAGAACTTATTAACATTGCAAGGATTTAGAAATGAAAGGTTCTCCTTAAAATTAAAATAGTGAACTATAAATCACACAAAAAAAAACACACAAACCACACACAGAGAACACAAAATGCAATACTTTAAAAGTAATACAGTAAACAATAAAGAGCTGATGTGTAGAATCTGACTAAACCTCCACTGTCCCATCCTCTCACCTCCCTCTGCCCTGTTACAGCTCTGATACCTGCCCTCCTCCTGCCACTGTCCCATCCTCTCACCTCCCTCTGCCCTGTTACAGCTCTGATATCTGCTCTCCTCCTGCCACTGTCCCATCCTCTCACCTCCCTCTGCCCTGTTACAGCTCTGATATCTGCCCTCCTCCTGCCACTGTCCCATCCTCTCACCTCCCTCTGCCCTGTTACAGCTCTGTTATCTGCCCTCCTCCTGCCACTGTCCCATCCTCTCACCTCCCTCTGCCCTGTTACAGCTCTGATATCTGCCCTCCTCCTGCCACTGTCCCATCCTCTCACCTCCCTCTGCCCTGTTACAGCTCTGATATCTGCTCTCCTCCTGCCACTGTCCCATCCTCTCACCTCCCTCTGCCCTGTTACAGCTCTGATATCTGCCCTCCTCCTGCCACTGTCCCATCCTCTCACCTCCCCTGCCCTGTCCTGTTATCTGCCCTCCTCCTGCCACTGTCCCATCCTCTCCCTCCCTCTGCCCTGTTGCAGCTCTGATGTCCCCTCCTGCCACTGTCCCATCCTCTCACCTCCCTCTGCCCTGTTACAGCTCTGATATCTGCCTCCTCCTGCCACTGTCCCATCCTCTCACCTCCCTCTGCCCTGTTACAGCTCTGATATCTGCCCTCCTCCTGCCACTGTCCCATCCTCTCACCTCCCTCTGTCCTGTTACAGCTCTGATATCTGCCCCTCCTCCTGCCACTGTCCCATCCTCTCACCTCCCTCTGCCCTGTTACAGCTCTGATATCTGCTCTCCTCCTGCCACTGTCCCATCCTCTCACCTCCCTCTGTCCTGTTACAGCTCTGATATCTGCTCCTCCTCCTGCCACTGTCCCATCCTCTCACCTCCCTCTGCCCTGTTACAGCTCTGATATCTGCCCTCCTCCTGCCACTGTCCCATCCTCTCACCTCCCTCTGCCCTGTTACAGCTCTGATATCTGCTCTCCTCCTGCCACTGTCCCATCCTCTCACCTCCTTCTGTCCTGTTACAGCTCTGATATCTGCTCTCCTCCTGCCACTGTCCCATCCTCTCACCTCCCTCTGCCCTGCTACAGCTCTGATATCTGCTCTCCTCCTGCCACTGTCCCATCCTCTCACCTCCCTCTGCCCTGTTACAGCTCTGATATCTGCTCTCCTCCTGCCACTGTCCCATCCTCTCACCTCCCTCTGCCCTGTTACAGCTCTGATATCTGCTCTCCTCCTGCCACTGTCCCATCCTCTCCTGATATCTGCTCTCCTCCTGCCACTGTCCCATCCTCTCCTCCCTCCTCCTCTGTCCTGTTACAGCTCTGATATCTGCTCTCCTCCTGTCCCCACTGTCCCATCCTCTCACCTCCCTCTGCCCTGTTACAGCTCTGATATCTGCTCTCCTCCTGCCACTGTCCCATCCTCTCACCTCCCTCTGCCCTGTTACAGCTCTGATATCTGCTCTCCTCCTGCCACTGTCCCATCCTCTCACCTCCCTCTGCCCTGTTACAGCTCTGATCTGCTCTATCCTGCCACTGTCCCATCCTCTCACCTCCCTCTCCCTGTTCCAGCTCTGATATCCTCCTCCTCCCCTTCTGTCCTCCTACAGCTCTGATATCTGATATCTCTCCTCCTGCCACTGTCCCATCCTCTCACCTCCCCTCTGCCCTGTTACAGCTCTGATATCTGTCCCATCCTCTCCTCCTGCCCCACTGTCCCATCCTCCTCTCCCATCCCTCACCCCTCTCTGCCCTGTTACAGCTCTGATATCTGCCCTCCTCCTCCCATCCTCTCACCTCCCTCTGCCCACAGTCCTGCTCTCCTCCTGCCCTGTCCCATCCCTCACCTCCCTGCCCTGTTACAGCTCTGATATCTGCTCTCCTCCTGCCACTGTCCCCATCCTCTCACCTCCCTCTGTCCTGTTACAGCTCTGATATCTGCTCTCCTCCTGCCACTGTCCCATCCTCTCACCTCCCTCTGCCCTGTTACAGCTCTGATATCTGCTCTCCTCCTGCCACTGTCCCATCCTCTCACCTCCCTCTGCCCTGTTACAGCTCTGATATCTGCTCTCCTCCTGCCACTGTCCCATCCTCTCACCTCCCTCTGCCCTGTTACAGCTCTGATATCTGCCCTCCTCCTGCCACTGTCCCATCCTCTCACCTCCCTCTGCCCTGTTACAGCTCTGATATCCCTCCTCCCCTCCCTCCTCCACTGTCCCCATGCCCCTCTCACCTCCCTCTGCCCTGTCCCAGCTCTGATATCTGCTCTGCCCTCCTGCCACTGTCCCATCCTCTCACTGTCCCATCCCTCTGCTCCCTCTGCCCAGTTACAGCTCTGATATCTGCCTCCTGCCACTGTCCCATCCTCTCACCTCCCCTCCCTCTGATATCCCTGTTACAGCTCTGATATCTGCCCTCTCCTGCCACTGTCCCATCCTCTCACCTCCCTCTGTCCTGTTACAGCTCTGATATCTGCTCTCCTCCTGCCACTGTCCCATCCTCTCACCTCCCTCTGCCCTGTTACAGCTCTGATATCTGCCCTCCTCCTGCCACTGTCCCATCCTCTCACCTCCCTCTGCCCTGTTACAGCTCTGATATCTGCCCTCCTCCTGCCACTGTCCCATCCTCTCACCTCCCTCTGTCCTGTTACAGCTCTGATATCTGCCCTCCTCCTGCCACTGTCCCATCCTCTGTCCCCTCCCTCTCCCTCCCTGTTACAGCTCTGATATCTGCTCTCCTCCTGCCACTGTCCCATCCTCTCACCTCCCTCTGCCCTGTTACAGCTCTGATATCTGCTCTCCTCCTGCCACTGTCCCATCCTCTCACCTCCCTCTGCCCTGTTACAGCTCTGATATCTGCCCTCCTCCTGCCACTGTCCCATCCTCTCACCTCCCTCTGCCCTGTTACAGCTCTGATATCCTCTCACCTCCTTCTGTCCTGCTACAGCTCTGATATCTGCTCTCCTCCTGCCACTGTCCCATCCCTCCTCCTGCCCTCCCTCTCACCTCCCTCTGCCCTGTTACAGCTCTGATATCTGCTCTCCTCCTGCCACTGTCCCATCCTCTCTCACCTCCCTCTGCCCTGCTACAGCTCTGATATCTGCTCTCCTCCTGCCACTGTCCCATCCTCTCACCTCCCTCTGCCCTGTTACAGCTCTGATATCTGCTCTCCTCCTGCCACTGTCCCATCCTCTCACCTCCCTCTGCCCTGTTACAGCTCTGATATCTGCTCTCCTCCTGCCACTGTCCCATCCTCTCACCTCCCCTCTGCCCTGTTCAGCTCCTGACTGTCCCATCCTCTCACCTCCCTCTGTCCCTACAGCTCTGATATCTGCTCTCCTCCTGCCCTGTCCCATCCTCTCACCTCCCCTCTGCCCTGTTACAGCTCTGATATCTGCTCTCCTCCTGCCACTGTCCCATCCTCTCACCTCCCTCTGCCCTGTTACAGCTCTGATATCTGCCCTCCTCCTGCCACTGTCCCATCCTCTCTCACCTCCCTCTGCCCTGTTACAGCTCTGATATCTGCTCTCCTCCTGCCACTGTCCCATCCTCTCACCTCCCTCTGCCCTGTTACAGCTCTGATATCTGCTCTCCTCCTGCCACTGTCCCATCCTCTCACCTCCCTCTGCCCTGTTACAGCTCTGATATCTGCCCTCCTCCTGCCACTGTCCCATCCTCTCACCTCCTCTGCCCTGTTACAGCTCTGATATCTGCTCTCCTCCTGCCACTGTCCCATCCTCTCACCTCCCTCTGCCCTGTTACAGCTCTGATATCTGTTCTCCTCCTGCCACTGTCCCATCCTCTCACCTCCCTCTGCCCTGTTACAGCTCTGATATCTGCTCTCCTCCTGCCACTGTCCCATCCTCTCACCTCCCTCTGCCCTGTTACAGCTCTGATATCTGCTCTCCTCCTGCCACTGTCCCATCCTCTCACCTCCCTCTGCCCTGTTACAGCTCTGATATCTGCTCTCCTCCTGCCACTGTCCCATCCTCTCACCTCCCTCTGCCCTGTTACAGCTCTGATATCTGCTCTCCTCCTGCCACTGTCCCATCCTCTCACCTCTGCCCTCTGCCCTGTTGCCCAGCTCTCTGATATCTGCTCTCCTCCTGCCACTGTCCCCCATCCTCTCACCTCCCTCTGCCCTGTTACAGCTCTGATATCTGCTCTCCTCCTGCCACTGTCCCATCCTCTCACCTCCCCTCTGCCCTGTTACAGCTCTGATATCTGCCCTCCTCCTGCCACTGTCCCATCCTCTCACCTCCCTCTGCCCTGTTACAGCTCTGATATCTGCTCTCCTCCTGCCACTGTCCCATCCTCTCACCTCCCTCTGCCCTGTTACAGCTCTGATATCTGCCCTCCTCCTGCCACTGTCCCATCCTCTCCACCTCCCTCTGCCCTGTTACAGCTCTGATATCTGCTCTCCTCCTGCCACTGTCCCATCCTCTCACCTCCCTCTGCCCTGTTACAGCTCTGATATCTGCCCTCCTCCTGCCACTGTCCCATCCTCTCACCTCCCTCTGCCCTGTTACAGCTCTGATATCTGCCCTCCTCCTGCCACTGTCCCATCCTCTCACCCCTCTGCCCTGTTCTCTGATATCTGCCCTCCTCCTGCCACTGTCCCATCCTCTCACCTCCCTCTGCCCTGTTACAGCTCTGATATCTGCCCTCCTCCTGCCACTGTCCCATCCTCTCACCTCCCTCTGCCCTGTTACAGCTCTGATATCTGCCCTCCTCCTGCCACTGTCCCATCCTCTCACCTCTCCCTCTGCCCTGTTACAGCTCTGATATCTGCTCTCCTCCTGCCACTGTCCCATCCTCTCACCTCCCTCTGCCCTGTTACAGCTCTGATATCTGCTCTCCTCCCACTGTCCCATCCCTCTCCCTCCTGTTCTGCCCTGTTACAGCTCTGATATCTGCCCTCCTTCCTGCCACTGTCCCATCCCCTCTGTCCTTCCTCTGTCCTGTCTGCCCAGTTCTGATATCTGCCCTCCTCCCCTGCCCCACTGTCCCATCCTCTCCTCCCTCTGCCCTGTTACAGCTCTGATATCTGCCCTCCTCCTGCCACTGTCCCATCCTCTCACCTCCCTCTGCCCTGTTACAGCTCTGATATCTGCCCTCCTCCTGCCACTGTCCCATCCTCTCACCTCCCTCTGCCTGTTACAGCTCTGATATCTGCCCTCCTCCTCTGTCCCATCCCTCCCCTCCCCTCTGCCCTGTTACAGCTCTGATATCTGCTCTCCTCCTGCCACTGTCCCATCCTCTCACCTCCCTCTGCCCTGTTACAGCTCTGATATCTGCTCTCCTCCTGCCACTGTCCCATCCTCTCACCTCCCTCTGCCCTGTTACAGCTCTGATATCTGCCCTCCTCCTGCCACTGTCCCATCCTCTCACCTCCCTCTGCCCTGTTACAGCTCTGATATCTGCTCTCCTCCTGCCACTGTCCCATCCTCTCACCTCCCCTGCCCTGTTACAGCTCTGATATCTGCTCTCCTCCTGCCACTGTCCCATCCTCTCACCTCCCTCTGCCCTGTTACAGCTCTGATATCTGCCCTCCTCCTGCCACTGTCCCCATCCTCTCCTCCTCTCTGCCCTGTTACAGCTCTGATATCTGCTCTCCTCCTGCCACTGTCCCATCCTCTCTCTCCTCCCTGCCCTGTTACAGCTCTGATATCTGTTCTCCTCCTGCCACTGTCCCATCCTCTCACCTCCCTCTGCCCTGTTACAGCTCTGATATCTGCTCTCCTCCTGCCACTGTCCCATCCTCTCCCCTCCCTCTGCCCTCTGATATCTGTTACAGCCACTGTCCCATCCTCTGCCCTCCTCCTGCCACTGTCCCATCCTCTCACCTCCCTCTGCCCTGTTACAGCTCTGATATCTGCCCTCCTCCTGCCACTGTCCCATCCTCTCACCTCCCTCTGCCCTGTTACAGCTCTGATATCTGCCCTCCTCCTGCCACTGTCCCATCCTCTCACCTCCCTCTGCCCTGTTACAGCTCTGATATCTGCTCTCCTCCTGCCCTGTCCCATCCTCTCACCTCCCCCTCTGCCCTGTTACAGCTCTGATATCTGCCCTCCTCCTGCCACTGTCCCATCCTCTCACCTCCTCCCTCTGCCCTGTTACAGCTCTGATATCTGCTCTCCTCCTGCCACTGTCCCATCCTCTCACCTCCCTCTGCCCTGTTACAGCTCTGATATCTGCCCTCCTCCTGCCACTGTCCCATCCTCTCACCTCCCTCTGCCCTGTTACAGCTCTCCCCTCCTCCTGCCACTGTCCCATCCTCTCACCTCCCCCTGTCCTCCTCCCCTACAGCTCTGTCTGCCCTCCTCCTGCCACTGTCCCATCCTCTCTCACCTCCCTCTGCCCTGTTACAGCTCTGATATCTGCCCTCCTCCTGCCACTGTCCCATCCTCTCACCTCCCTCTGTCCTGTTACAGCTCTGATATCTGCCCTCCTCCTGCCACTGTCCCATCCTCTCACCTCCCTCTGCCCTGTTACAGCTCTGATATCTGCTCTCCTCCTCCTGCCACTGTCCCATCCTCTCACCTCCCCTCTGCCCTGTTACAGCTCTGATATCTGCCCTCCTCCTGCCACTGTCCCATCCTCTCACCTCCTCTGTCCTGTTACAGCTCTGATATCTGCCCTCCTCCTGCCACTGTCCCATCCTCTCACCTCCCTCTGCCCTGTTACAGCTCTGATATCTGCCCTCTCCTCCTGCCACTGTCCCATCCTCTCACCTCCTCTGCCCTGTTACAGCTCTGATATCTGCTCTCTCCTCCTGCCACTGTCCCATCCTCTCACCTCCCTCTGCCCTGTTACAGCTCTGATATCTGCCCTCCTCCTGCCACTGTCCCATCCTCTCACCTCCTTCTGCCCTGTTACAGCTCTGATATCTGCTCTCCTCCTGCCTGTCCCATCCTCTCACCTCCCCTGCCTGTTACTGCTCTGATATCCTCTCCTGCCCTGTCCCTCCTCTCCTCCTCCCTCTGCCCTGTTACAGCTCTGATATCCCCCTCCTCCTGCCACTGTCCCATCCTCTCACCTCCCTCTGCCCTGTTACAGCTCTGATATCTGCTCTCCTCCTGCCACTGTCCCATCCTCTCACCTCCCTCTGCCCTGTTACAGCTCTGATATCTGATATCTGCCTCCTCCTGCCACTGTCCCA
This sequence comes from Gymnothorax javanicus, assembly GCA_029692085.1. Taxonomy (NCBI): domain Eukaryota; kingdom Metazoa; phylum Chordata; class Actinopteri; order Anguilliformes; family Muraenidae; genus Gymnothorax; species Gymnothorax javanicus. Next base: position 139,722,507 of record CM056197.1, read on the forward strand.
TCCTCTCACCTCCCTCTGCCCTGTTACAGCTCTGATATCTGCTCTCCTCCTGCCACTGTCCCATCCTCTCACCTCCCTCTGCCCTGTTACAGCTCTGATATCTGCCTCCTCCTGCCACTGTCCCATCCTCTCACCTCCCTCTGCCCTGTTACAGCTCTGATATCTAACCCTCCTCCTGCCACTGTCCCATCCTCTCACCTCCTCTGCCCTGTTACAGCTCTGATATCTGCTCTCCTCCTGCCACTGTCCCATCCTCTCACCTCCCTCTGCCCTGTTACAGCTCTGATATCTGCCCTCCTCCTGCCACTGTCCCATCCTCTCACCTCCCTCTGCCCTGTTACAGCTCTGATATCTGCTCTCCTGCCCTCAAGCCACTTCCCATCCTCTCACCTCCCTCTGCCCCTGTTACAGCTCTGATATCTGCTCTCCTCCTGCCACTGTCCCATCCTCTCACCTCCCTCTGCCCTGTACAGCTCTGATATCCCCCTCCTCCTCCCACTGTCCCCATCCTCTCACCTCCCTCTGCCCTGTTACAGCTCTGATATCTGATTCCTCTGCCCTGTCCCATCCCCCTCTCTCCTCTGCCCTGTTACAGCTCTGATATCTGCCCTCCTCCTGCCACTGTCCCATCCTCTCTGCTCCTCTTCCTCTGTCCCCTCCTCTCACCTCCCTCTGCCCAGCAGCTCTGATATCTGCCCTCCTCCTGCCACTGTCCCATCCTCTCCCCTCCCCTGCCCTGTTACAGTCCTCTGATATCTGCCCCTCCTCCTGCCCATCCTCTGTCCCATCCTCTCACCTCCCTCTGCCCTGTTACAGCTCTGATATCTGCCCCTCCTCCTGCCACTGTCCCATCCTCTCACCTCCCTCTGCCCTGTTACAGCTCTGATATCTGCCCTCCTCCTGCCACTGTCCCATCCTCTCACCTCCCTCTGCCCCTGTGCCAACATCCTCTCTCTGATATCTGCTCTCCTCCTGCCACTGTCCCATCCTCTCACCTCCCTCTGCCCTTTTACAGCTCTGATATCTGCCTCCTCCTGCCCTGTCCCATCCTCTCTCCTCCCTCTGCCCTTTTACAGCTCTGATATCTGCCCTCCTCCTGCCACTGTCCCATCCTCTCTCTCCCCTCTGCCTGTTACAGCTCTGATATCTATCTGCCCTCCTCCTGCCACTGTCCTCCATCCTCTCACCTCCCTCTGCCCTGTTTACAGCTCTGATATCTGCTCTCCTCCTGCCACTGTCCCATCCTCTCACCTCCCTCTGCCCCAGCTCTGATATCTGCCCTCCTCCTGCCACTGTCCCATCCTCTCACCTCCCTCTGCCCTGTTACAGCTCTGATATCTGCCTCCTCCTGCCCTGTCCCTCCTCTCACCTCCTGTGCCCCAGCTCCTCTCTCCTCCCTCTGTCCCCCTCTTACCTCCCTCAGCTCATTTTAACAGCTCTGATATCTGCCCTCCTCCTGCCACTGTCCCATCCTCACCTCCCTCTGCCCTGTTACAGCTCTGATATCTGCCCTCCTCCTGCCACTGTCCCATCCTCTCACCTCCCTCTGCCCTGTTACAGCTCTGATATCTGCCCTCCTCCTGCCACTGTCCCATCCTCTCACCTCCCTCTGCCCTGCCAGCTCTGATATCTGCCCTCCTCCTGCCACTGTCCCATCCTCTCACCTCCCTCTGTCCTGTTACAGCTCTGATATCTGCCCTCCTCCTGCCACTGTCCCATCCTCTCTCCCCCCTCTGCCCTGTTACAGCTCTGATATCTGCTCTCCTCCTGCCACTGTCCCATCCTCTCACCTCCCTCTGCCCTGTTACAGCTCTGATATCCTGCCACTGTCCCTCTCCTCCTGCCACTGTCCCATCCTCCTCACTGTCCCCTCCCTCCTTTTGCCCTGTTACAGCTCTGATATCTGCTCTCCTCCTGCCACTGTCCCATCCACCTCACCTCCTCTCTGCCCCCTTACAGCTCTGATATCCAGCCTGTCCTTTTACAGCTCTGATATCTGCCTCCTCCTGCCACTGTCCCATCCTCTCACCTCCCTCTGCCCTGTTACAGCTCTGATATCTGCTCTCCTCCTGCCACTGTCCCATCCTCTCACCTCCCTCTGCCCTGTTACAGCTCTGATATCTGCCCTCCTCCTGCCACTGTCCCATCCTCTCACCTCCCTCTGCCCTGTTACAGCTCTGATATCTGCCCTCCTCCTGCCACTGTCCCATCCCTCTCCTCCCTCCCCCCTGCCCTGTTACAGCTCTGATATCTGCTCTCCTCCTGCCACTGTCCCATCCTCTCACCTCCCTCTGCCCTGTCCAGCTCCTCTCCTCCTCCTGCCACTGTCCCCTCTGATCCCCTCTGCCCTCCCTCCTGCCCCTCCTGTCTGTCCCATCCTCTCACCTCCCTCTGCCCTGTTACAGCTCTGATATCTGCCCTCCTCCTGCCACTGTCCCATCCTCTCACCTCCCTCTGTCCTGTTACAGCTCTGATATCTGTTCTCCTCCTGCCACTGTCCCATCCTCTCACCTCCCTCTGCCCTGTTACAGCTCTGATATCTGCCTCCTCCTGCCCACTGTCCCATCCTCTCACCTCCCTCTGCCCCAAACAGCTCTGATATCTGCTCTCCTCCTGCCACTGTCCCATCCTCTCACCTCCCTCTGCCCTGTTACAGCTCTGATATCTGCCCTCCTCCTGCCACTGTCCCATCCTCTCACCTCCCTCTGCCCTGTTACAGCTCTGATATCTGCCCTCCTCCTGCCACTGTCCCATCCTCACCTCCTCCCTGCCCTGTTACAGCTCTGATATCTGCCTCTCCTCCTGCCACTGTCCCATCCTCTCACCTCCCTCTGCCCTGTTACAGCTCTGATATCTGCCCTCCTCCTGCCACTGTCCCATCCCTCTCTCCCCTCCTGTTCTGCCCTGTATCTGCCCTCCTCCCTCCTCCTGCTCTGTATCCTCTGCCCTCCTCCTGCCACTGTCCCATCCTCTCCCTCCCCTGCCCCAGCTCTGATATCCTGCTCCTCCTGCTCTGTCCCATCCTCTCACCTCCTGTCCCACTCTCCCATCCTCTCTGTCCCCTCCCCTCTGCCCTGTTACAGCTCTGATATCTGCTCTCCTCCTGCCACTGTCCCATCCTCTCACCTCCCTCCCCTCTGAAGCTCTATTCTGCCCTCCCTCCTGCCACTGTCCCATCCTCTCACCTCCCTCTGCCCTGTTACAGCTCTGATATCTGCCCTCCTCCTGCCACTGTCCCATCCTCTCCCCCCTCTGCCCTGTTACAGCTCTGATATCTGCCCTCCTCCTGCCACTGTCCCCCATCCTCTCACCTCCCTCTGCCCTGTTACAGCTCTGATATCTGCTCTCCTCCTGCCACTGTCCCATCCTCTCACCTCCCCTCTGCCCTGTTACAGCTCTGATATCTGCCCTCTCCCTCCTGCCATCCTCTGTCCCATCCTCTCACCTCCCTCTGCCCTCCTGTGTCCCACAGCTCTGATATCTGCCCTCCTCCTGCCACTGTCCCATCCTCTCACCTCCCTCTGCCCTGTTACAGCTCTGATATCTGCCCTCCTCCTGTCCCACTGTCCCATCCTCTCACCTCCTCTGCCCTGTTACAGCTCTGATATCTGTTCTCCTCCTGCCACTGTCCCATCCTCTCACCTCCCTCTGCCCTGTTACAGCTCTGATATCTGTTCTCCTCCTGCCACTGTCCCATCCTCTCACCTCCCCTCCCTCTCTCCCCCTGTTACAGCTCTGATATCTGCTCTCCTCCTGCCACTGTCCCATCCTCTCACCTCCCCCTCTGCCCTGTTACAGCTCTGATATCTGCCCTCCTCCTGCCACTGTCCCATCCTCTCACCTCCCTCTGCCCTGTTACAGCTCTGATATCTGCTCTCCTCCTGCCACTGTCCCATCCTCTCACCTCCCTCTGCCCTGTTACAGCTCTGATATCTGCCCTCCTCCTGCCACTGTCCCATCCTCTCACCTCCCTCTGCCCTGTTACAGCTCTGATATCTGCCCTCCTCCTGCCACTGTCCCATCCTCTCACCTCCCTCTGCCCTGTTACAGCTCTGATATCTGCCCTCCTCCTGCCACTGTCCCATCCTCTCACCTCCCTCTGCCCTGTTACAGCTCTGATATCTGCTCTCCTCCTGCCACTGTCCCATCCTCTCACCTCCCTCTGCCCTGTTACAGCTCTGATATCTGCCCTCCTCCTGCCACTGTCCCATCCCCTCTCACCTCCCTCTGCCCTGTTACAGCTCTGATATCTGCCCTCCTCCTGCCACTGTCCCATCCTCTCACCTCCCTCTGCCCTGTTACAGCTCTGATATCTGCTCTCCTCCTGCCACTGTCCCATCCTCTCACCTCCCTCTGCCCTGTTACAGCTCTGATATCTGCCTCCTCCTGCCACTGTCCCATCCTCTCCCCTCCCTCTGCTCTGATATCTTTCCAGCTCTGATATCTGCTCCTCCTCCTGCCTCTGTCCCATCCTGCCACCACCTCCCTCTGCCCTTACAGCTCTGATATCTGCCCTCCTCCTGCCACTGTCCCATCCTCTCACCTCCCTCTGCCCTGTTACAGCTCTGATATCTGCCCTCCTCCTGCCTGTCCCATCCTCTCACCTCCCTCTGCCCTGTTACAGCTCTGATATCTGCTCCTCCTCCTGCCACTGTCCCATCCTCTCACCTCCCCTCTGCCCTGTTACAGCTCTGATATCTGCCTCCTCCTGCCACTGTCCCATCCTCTCACCTCCCTCTGCCCTGTTACAGCTCTGAGCTCTGATGTCTGTCTCTCCTCCTGCCACTGTCCCATCCTCTCTGTCCCCTCCCTCTGCCCTGTTACAGCTCTGATATCTGCCCTCCTCCTGCCACTGTCCCATCCTCTCACCTCCCTCTGCCCTGTTACAGCTCTGATATCTGCCCCTCCTCCTGCCACTGTCCCATCCTCTCACCTCCCTCTGCCCTGTTACAGCTCTGATATCTGCCCTCCTCCTGCCACTGTCCCATCCCTCTCCCCTCCCTCTGCCCTGTTACAGCTCCCTGCTCTCCTCCTGCCACTGTCCCATCCTCTCACCTCCCTCTGCCCTGTTACAGCTCTGATATCTGCTCTCCTCCTGCCACTGTCCCATCCTCTCACCTCCCTCTGCCCTGTTACAGCTCTGATATCTGCCCTCCTCCTGCCACTGTCCCATCCTCTCACCTCCCTCTGCCCTGTTACAGCTCTGATATCTGCCCTCCTCCTGCCACTGTCCCATCCTCTCACCTCCCTCTGCCCTGTTACAGCTCTGATATCTGCCCTCCTCCTGCCACTGTCCCATCCTCTCACCTCCCTCTGCCCTGTTACAGCTCTGATATCTGCCCTCCTCCTGCCACTGTCCCATCCTCTCACCTCCCTCTGCCCTGTTACAGCTCTGATATCTGCCCTCCTCCTGCCACTGTCCCATCCTCTCACCTCCCTCTGCCCTGTTACAGCTCTGATATCTGCCCTCCTCCTGCCCCTGTCCCATCCTCCATCCCTCCCTCTGCCCTGTTACAGCTCTGATATCTGCCCTCCTCCTGCCACTGTCCCATCCTCTCACCTCCCTCTGCCCTGTTACAGCTCTGATATCTGCCCTCCTCCTGCCACTGTCCCATCCTCTCACCTCCCCTGCCCTTTTACAGCTCTGATATCTCTCCTCCTGCCACTGTCCCATCCTCTCACCTCCTCTGCCCTGTTACAGCTCTGATATCTGCTCTCCTCCTGCCACTGTCCCATCCTCTCACCTCCCTCTGCCCTGTTACAGCTCTGATATCTGCTCTCCTCCTGCCACTGTCCCATCCTCTCACCTCCCTCTGCCCTGTTACAGCTCTGATATCTGCCCTCCTCCTGCCACTGTCCCATCCTCTCACCTCCCTCTGCCCTGTTACAGCTCTGATATCTGCACTCCTCCTGCCACTGTCCCCCTCTCTCCTCCCTCTGCCCTGTTACAGCTCTGATATCTGCCTCCCTTCCTGCCACTGTCCCATCCTCTCACCTCCCTCTGCCCTGTTACAGCTCTGATATCTGCCCTCCTCCTGCCACTGTCCCATCCCCTCCCTCCCTCTGCCCTGTTACAGCTCTGATATCTGCTCTCCTCCTGCCTCATCCTCCAACTCCTCTCTCATCCTCCCTCTGCCCTTTTTCAGCTCTCATATCTGCCCTCCTGCCACTGTCCCATTCTCTCACCTCCCTCTGCCCTGTTACAGCTCTGATATCTGCCATCCTCCTGCCACTGTCCCATCCTCTCACCTCCCCTCTGCCCTGTTACAGCTCATCTCTGCCCTCCTCCTGCCACTGTCCCATCCTCTCCCTCCTCTGCCCTGTTACAGCTCTGATATCTGCACTCCTCCTGCCACTGTCCCATCCTCTCCCTCCCTCTGCCCTGTTACATGCTGAAATCTGATAACTTGTTCTCCTGCTGACAAAAAGCTGGATCAGACTGACTGATACAAGTGTGAATCAAATCCCATTTGAAAACACAAACTAACATGTTTCCCTACTGAAGCCAAATAAACACAACAAAAACCCAAGACATCATCCCCTAAAACTGAAAATACAAATAGTCTGTGTGTGTGTGTGTGAAACAACATGGTTCTAGGAGAACAGTGACTGTTATCTGCTCAAAGTGTTACACACCACTCTGCAAAACTCTCACAGTATCTCACATACTTCTGCAGCCTCTCCACACACTCATGGGTCAAACACTTCCACACAAAAAGATGATTTAATCGTTCCACTTCTGTTTCAAAAAAACTGCTTCTGGCAAAAGTGCCATGAAATCCCAGAACTGGTGTTCAAAGTAACAAAATCTTCCCCGTGTATATCAAACACTCTCTGTGGCAGTCTCATCATCCCACCCACTCACAGCCAAGCGTGTTCTGGAGAGTGTGCACACCTGCAGGAGAGATTACACACACTGTTACTGCATAAACCCCACACACACACAAAACACCCACCGACACACACACACACACACACACACACACACACACAACACACAACATACAAATCCCAGAGTCAACGGCTCAAACACACACACACACACACACACACACACACTCAAACACACAGTTACACACACTATTACAGCACAGGCCCCTCCCCTCCCTGGTTAAACTGCTGTGATTGGACTGTGGTTTGTGAGGACCAGTGAACACAGGAGCGAACACAGGACTGGCGCTAAGAGCCTCTGACCAAACCGAATGCAGAGCTGCTGCTCAGTGCTGCGGGATCTAGATGCTGCCATTTACAAATTTAGAGAGGGTTAACGTCTCTTGATTGATTGATACAGACAGGCTGTTCATTAGATTTTTAAAATAAATAAAAACAAAACAGCATATCTTGTTTTCACTTATTTTTTACATTTTTTTTTTAAGGTAGTTCCATTTTTGTTTCAGCCAGTTTAGTTGGCATTTATTTTTCATTTTCTATTTTATTAACAGAGTGCTTTTTGCTGGCATTTCACTTCCTGTTTTCATTTACAATTATAAACCTGGTTTCTGCGTGGGTGTGTTTGTATGCGTTTGTATCTGTATTCATGTGTCTGAATGTGCATTTACTCACCCTGAGTCTGGTTGGAATGCGTCATAGTGATTCTAATACTGGTGCTGAAGAACTGCTGTTGGTCCCATCAGGATCAGGGTCTCTCTCTCCCAGTAATCTTCTCCCTCTCTCTCCTTTATCCACTCAGTCTTTGGGATCATCCTCCTGATCTTACTGTCATAGTACATAAACTGCACATCATCCACTGTACCCACTGCAGTGAATTCTGGGAACTCAATCCCCGGTGTAACAGCAGTGTAGAGGTACTTCAGAGAGTGAGAGGCTGCGGAAAAAACATACATTCATTAGGGTCATTTTTTAAAGATACAGTTTATTGAATTTGGGGGCAGTAAGCGCATTAGAAACAGTGTTCAAACAGCCACCATGCAATACCTAACTCATAACTGAGGCTTAATCAGGACAATGACAGGATAAACATAACCTGATATGCATGTTTTTTTACTGTGGTTTCCCCAGAGAATCCCATACACACTCCACACTGACTAACAAAAACCCTCCTACTTCTGAGGCATCAGGGCAAAACACTGAGACACTGTGCTGCTGCCATTACAGTGTACAGTACATTACTGTTCTGCAGATACACTCAGATAAACCCAGAGACCTCACTTCACATGCAACCTGTTTACCCCCATTTTCCCGAAGAATGCCCCTTCAGGGAAAAGAGTCAAGATCGTTATTAGTCCCACCATCAGATGGGCAGGTCGGGGACTACTGATTTAGGCTGTGTCCATCCATGTGTGTGGCGTCAACGGATCAATTACTCTAAAATTATATGCAGCAGCATTCCCATTTCACACTGCTTTTAATGACCTTTACCAGAGCTTCATATCCGTTTTTTTTTTTTTTGGTGAACTCTGACCTTTGACCTTCGAAAGTGATGGCTCTATCACTGTTTTTCATTTCCAGAGCAGATCTCTGACACCATTGATCACAGAGCTAAAAAAACACTATAGTGGACACCTGACCAGTTTTGGCGATTTGCGTCCGCCATCTTACCAAGTATAGCGTCTCGCGTGGAACTTTGAGAGACCTAAGACAAAAAGGTAGTTCAGAGGTGGAATACAGAGATTATGTTGATGATTTTTTATCATACATAATATTTTTATTGTGAAATTAATTAATACTGGTAATTATTATGAACAAAGATGAACATATAAATGTAAAAATAAAATTGTCATAATCTAGAATAAAAGAGCACTGTAGGAATTCAAGGTACAAATACATGTGTTCAAAATATGAAAACAACATTCCTTAGACATAAATATACAACTCTTTTATAGATATTTACAGTTAGTTAAATTAAAAAAATAAAATTAAATTAACGATTAAGAATTTCCGACACACACCGTAAACAAAATCATAATTTATTTAATAATAATCCTGCTTGGAGGCTGCTGTATGCCACCAGTCCAGTGCTTTTCATTTCATTTTATCTAGTCGCATGTACACTTGAACAGCGTTTGCTTGCATAATTCCCCGAGAATTCCTTACACACAAGATGGCAGACGCGTCTCACATATGTGCGGTTGGTTCAGCTAATGCCTTGTCCACTCTAGAGTTTTCTATAGCTCTCGCTCGAAAAGTGGCCCTCTGAAAGTGCTTTGTGTAGTTTGGCCTAATCCTCCAATTCTGCTTTTTGAATGTTTCATTGACCTGTAACCTTTGAACTTTTCCCTATGACCTTGGCCTTTTTTGAGCAATTTTCAACTTTCCTAAAAAAACATCTGATCTTTTTTAACGTAACACATCAAACCTGGGCTTTGGTGAGGGACTTTTGATGTCTCTGACCAGCTTGTTGCACTTTTTTCCAAGTCAGTTACTCTCCTTTCACAGTCTAAAGGCTCGAGACTCTAAATCAACCGTAAGTATGAGTGTGAGAGTGAATGGTGTGTGAGCTCCGTGATGGATTGGCCAGCTGTCCAGGGTGGATCCCTGCCTTTTGCCCAGAGTCAGCTGAGGCTCCAGTTCCCCAGAACCCTATTGAGGAAGCAGCGCTATAGGGAATGGATGGATGTAATCGGTTAAAGGAACTAAAAAGCGTCTAGAGGGCAAAATTTCACAAACAGGCTAAAAAAAAG